>MU223735.1:2049977-2124963 GCA_018584345.1 Thuja plicata
TATATATATATATATATATATAATCTTATGATCATACTGACCCCACAGTAGGTAGATCCCTTCTATGTTCTCTATATGTTTATGTGGTATTTCCCTTGATTTGTCTTCATTTAGGGGCATCTTGTAGTGGAAATGTAATTAATGGAGTTGTTTATGTTTATGTTAAAGCCATTGCTCCTATTACAGTGTTAGCAATGACTTTAACATGGGGGTATACGCTTTGCTCACTTTTTGCACACACGTACATTCAAAATATTTTCAAACTCAATTTTTTTTTTCCCTTTCTAGATTAGAGACTAATCCTTAAAGCATGGATTTTTACCTTATAGGATCTCTTGATCCCTCCAGTTTCAATTTACAAAGTTTTGATCCCTTAAGGTCGGAAGGTGTCCTTAAGACTGGATCTCTCTAGTTTTGGCTTTGCTCTTTTGGAATAGAATATTTATGATGGTGAATCCTTGATGGGTTGACTAGTGAGTAGCCACATTCACTAGGTGGTTCAACTCCATCTTTCCAATTGCGCTGTTTCCTTGTGTGTTTCACAATGGGACATAGGTTCTCATTGGGTGAGGTAATCACACCCTCTCTCTCTTTTTCTTTGACTGGTGATGGCTCTCTTATTGTAATCTTGGGGTTGAAAAATACTTGAGTCCTTGGGAATTTGAGGATTGCTTTGTCCCTTTGATTTCAATAGTATTATCTTTTCTTTGTGATCTCCTTTACCAAGAGTTTGCATCGAGTCCATACTCTTGCTAAAGTGGGGGCTAAATGTATCGTCGAAAAATGGAAGCACTTCCATTTAGGACTGGTTATCCCTCCGAATAAGTGGTTTGGGGTCATGTCAAATGCCTTGAATGGGTCTTTAACTTGGATATGGTTTTTCCCCTATCCTTCCCTATTTTCCACTTCTCTCCTACCTATTCCTGGTATCTTGCTCTGAGATTTTGAGGTTCTTGACCTCAGGGTCAAGGATGACCTTCTAAGTCAAGGTTGACCTTGACCTTGACCTAGGTCAAGGTTGACTGCAACCCTGACCTAGCTCAGGGTCGACCTCGACCCTAACCTAGGGTCTAAATTTCAAATTCCAATGATTTTCGTATGTCAGGGTTTGGAAATAATTATTTCCATCTTTCGGGTCGGTTGTTTCAAACTCTGAAGTAGAAAATATATTTAATATAGGTACAAATATAGTGGTATAGGCCTAATTGGAATTTAATTCTACTATGTCGGCTTCTCTATAAGTTTGTGCCCTAGACTTGTATATAAAGAAGCCTTTCACCTCTCATTTTCTAAGCACGCAAGACTTAAGATTTAAGATGAAGAATCTATGCGTAATCTATCGAAGAGATCATCTACTTTTGAGCATTCAAGCATTCAAGAATTCAAGATTCAATTCATCAAGGAGATCCATTAGTAGCCATTGAAGGATTCAAGCTCTATGGAGCCCTCTTGTTGAAGATTTCTCCATCCATATCCATTCAAGCTTCTTCCTATTCCAAGACCCATTCAAGATTGGTGTTAAAGATATAAAGGTAATTGATTTTAGACATCCTACATCCTACATCCTACATCCATTTGGTGCATTCATACTTGTGGATCCAAGGATTCGAATCCTCCACAAGGGTTTCAACATAAGCAAGGTGAATTTTTCTATTTACTTTGTTTATTACTACAATTTCAATTCTATTTTAAGGTTAATTAAAATAATAGGGTTTGAACAAGGCAGACCCCTCCCCCCAACAAAAAAAAACCATTTTTCTTGTAGGTACAGGTACAGAACAACAAATTATAGAGAAGATTCAGATACCCTTTTCGGCAAACTTTCGGGGATCCGCGAACAGATTTTCCATCGGAGCAATGCAGGTCAAGGTCAACATAAAGGGGTACAATTGTGCCCCCGTATTTGGGTCAAGGTTGACCTGACTCAAAAAAGAAAAATATTTTTGGGTTTTCTCCGTCTTTGTGTTTCTATTCTAGATTTGGTTGCATAATTTCCAAAAACTCAGTATAGACACCAGAAAACAACAATTTCCAGATCTGCCATACTTTGAGGTTAGTATTTATCTTCAATTCATTTCAATTAAGGTTTTAATCTTTTTAGATCTATTACACACTCTCCCTTTTCTCCCTCATAAACTAGGAACGTAAGGTTTTCCTCTTTCTTCTTATTTCCAATCGATTGATTCATTTGTGCATTGACCATTTTATTGTGGTTAATCAATTTGGATCTTTCCTTTGTAAATTTGGGTCTAGGAAGATAATCTTACCTTCCCCAAACCTTTCAATTGTAAAGGCAATCATCATCATTTTTTTTTAATCCTTTACAGTTGGTATATATTCTTTTTCTCTGATCTTCTAGTATTGAGAGTGTGATTAGCATGTAAGCAGTTAGCATGTGTCTGCCATTAATGCCAAAGGGGGAGATTGTTAGTATTTTGATGGATTTTGAGGTGCAGTCATAAGGATTTACTCATTTGGTTTTCATTGATGGCAACTAAGTAAATATAGTCATGAAATAAAACAGGCGAAGTAAAGACACAATTGATAAGAAGGTAATGTAGAAAATTGGCTAAGTCTAGAAGATCGGTAGATAGTGAGAACATCAATTTTGTGTCGATCATGTTAGAAGTGGTATTATGAGGAGAATTCAAAGATACAACATCAATATGTTTATATTGAAGTGTGGTTCCAACAACAAATCATTTGGTTGATCGGTGAAAGGTTTTTAATTGTCTCAGACATTAAGACAGGTAGAACTCAAAAGTTCTTGAGTAACAGTTGATAAATAATAGATCTGTGAGCAGTAGAGTATGTGCAATGACTTCTAATGACATGATGAAATGGAATAGAGGTTATGAATTCAATGTATTGACATTTATGTGATCAATTCAATCATTTAAGGAGCATTCAAGGTGTTGCATTAGAGAAGTCAAAATGTGTTTGACTACTTTGGAGATATTAACTTGCAGTTGTTATCTTGATCTTATGTGGTGATGATAAATCATTTTATTCACCAAGATTATCAATTTGGCATGTGATGATTTTGTCGAAAAGTATTTGAAGATAATTTTTGGTTTTTTTGATGTCGGTGCAAGTTGTGTATATGTTGCGAACTATTCTTATTAGAAAAAGAGGATTTGTAGTTGTTGTGGGTGATGCGATTATGGTTTTGTGATTTCAATTTTAGGTTGCAATCATAAAATTGATAGACAGAGATCAGAGAGAAGTTAAACAGTATAGACAAAATATTGGATCTTACAAGCAATCATTGCTACATCTAGATCACTCATCTTGTTGTTCCCTAATAGTTGCAGTAATAAAAATTCCTTAACTAGGTGAACTTTAACTGGTTCCTATTTGTAAATCCTTTAATAGAGTAACTTCTTTATTGAGGTTTTAAATCGGCAAGGTAGATCATAACTGATCTGATTGTACTCCTAATAGTGTAATAATCACTCCTGATATGGTGAACCCTCAGAAAGTGTATTTGTAGCTTGTAACATGGAAAACTCATTTACTGTAGTAGTGGGATTGTGGGTATCATCCCCACTATGGTTTTCTCCCTCTAACCAAGGGTTTCCATGATAAAATATCTATGTCATGTTTGATGATTTTTTGGATGCTTTATAGTAATTTATTTTATGTTCTTACATCAGTTATATTCTTTGTGGTTTCAAAAGTAATTCAGTAGTTATTTAGATCAGTGGTTAATTTTTTTATTACCTATTTGTACTGATTCACCCCCCCTCTCAGTACCTAATAATTATAACAAAAATTTCTCTAGGAATTATATCCATACAATGAATAATACTTCTCATAGGTGGAAATCTATTAGGCACATTATTTGAGATTACATCCCCATACTCAATCAATGGTTCCCTTACCTCGTCAGGTTGAGACTCTACGTATTCTAAATCATACTTCTTAGGAATCAAAGAATAGAACATATTGTCACTTTTCAATCCATCCAATAATTTTCTTCCTTAAAACAAAATAAAGGATAACATTGGTGCAGTTCTCATTCTTAGGAATCTCAGCTAAAGGAAACAAAACTTGTTTCATCCCACTTGCAACAATAGTATACCTATTATTTCTCCCATCAGGTAAAGCTTGTCTTTCATACTGCCCTAGTCTACCCAATAAGATATGATAAACATCCATAGGAATATATCATAAAGAACTTCATCATGATAAGATCCTATTTTCAATCTCACTACACATTGTTCACTTACTAGTACCTTATGATCATTCTTTATCCATGCTATCTGATAGGGCTTCAGATGCTTCAATCTTTGCAACTTCAACGTGTTCACCAATTCCTTGAAAGCTAGGTTGTCCTAACTACCAATGTCAATAATCACCTTGCAACATATTTCTTCATCTTTGCTTCTTGTCTTGAAAAAAAATCTCCTTAGCATTGGTTCTTGGTCCAGTTCTTCATGACATAGGGATCTTCTTACCATTAGGGTTTCTCCATCTTTAGGTTGCTTCAATGATTCCTTATAATGTTCCTCAGCGAATTCCTCTACCATTGTTCTTAGTTCTCTTTCTTAAACTTCTTTGAGTACATTCAAAGGCACAATGTCCTACACCTCCACACTTGAAAAAGGTTCCTTTAAACACTCTCCTATCATCTTTCCTATAGCTACTTGATCCACCTCCTCTCTAGAAATTCCTATCTTCCCTTCGGTATGTATTATCTTCCTTGAATTTTTCCTTTCCTTTGTTTTGAACTGAGTAAGATCTTCCACCACATGAGATTATTCCTCCCTAAAATCTTCCACCTCTTCCTCTTTTTATTTTCTCATGCCTTTTGTTCAACTTTTGTTTGGCTTTTAGGGCATATTGGTAAGCTTCCTCTAAGATTTTGAACTTAACCAAACTTATCGTGTCTTGAATAGATATCATCAAACCATTTGGGTACCTTATAACCCTCTCAACATAATCATCAGAATTCCAAGATCTAATATCCAACCTATAGAATGCTTTGGTATATTCTTTCACACTAATATCCTTTTGCTTTAGGTTTTGTAAATTCCTAAAAAAACTTGGTAATCAATAGGTAATAACTTAGCCTTCAATTTGTTCACCATCCTAATTCATGACTTAATTTTATCCTTGCCTCTTCTTTGTCTATCATTCTCCAAATGTCCCAAACATAAAGATGCATTTCCTCTCAACTTTGTGCAAGCATACTTCACTTTTGTATCCTCATATGTGCCTTCATAGTCAAAGTATTTATTCTTCTCTATGATCTAATCAGGTATTTCATCTAAATCCAACTTTCAATCATAATCAGGTGGATTGAAGTGTGGTCTTGCATTAATCCTAGTTAGGTAATTTATGCTCTTCACCCTCTTCAACTTCTTCTTCAATTATATTCTCCTCTTCATCACTCACATCTTCAATGTGTTTACCTCTCCTCTGGGCCGTCTCCACAACTTCCAATCTAGCTACAATTTGTCATAACATAACAAACACAAATTGACCTAAATCTCTCCTTCCACCTCTTTCATTTACTCTATGAACCATCTTACATGAATCCTCTATAATTGTGGGTCAAATGCTCTCTCTGCCACCCCACAAAAAACCAATCTAGGACTTTGCAAGCTTAGGAACTACAATCTGCCTCAACATAATTAAATACTCACTCTGATACCACTTGGTATAGTCAATGATAGTTGAGGGAACTCAAAGAGATATTTCCAATCCTTGCAACATGATTCACACAATGGAAACATCACAAAAAGATAGTTGAGAGAAATGCAAGATCAACCTTCTTATTATCAGATAATCAATTTCAATGGATCTGACACATTCATTCATACATTCCACGCATGTAGACCTATTTTAAGAACCTTAAAGGTTATATTGTTATACTACCTATTCTAATCCAAGCTACCAAACTTGGTATTCCTTCTTTTGTGCTCCCTGAGCTCCCTAATGGAATCAATTACAAGAGTTTATAAAGCCTTCGCAAGAATCAGGTTGGCCTAAGAAAGTTTACATTTCCCAAGGAGAAGAAAAATGTATTACAACTATAGGTTAGGACCCAAATCATGAGGATCTCCCTCATGTTGATGAAACATGAATCACAATCCTTCAAGTAGGTCGGCCACAAAAGTAATAACATCAAGAAATGCACCGTTAAACTTTAACAAACAAAAATTCTCTTCACGCGATCAAAAAACACACACTGGCCATAAAATATGAAGAACAGTTAAATCCTGCCAAGAATCTGTAAGATCTCCTTCACAAAGTAACCAAATGTGATGCAAACCTAGGAGAAGGTTTTGAAAGAGTCCAGGAGCACTCCGTAAGGTTTGTGACAACAAACAATCCAAACTGAACGAACGCTAAAAGAAACTCGGAGATTGAATTGTGAAAAACATAGTTTTTGGTTGATGCAAGATTGCCAAGAACCCAAGATGCTCATGCATCATTTTGATTGAGGAAAACCCCTTTATCAAACCCTCTTCCCTTTTTTTTATGTTCACAACTATTAGGACAATTTTGGGCAGATCAGGATTTGATGAAGTAATCCTACAAATTTCAACCAAAAACATCGGCAATGTAATGAAAATGTTTTATACCCAAGAACAAAATGTTTCAAATATTTTATTCCCTATATTTTCTTCTCAAATTGATACCATAGGTCAGTTCTACTCTCTAGAATGCAACTCAGGTCATCTCTGGTTTATGGCAGTAGTTTATCAGTCTGTAATTTCTCAATTTGTTTATATTGGTCTATTTAGCCTTCTTCATAGCATTATCACTTCCACTTTCCCTCTCCCCATTTCACATTTACATATTTGGTGAAGTATCATTGTCCCATTTAGTTCCTAGGAAAGGTAGATGAGCCTATTGGGACATCTCCCTTCCAAATGTGCAAGTTTGAAAAGGAGGAGTAATCCACTCCTTTGCATTGCTTCTCTTTTCCCATTGTACAAGTGGTAATTATCACATTATTATTTTCCACCTTATGTGGTTGATAAGTTATCACTTTACGTCTTATATCATAAAATTTAAACACTTGTCATAATCCTATAATTTCTCATGTCTCACCTTGTCGTACATAGTCAAGGGGTATCCTTTGTAATCTCATTTCATTATATTGCATCATTGATAGAAAAAATTGATTCTTTATTGTTGATATCTTTTTTAATTTTATAGAGTGCGTTGATCTTGGGTGACTATAATCTTTAGCCAATCTGATATGGTATAAATAATTCCTTACCCTCTAACACTTAGCTATTAAAATATGGGGTTTCTTCTGTATTGTAGGGTCAAATTTATATAATGCAACACCTAACAATGTAAGGGCTATAAATGAAACCTAAGCTCTTATAAACTCATCCCCCCATTGCTTAAACATCATATTGTTTAATGGTCAAAGAATTGATAACAATTCTACACCTCATCCATACCATTAAAGTGGTAAATATTTGCACCTTCCTTTTGTTGGTCAAAATTGATCTTTAACTCTAAACTAGATTATGTTTGAGAATAGTCCTCTCAACCTACCACCTTAATGATTTAGACATAACACCTTGTAGATCTTGTCATTGGTGTATTGTAAAAGGAATTGGTGCTATGTGTTATCATCTTAAGTTGACAATTATTGTTATTTGCATCATCTTTCAAACGCTGATCTAAAAGAAAAAAAGAAAATTCACTTTTGTATTATGTTTTTTTTCGTGTTATTTTGGATATTTCCCTATTACTTAAATCTCAACCTTCCAAATCTTTGTCATCCATCTGTGCTATCAAAGGTATGTTATATTTTTGTGTATAGCTAGACATATTCTTTTGGATGCAATTAAAATACCATACATGCATGAACTATATCAATTATCTCCTTCACATATTGACACAATTGTTCTCTTTGGTAAATGCATTCAACTACATTTTGTAATAAATTTGCAAACTTTACATGGTTGATCATAACTTAAATAAGACATCATTCAATGTATTGTAAAACACTTGAGCTTATATAAAACATTTAAATATTTTCCACTTCTCTCATATCGCACTCATCCATTTTTGGATAATTATTTTAGATTAAATCTTACATAAAGCCTTCCACGTCTTTTTAATTACTTTATTTTAAAATTACATATTTGTAGGTGCATGTGGATGTGTAGTGTGTATATGTATATATACATGTACATGTAAATGTATATTTAATATTTTTCTTAGTATATATATAATAAGATGTTCTTATTTAAACATTGACAAGAGTTTTTATTACTTATTAAGAAAGAATATAATAAGTAAAATAAATACATCACCATCAATAATACAAATAAATTACCCAAAATAAAATTAAAAAATTAAGATAGTCATTATCATATGTTTAACAAAGCTGGTCAAAATACTAATTATCCATCTATATAATTTGTTTCTTTTTGGAAAGCTAGTGGGGTTTCTCAAGGTTTTATTTTAAAATGAAGTGTTTATGTAATGAATATAAATATATTTTATTTATGAATAAAGGCAAACGAATTAAAAAATAGAAAGTAATTCTGAAAATTAATGCCAGTACGGACGTTTGTTATTGGAGCAAACTCCGTGGACCCCTACTCTCATCGCTTCCACGTAGGTTTGAAACGGAGGGTGTGTCATATATTTATGCACATAGATACTTGTAATAAGCAATACGAGAGTGTGGACCCATAATGGAGTTAGATTAGATAAGGAAAGGAAAGATCCTTCCCGATGTATGAAATCCTTATCCACTAAAACGTAGGTACTAATATTTTTTTTTTTTTTAACTCTTTTAAGTTAATACTTAATAATGTTAATGATCTTGAGAGAAAGCTTTAAACTTCACTCATGTCCCAGTTCCCTAACTTTTAATTGCAAGTGTGGAAGGGGATGAGAGACAAACTCAATTGTGTAATCTCATGGAAAAACACCAAAGAAGTTTGAATTAAGTAGCTAAAATGATTATGTGTTAGAATTATTGTATTTTGGTGCATCGCTCTAGATAAATTTTACACTATTTGATCCTCAAATATCATTGATAAAGTTTCAAAAAAACATGAATTTTTCTTCTTTATATAGAAATTGACCATGAGTTTTTATTTTTTATCATTGGACATTTGTAAACAATCAAAGACCAACAAATTAGCTTGCATTATCAAAACATAATTTAAGTACATCCTTAGATGTAGTCATTTATTATCTTAGTTTAGGGTTCAATAAGATATGGGCGAGCCCTCTCAAAACATAAATTATTGTCAACCTTCATTTAAGCATCTCTCTTTTATAATTGATAACTCGATATAATAGGTGCGAGCAATGGTGCTCCTCAGTAACACATTTTTTATTTTATACAAAATATAAGGAAAATACAACTTCTTTAAATATTGGTGATTTCTTTTTGTAGATGGAGTCCCACTACATAGACTTAATTATTAAAAAAATTCATTATCATTCTCTCAGCTTCTCAAATCTCAATCATCATAGGTCTATGACCCTTAATTTAGTTTCAATGTTTCAATATCAACTTTTATCACAATTTTACTTGAATCAAAGAAGACAATTTTTTATTTGCAAGGTAAATACATAATTCGTTTATAATTTTATTTTCACCACATGTTTATTTATTTTTATTAATTGAAATGTAAGTGTGACCTAAGGTACCACTTCCTTTAATATAACAAAACATAATTACAAAAACATTTAATAGGAAAGAAATGAATGTTTTCCATAGGATAAACTATAATAATATTCAACATGTACATTCCACATAACAACACAAAGATACGACTAGGGTGATTAAGTACAATCATTAGAGTTGATTTCCTACAATCCACTTGTTCCACTTCCTTCTCCTTCTCCACACTTTCTATATATTTAACATTTCAGAAGAGTAAGGAGAAGAATTTACAATACAATTTATAATAAATTCTTATATTCATGCACATAGGACCTCTCATAATTTCCTAAACTTGCTTGAATTTGTAAAAGATCTTTAGCTTTGAAGTAGTTTATGTAGTTAGGAGGATGATATTTGTATTGGTTGACATGTAGGTAGTAATTATAATAAAATTACCCTCGATATGTATTTTTGCATCATATCAGGCAATGGATTCCAAAAAGTTATACTTCATAATGTAAAAGTGATTCATAAAAACTTCTTTTATGATCCAAAATAGTCCTTTATTCATCAATATGTTTTGAAATTTTAGCCCAAAATCCCTATTCCAATGCTAATGATTCAACTTTGGAATTCTTGAAGCAAAACTAGGCTTATCACCTTTTTTATGGAACCCTCCATGAGTGGAAACTAATAACAAAAACTACATTGGAAAAATTCAAATTGAACTTGGTTTCATTTAATATTTCTGAATTTTCCACCAAGACTACCCATAGGTTCATTATTTTGAAAAATAATCACTTTTTGCACTATAATTTTATGTAATATATTTGAAGATTTAACACTAGACTAAGGATTTTCATAGAGTTTATTCAAAATTTTAATGCGTTATTAAAGAATTTATTATCTAGGGATTTATTAATGTACACTACCAAAGTATATAAACTCTTTATGCCAATTAGATTATTAGGTCCATTGTAGAAATAAAAGTTTGAAAATTCTTCTAGAAAATAAATGAACTTCTCTAGTTCTCCATAAGGTTATGAAAATTTGGGTTTAATTTTATGCTCACAACTCTAGTTATCATGAAAATTTCTAGGTCTTTTGTAGGTTAGATAATTTGGAAAGCTTGGCATATCATGAAACCCTTGATTATTACGAATGGTAATGAAATTCAAATGAGTTTTCATCCAAGCAATACAATCTATCTAGTGGCATCCCATTCTTGTCATCTATGATACCCTTGTAGATAATATTTATTAGGTTCTTTTTAGGATTTATATTCTCTTCCACGTCAAGTTGGCTTTTGTTGTATCAATAGAATATCAAATTCAACAAAGTACTCATAATGAAGAACATTTGTAAGATATATTATAAGATGCTACTTTCCATAACATCATAATATTATCGTGCTTCAAACCTGTAGGCAGAAAGGGAGAGGTGAGTACTAGAAGTGGCAGTTGGTGACATATAACTGATTGAATGTTTGAAGATGTTAAGTTGATCACCAAAATGCAAAAATATAATACAAGACATTAAATCAGTTAATGGATTGTATTGTCATTGATGTTAACTTGATATAGTATGATTGGTTATATAAAAAGTGTCAAAGACTTAAAACAATAAGAGAGATAAAGATTATGCTTTCAGTAATGCATAAAAGATCAGCATTCACTAAGTGACTACAAACACTGACGGTTAGTGGAACCTGACGGATAGAGAAACCCGAAAGTAAAACTCACAGTGTTTCCTAAGCAAGAAACCCAACAAGCATTACCGACGAGAAGAATCACAAGCATTACTGACGAGCATAACTTCATAGTGATGCCTAGCGGACAGACAACCCCAACGGAGAAGCCTGAGGAGAACTGAAGTATTGACCAAAGCCATCAAAGAGTTAAACACCGAAAAGAACTAAATTTTAGAAATGAAAAAATACTTAGCTGGAAAGAGCTAAAGATAGAGTTAACTGGTTGTTAACATTTTTTTCATCGACAAGTTAAAGCCAGAGATAAGTAAAAGATTTAACGCTATTTTATCTAGTTGTCAAGGAGAAATCTATGACATAAAACTTAAGTAAAGCTTTAAAGAAAGATTGGATAAAATTGTGGATCACGCCAAGAAAAAGAAAATGAAGAAGTGAGAAATGGTGATATCATGTCTATAAAGAGACAATCTAATTCATTATGAATTAGGGGAGTGAATAGAGAAAGAGGATGTTGGAGAGAAACTGATAAAGAACAACTTCATATAGTCCTGATCAATCAAGCTGAGAAAAGAGCTAAAGATTTTTGCGGACACCGAGCAACAGAGAAGCACAATATCACTGAGCATAAAGAAGTGGGGAAAAGGTATTGAAAAGATACATTGATTAGAAAGGTATAATGAGCTTACAATAGATCTGAAAATCTGCAAATCTAAGTTGTATGTGTGAACAAATCATTTATTGTTTCAGTTTAACCATTGATTCAGAAAGTCTCTTAACCGAGCAGGACTTAACAATCCTTTCTATATTGAGATACATCCCAAGGAGTGTCAAAAGAGTTTGATCATGAACATAGCATGAGATGCCAGATATCATTTGAAAAACTACACTGGGTTTGGTCATATAAGGTAGCATAGCAATGCTCGATATCAAGTGACAAACTATTCTATTTAAATCCTCTAACAAGGTCACGCTTAACAGTGTGTTTGTAACCTTTAACAGGGTTGGCTCTTCAATGAGCTTACTTCCAAAGAGTAAAAATTTAAGGTTACCGTTTCCAAGTGATTTTTCCCTTAACAGGGTTTCCACATTAAAAATCCATGTGTCAATGTGTTTATGAGTTATTACTTTAGTGTTTTGCATTACACATACCTAATTCTGGATTGATCAGTATACACTAAGCAATTTACTATTTTTCAGTAAATGAAAGATTGCTAATCGGTAAGTAGTAATAATAAGGTTTAACAGTGACCTCCAAGCAGTAGTTATTTATTAAGATTGTTTGAAGACATACATCTTGTAGGAATGAAGATAATTAGAGGCTTAATATCGTGGTACTAAGTTTTTGGATTGATTTATTGGAATATTTTTGAGGCCACTAATTCACCCCCCCCCCCCCCCCCCCTCTCAGTTATTCCAACAATCGGTATAAGAGCTTGTGTGCTTAGAAAGGGAGTTTAACAACTCAAGAAAAAGATCACAAGATGAACAAACGAGATGTGCCCAAGTTGAATAAAGACAACTTTTTATCATGGCAAAGTAGAATAAGACTCCACCTATCAAGTATTGTTAATGATGTTACTCAGCACCTTGATACTGAATATGTGTTTCCTACAAGACCTCACACACTTGAGCATTTGAGAGAAAAACATGAGCATTATTGCATGATGATAGAACTTTCTTCCTCACTCTCCTATGCTGAGTTTGAAGATGTCAAAACCTACACCTCTACAAAGAAAATGTGGGATAAATTGAAGCTGGTAGATGGAGGAGATGGTAATGTACTAAGAGCCAAGGCAAAAATCTGAAGAGGGAGGTTTGATGACCTAAGGATAAAAGAAGGATAAAATATCACTCAGTATAGCTGCAGAATCAAAGAGGTAGTTAATGCTATCTGAGGAGTTGGAGGTGTACTTGAAGAAGAGATAGTGGTAAGTAAAATCTTAAGAACCTTACTTCTTGTATAATCTATTAGAGTATCTTCTATACAAGAAATGAGAGAAGTTGCAAACAATACTATTACTCTAGATAGTCTGATTGGTAGACTGATTTCATTTGAGATGAATAACTTTGATAACAGTGCCTTACCATCTATAGAGTCTGCATTCAAATATTCTTTGAAAATAAGTAAGTCAAGTCATAGACACACTATTAGAAATGATAGTGAAAGTGATAGTGATGACCAAGGACTTTATGAGATTGAAACATTAATGGCAAGAATATTGCAGAGAGGCAAAGGTACATACAAAGGTAAATTACCAATTGTATGTTTTAATTGTAAAGAGGTTGGACACTTTGCTACAAGATGTCCTAATAGAAGAAAATATGACAAAAGCAATGACAAAACATATGAAAAGAATTTTGACCGAGGTGATAACAAAGATTACCAAAGAAACTGACAATCTGATAGATAGATACCCGAGACTACAAGGACAAAGGAAAGAAAGCTTGTTACCTAGCTGAGAAAAGAGCTAGAGCCATTGACACAAAATTTGATGAAGATATTGAGATGGTATTTGTAGCCAAGAAGGATGATTCAGACGAAGAAGAAGAAAGGTATGTAGAGACTGCACTCATATCTAAGGTTAGTAAGAATGATGTTTGGATTATAGATAGTGGTTTCACTCACCACATGACTAGTGATAAAAAAATGTTTGAAAATTTTGAATACTATAATGGTGGATTAGTAAGAATGGGTAATGACACACCTTGTCCAGTTGAAGTTAAAGGAACCATAATATTGAATAACCTAATCAAATATGGAAATGCTTACTAGGTAAAAGGACTGAATTATATTCTATTGAGTGTTTCACAGCTAAATAACACAGGTCACCGAGTAGCATTTGAAAATAAGAAGGCAAAGATATTCAATGAGTCAGGAAGGTCAATCGGAACTGATGAATAGACAAAAGGTAACATTTTCTATCTTGATGACATTAACACCACTTGTTTAATGGATAGAAACAAAGACATATGGTTGTGGCATAAAAGATTATGCCATGTGAATTTTGACAACATGATAAAGATAAGTAATAAAAGAAGAGTAAGAGGCTTACCGAGCATGTCAAAGCCCTAGCATATCATGTGCAAGAATTGTCAAAAGGGTAAAATGACAAAGTCTAGTTTCAAGAGTAAAGCCCATACATATAATTCTATTCTATAATTAGTCCGTACTGATTTATTTGGACCCATGAGGACAAAGAGTTACTATGGTGATAGGTATTTCATTCTCTTTGTAGATGATTATTCTAGAATTATGACAGTTATGTTCTTAAAAGATAAATCAGAAGTGTTCAAGATGTTTAAATAGTATAAAGCTATGGTAGAAAAACAAAGTGGTAAGGAATTGAAATACTTAAGATCATATAGAGGAGGGGAATTTATTTCAGATGAATTCACTAACTATTGCAATGAGCATGGAAATAAAAGACAGGTTTCTGCACCAAGAACACCACAACAAAGTGGGATTGCTGAAAGGAGAAACATATCAATTGTTGATTGTGCAAGAACACTAATGATTGAGAAAAGAATCAATCAAAATTTCTAGAGGGAAGCTGTCAGTACTGTTGTCTACACATTGAATAGAGTACAATTGAAGAAGGACACAAAGAAGACACCCTATGAGCTTTGGTATGGTTACACACCCAATGTAAGTTACTTCATAATTTTTGGTAGCCAATGTTATATTTTGAAAGATGATAGAAATCAAAATCTTGACTCCAAAAGTGATGAAGGTATCTTTCTAGGGTATTCCACCAAAAGGAAGGCTTATAAATATCTTAACAAATCCTCTAACAAGATCATTGAGAGTGCAAATGTAAGAAGAGATGAATTTACAGAGAAGAATGATAAGGAAAGAAGAAAAGAACCAGAAGACTACAACAGGTTTGTTTACAATGAAGAACCTGACACTCTACCTGAGCAACAGGGTATCGCTCCCAAGCAATAGAACACTGCACCCGAGCATCAGGCTATAATTACTGAAAAATTAGGAAAATACTCTAGATGATGTTTCGAGTGATGGAGATCAGAATCAAGGTCAAGATGATCAGAATGATGGACAAAGAGCTAAACCAAAAATTTCCAAGTATGTCAAAAGACATCATCCACAGAATTAGATCATAGGAGACAAGAAGGCTGGAATGAGAACAAGAAGTAAGTCACTAAACACTAGATGTTAAACTTTGTGATTTTGAGCATAAATCTGTTAATACTGCACTAGAAAATGAAGAATGGGTCAGTGATATGAATGAAGAGATAGAACATATTGAGAATAACAGTACATGGACACTAGTACCTAGACCAGATGACAAGAATGTCATCGGTACCAAATGGATATTCAGAAACAAGCTGAATGAGAATGGAGAAGTCATAAGAAATAGAGCAAGATTATTATGCAAGGGGTATGCACAAGAAGAAGGTATTGATTATGGTGAAACCTTTGCACCCATTTCTAGACTAGAAGGAGAAAGAATCTTACTTTCTTATGTTGCATTCAAAGGATTCAAGTATACCAGATGGATGTCAAATCTTCATTCCTAAATGGAATACTAGAAGAAGAGGTAGACATTGAACAACCATAAGGGTTTATTGATCTAGACAAGAGAAAAATGGTATGTAGACTACATAAAGCCTTGTATGGATTGAAAAAAGCACCTAGAGCCTGGTATGAAAGACTTCGCTCCTATCTCATAAGCATTGAATTTGTAAGAACAAGTGAAAATATCAATTTGTACTTAAAAGAAGATAACAATGGTAATATTCTTATTGCTGAAATATTTGTTGATGATATCATTTTGGGGGGAAATGAAATGTTATGAAAATCCTTTGCTAATGAAATGAGAAAAGAGTTTGAAATGTCTATGTTTGGGGAGATCAAATTTTTTCTTGGTCTATAGATTCTTCAAAAAGATGTAGGCATATATATCACTCAACAAGATGTAGGCATATATATCACTCAAGCCAAATACATCAAGGAAGTGCTGAAGATATTCAAGATGGAAGATTCCAAGCCAGTTGGATCACCTTTGGAAACCGGGTGTAAGCTGATAAAAGAAGACAAATCAAATGAGGTAAATCGGACCTTATATATATCAATGATTGGAAAACTAATGTATGTTGTCCATACTAGACCAGATATAGCACATGTAGTTGGAATAGTTGCAAGATTATATGCTAATCCCAAAGAATCACATATGACTGTTGTTAAGAGAATTCAAAGATATCTAAATAACACTGAGGACTGTGGCTTATGGTATAAAAGAGAAGGAAAATTTGAGCTTCAAGTCTATACATATGTTGGTTGGGCTGGAAACATAGATGACCGAAAGAGCACAACTGGAGGAGCATTCTTCATGGGTGACAGACTTGTTACATGGATCAGAAAGAAGGAAGGATGCATCTCATAGTCTACTGTAGAATAAAAATATGTGGTTGCTACTGCAAATTGATCAAATATTTCACTGATCAAATAGTTGCTGGAAGGTATGAATATGAAGATTCTTGAACCAGTGATTATCTATTGTGATAGTACTAGTGCAATAAAAATATCAAAGAATCTAGTCATGCATGCTAAGACAAGGCATATTGCTATCAAGTATCATTACTTAAGAGAACAAGTGCAAGAAAAAGAAGTGATACTAGAATATGTTCAATCCAAGGAACAATTAGCAGACATGTTCACAAAGCCATTGCCAAAAGATACATTTGAGTACCTGAGACAGAGACTAGGGGTCCAACCCTTGTCTATCGGTCAGTAAGTTGACTAGGAGGCTACATCAGCCTATACACAAATCAGAAGATCATTCATGTTGATGCAAGCACAAAGAAATAGACTACAAAGATACATGTGTACACAACAAGGTACAAATTTGCAGTGAACACTAGAGTCACTGTATTGCTGATGGATAGGGAAATTCAAGGAGTATATTATAAAAAGGTGAAAGGATATACCTTTGGCATGTTTAAATTTTACTTTGCCATTGTTATCAAAGCGAGAGATTATCTCATTATTAAGGAGAGATTATATCATTATATCAGGGAGAGATTATATCATTATCCAAAGGGAGAGTTAATCATTATCCAAAGGGAGAGATTACATATGAAATATCCATCAAAGGGAGAGAACTAACATGAGGGAGAGAATTCATACTAAGGGAGAGATTTTTGTCAAAGGAAAAAGAGATGATCAAGGAGTGGAACAATCAAGGCAGAGCACATATCAGGAACAAAGACAGAAGCTGCTACAACTATCTAGTAAAGGGATTGAATATTGAAGAAAGACACTCTGCAAGAAACAAATCTAAGCTATATGACCTTACAAAGAGCTAGACATTTGTATTGGTTATAGAGAAAAAGATATTGGAGAGATTGATGAAATACACTTGATATATTTCATATTGTATTAGTAACAATATAGTGTGATAATGTAGTCTGTTTCCATCAATGCCAAAGGGAGAGATTGATGACATATAACTGATTGAAAGTTTGAAGATGTTAAGTTGATCACCAAAATGCAGAAAGATAATGGAAGACATTAAATCAGTTAATGGATTGTATTGTCATTGATGTCAACTTGATATAATCTGATTGGTTATATAAAAAGTGTCAAAGACTTTAGAGAATAAGAGAGTTAAAGATTATGCTTTCAGTAATGCATAAAAGATCAACATTCACTAAGTGACTATAAACATCGACTATTAGTGGAACCTGACGGATAGAGAAACCCAAAAGTAAAAGTCATAGTGTTTCCCAAGAAAGAAACCTGACAAGCATTACTGACGAGAAGAATCACAAGAATTACTGATGAGCAGAACTTCATAGTGATGCTCGACAAACAGACAACCCCAATGGAGAAGCCCAAGGAGAATTGAAGTGTTGATCGAAGCCATCAACGAGTTAAACACTGAAAAGAACTGAGGTTTAGAAATCAAAAAATACTTAGCTGGAAAAAGCTAAAGATAGATTTATCTGGTTGTTAACATTGTTTTCATCAACAAGTTAAAGCAAGAGATAAGTAAAGTATTTAAAGCTATTTTATCCAGTTGTCAAGGAGAAATCTATGGGATAAAACTTAAGTAAAGCTTTAAAGCAAGATTGGCTAAAATTGTGGATCATGCCAAGAACAAGAAAATCAAGAAGTGAGAAATGGTGATATCATGTCTATAAAGAGATAATCTAATTCATTATGAATTAGGGGAGTGAGTAGAGAAAGAGGATGCTAGAGAGAAAATGATGAAGAACAACTTCATACAGTACTAATTAATCAAGATGAGGAAAGAACTAAAGATTTCTACAGACATCGATCAACAGAGAAGCACAACATCACCGAGTAGAAAGAAGTGGAGAAAAGGTATTGAAAATATACATTGATTAGAAAGGTATAATGAGCTTACAATAGATATGAAAATCTACAAGTCTAAGTTGTATGTGTGAATAGATCATTTACTATTTCAGTTTAACCATTGATTCAGAAAGTCTCTTAACTGAGCGGGACTTATAAATCCTTTCTATATTGAGATACATCCAAAGGAGTATCAAAAAAGTTTGATCATGAAGATAGCATGAGATGCCAGATACCATTTGACAAACTACACTGGGTTTGGTCATAGAAGGTAGCATAGAGATTCTCATTATCAAGTGACAAACTATTCTATTTAAATCTTCTAACAAGGTCACACCTAACAGTGTGTTTGTAACCTTTAACAAGGTTGGCTCTTCACCGAGATCACTTCATAAGAGTGAAAATTTTGGGTTACGTGTCCCAAGAGGTTTTCCCTTAACAAGGTTTCCACGTTAAAAATCCATGTGTAAATGTGTTTATGAGTCATTACTTTATTGTTTTTCATTACACAACCAATTTTGGATTGATCGGTATACACTAAGCAATTTATTGTTTTTTCGGTAAATGAAAGAATACTAATCGGTAAACAGTAAGAATAAGGTTTAATAGTGAACTGCGAAAAGAATTTATTTATTAAGATTGTTTGAAGGCATACATCTTGTAGGACTGAAGATAACTAGAGGCTTAATATTGTGGTACTAAGTTTTTTGTTTGACTTATTGGAATATTTTTGAAGCCACTGATTCACCCTCCCTCTCAGTTATTCTAACAACAATTTATGTTTGAATTTGGTGAAGGCGGGAACCCTTTGGGAGTAAACTATGGGTGCTACAAGGGTGTCTTAGGATGGGATTGTGGATGGTACTATGGAATATAAACCTCCCCTATTATTCATTCCTCTTGGGAGTTTTACTTATAAAGAGGAGCCCGTGGGTGGTTCCTTTTACGGTCAGTGGGGACCCTCAACAAGAGAATCAAAAATGGGCTAAGATTTTCAGTTCTAGGCTAAAAGGTAAGTCAATCCCATTTGTGATTCATTTGGAGGATCCCTCATCAGGAAGGTTATCTATTTCACTAGATGATTTGATGGATAAGGGTATTACCTCAATCTAGTATTCTCTAATAGGTAAAATTATTGGTCAAGAATTATTATTGACTATGTTCAATCCTGGGTAGCTAAGAAATGGAAAAATAAGGATCATGTACATGTGTTGTCTATGGATAAGGGTTTCTTTTCCTTTAATTTCACTTGTTAAGAGGATTTAGTAATGATTCTGGTAGGAGGCCCTTGTATGTCAAGGGTAAAGCTTCCCTTTCTCTTAGGAGGTGGGAGCCTAGGTTTTATCCTATGGATTGGGTTTGCGATGTTGCTCCTGGTTGGGTTAGGCTCCCAGGTTTATCGTTAGATTTCTAGGACAAGGAGGTTTTTAGAGGGATTGTGGCTTATTTTTGGGAGCTTTTATCAGTGGATGATATTAATACTTCTTGAAAGTGGATTGTTTATGCATAGATTTGTGTCTATATTAAGCAATCTACAGATCTCCAAGTGGAAGTGGTGCTTCAGACTATGTTGGGAGAATGACCTTAGGCCTTGGAGTTCAAATCCATTCCTTTTTTTTATTTTCATTGTAAGAAGTTGGGTCACTAGGCTAAGGCTTTCTCTCATAAAATAACTCAAGCTAAAAAGTTTTGTAGGAAAAAGAACCTTGCAATAAATTTGACGTTTGTCAACTAGTTTGGTTACATCTGGGGAAGGTTGTAAGGAAGATCCTTTAGAATCTAAGGGAGACATGGATATGGTGGACAGTCCCAAAGATAAAGATAGTGGTGTGGAAGGGAATGGTGAACAAGATTCTCAGTGGATTATGGGGATAGCAGATAACCACATGGAGGAGGACAATGAGTCGAATGAGAAGAGGGGTCTAGATAGGAGCTTGGTGAATCATTGCTTGGATAATGATGGGTTAGGTATTGGTCTAAATGTCAATCTTTTAAAGGATCCTTAGCAGAGTGTTGACTTGGGATAATCAGTGGGTTTAGATGATGATTTGTCCCTCATGTCTGGTGGAGGTGTAGATATTAATGATAGATTAAATGGCGAGTCAAATTCCCCTTTTATTATAGTTAAATATAGGAATATAAAGAAAGAACTCTCAAACGCAAGGCATCAACACAATAAGCAGACTTAGGGAAGATTGTGGCATGATGTCAAAAGGTGTGGGCAAAACTTCCCATATCCAGGATAGGGAGAAGGTAAGTAAAGAAGAAGTTCCAGATGGTCTATAAAAAAATTTATTAGAGATGGGTATCCTAGGGACCCCTCCCCCATCTAAATGAATATTATATCTTAGAAAATTTGGGGGATGAACCACCCCCATAAGCATGCTCTATTATCAATCTTGATAAGGGAGCATAGACTTGATATATGCCTTATTCAAGAAACTAAAATATGTAGAAACAAGGTTGATGATCTTAAAATAGTTCTATATAAGAATGCATGAATGCATTTTTTTGATTTTGATGGTGCTTGAGGAGGTTTTGGCTACATTATGTAATCCCTAGCTGGTGAAAGGTAAGATTCACTTTTCTTCTTCAAATCATATTACTATGGAATTTGTGCACCTTAATGATGGTTCTTCCTAGGTTATTTCAAATATTTATGCTCCCAATAACAAAGTGACTAGGAAGAATTTATGGCAGGATATTAAAGATTCAAGATCTAATTTGGATGTTGATAAGTGGATTGTGATGGAGAAATTTACTGATCACCTATTTAGTTCTGATAAAAAGGTGGTGCTCCTATTGCTTTAGACAGTAGTTAGGACCTTTTAGATTCAAAAATTTGCATGGTTTATTGGACCTTGATCTACATAGAATTTATTTCTTTTGGTTTAACAAGATCTCTAGGGATAATTTTATCTAAGTTAGGTTGGATAGGATCTCATTTATCCTATCTGGATCTATGATTTTCTTACAAGCTGTCTAATTTGTCCATAATTGGGTCTGACCACTTTCCCATTTCTCTTGTTTTGGACAAAGCCTACAGGAAAAAGAAATTTACCTTTAGGTTTGAAAATATTTGGACTCTAGACCTGGATCTCAAAAGTAATATAAGGGACTGGTGAGAAACTAATTTTTCAGGGGATAGCTATGTTCAAGGTTGCCAAAAATTTAGGGTTGGTGAAAACTAATGTTCATAAATTGATTAAGAATTTCTTTGGTCATATATTTAGAATAAAGGATTCTCTTAAGATGGAGCTTGATGATATCTAGATGCAAATTCAATCTCAAGGTTCTCTTCCATCTCTTTTTAATCAGGATATTGGTGTTTTTTTGTAAATTGCAGGACATCATTGCTAAGTAAGAGGAGTTATGGAAGAAGAGATCCAGATCCATTTGGCTTAAGAGTGGTGAATTACATTTTTTCATATGTCAATTATGAAACATAGAACCTCAAACAAGATTCATTCCATCAATTATAATGGTAGGTCTCTTACTAATGATGAGGAGGTTATGTAGGGAGCGATGAAATGTTTTTCCAACCTCTTCTCATAGGATTGTAATCTTGACCTAGACGATCAACTAGAGCTTCCTTATGAAATTCCTTGTTTGATTTCCCTGAAAATGAATAAGGTTCTTACCAAGTTTCCTTTTGTTGTATAAGTTCAAGAGATGGTGTTTTCTTTCAAAGGTATCAAGGCCCCTGGTTTAAATGAATTTCTTATATTTTTCTTCCATTCCTATTGGGATATTGTGTAAAAGGATGTGGTGGTTGTTGCTAAAGATCTTTTTGGATCCGAATCCCTATTGAAATAATTCAATGTAATATTTATCATTCTTATTCCAAAGAAATCTGGTGCTAATTCCTTAATAGATTTTAGACCTATTAGCCTCTACAATTTAGTCTATAAGATGTTTACTAAAATCATTGTGATGCATCTCAAGCCTTATCTTCCTTGCCTTATTTATGGTGAGAAAAATGGTTTTGTTCCTGGTAGGAAAATCCTAGACTCGATCATGATGGTTCAGGAGAATATAAACTCGCTCTTAATGAACATGAAAGATGGATTTTAACTTAAATTGGATTTACTCAAAACTTATGGTAGAGTGAGTTGGAGCTTCTTATTGAAGGTGTTATTTTCTTTTGTGTTTTATTATGTTCTTCACTAAGATTATCTCTCATTTAATTTCTACTGCCAATGTCTCTATTATTATTAATGGCTTTCCTGCTAGATTTTTTGCCTCCTCATGGGTTCTGAGGCAAGGTGGTCCCCTCTCTCCATTTTTGTTCATTTTAATGGTTGGGCCTTTGGGTAGATTTATTCATAAAAATAGTGTGGTTTATGGAAAGGTTTGGTCCATTACTCCATTAATCATACTTGCTCTCACCAAGAATTTTTGGATGACACGATTCTTATAGGGGAGAGTTCCATTTTTGAAGCTAAAATCATAAAAATAAGTTTATAGGTGTATGAGAATGCCTATGGTCAGATTGTTAGTCCCCAAGAGAGCTTCATCTGCTTTCTAAACATGTTTATTATGAGACAACATTGAATTTCCGAAATTCTTGGACATGTAAAATCGATGCTTTACCGTCTATTTACCTTGAGTTACCTCTTTGTGTTAAATAGGTCCCAATTAAATTTTGGGGTAAGTTGTTGATTAACTGATGAATACCTGATGGAGATGATGAAGACTGAGTACCGAGTATCATGATTGTAAAAATGATTAGATCAGTTATTTTTTGTCATTGATGTCAAGCAATTGATTAATTGATTTTTATTATGTTACCATATCTTAAGAGAAGAAGTTAAATGGGTGACAAATAAAATTATACAATGACGAAGTAATGAAGATATAGCTATTTTATACTATATATTTGATGTTATGAAATCTGTACATTTGATTGATCAATTCGGAAAATGCAATGAGTTAAAGTTATGACTGAAAGAGTTACTTTACCGAGCTAGATTGAGTTAGTCGATAGAATGTTATGTGAGTCAATCACAAGTTACCAAACACCAAATATTAATTAGACACCAAGAAGTGAATGAAGTTAGTTACTGAGTTGCAAAGAAATTTTTACCGAGTATAGGATGTTGATTATAAATGATGATAAGATAGTTCATTTAATGCAAAGCAATGATGAGTTGGATGAGGGAATGAATTAAATTATGTTTGTTACAAGATCTACAAATGGAAAAATCCAATGTGAAGATCTAAGGTGAAGATCAAGCGGTTAAAAGGAATTGTGAAGAGTCCCAAGAAAGTTCAAGTTCCAAGGTAAAATTTAAATGGTCTACCGAGTTGTAATATATGAAGAAGATGATTGAATGACTGAGCGCATATGAAGGAAAATAAAATTAAGGATATTAAGAGGCAAAAGTATGTCTATATAAAGAATGTGAAATGTGAACAGAGTATGTTGTCGGTGAATTGAACAGAGATGAATAAGTTGAAGTACAACATTTACTGAGCATATTAGAGAAATAAAGATCGAAGAATCTACAGTCTGAGAAAGAGAAAAATGGAGTATGTGATGCTAGTATTCAATTGAGCATAAAGGATTTGACACAAGAAAATATAGTTGCTATATTTACAGATCAAATCTTATTGCTTCTTATTAATATTTGTAATAGAGAAATATCTTAACCGATTGGATTTAACAGTCCTATATGTAAAACCTAGACTTAGGTGACATTCCAAATGAGTGTTTAAAGACCTGTAACAAGGCCACTCCTAATAGGGTGAAGATCTTAACAGAACTGAGGTAAATCCCCTAATAGGGTTACATTTACCAAATGTACTTGTAATCTTTAACATGATAAGTTCTTAACTGAGCGTACTTCAGAAGGGTATATTTTTATTGTGGGTTAAAATTACCATAGAGGTTTTTCCCAAATTGGATTTCCTCATTAAATTTGGTGTCAACCAAGTTAAATCTGGAGTTATATGAGTTATTCTGATGTTGCTAAGTTTGAATGATTGATTTACATATATGAGATGTATTACTGCTAACATAAGTTATTTGATGAATTGGTTATTTACTATATTTAGTATTACCGAGTGAATCAAAGAGTTCAATTTTATGTGTTTAAGTTTTGATTTGTCTGATTCACCCCCCTGTCATTAGGACCAACAATTGGTATCAAAGTTAAGTCACTCTGAAGTGATAAGTTTAAAAGGACTCGAGTCAAGATCTAAAGATGTGTAAGAGGGAAGAACCAAATCTAAACAGCAATTATTTCTCTACATGGAAAAGTAGAATGTGGTTGCATGTGTCTAGGGTAGGAGAATATGGACTTCACTTTCTTGATAATGAATATTTAGCACCGACTACTGCACCTATGACTATCAGTGAAGAAATATAGAAAAAGGAGCACACATAAGTCATGACTGAGATTGCTTCTACACTTACCGACCAAGAATATGATGATCTTGATGGTTGCACTACTTTGAAAGAAATGTGGGATAAGCTTATTTTGACCTATAGTGGAGATCAACATGTTCAGAAGGACAAGGAAAAAAGTTTAAGAGGTAAATTTGACTCTATGAGGATGAAGGAAGGAGAAAACATAATACAATATAGTACAAGACTTAAGAAGACTGTTAATTCTATCAGAGGAGGTGATGGGATCTTAATAGAGGATGATGTTACAAGAAAAATGTTGAGAATCCTGCTACTGAGTTATGCTATTTGTGTATCTTCTATAGAAGAGCTAAGATCTATACCCTATATGAATGTTTCACTGGATGCTACTATTGGTAAGTTAACTGCATTTGAGTAAAATTATTTTGACAATAGTTTTACTACTACTTCTAATATTGAATCTGCATTTAAGTCTACTTTAAAGATTGGAAAAGCTAGGGAAGCTGCTGCTAGAGATGGATTTTTGAGCAGTGCTAGTGAGAAATTTTATAGTTGCACTGAAGATATTGAAGAGTTATTTAATTAATGTGATGAGCATGAAAGAGAATTTGAATCTTTTTGAGTAGAAGGATACAAATACGAAAATGAAAATACCGAGGTAAGTAACCCTTGAAATGTTTTAATTGTGATAAAGTTGGTCACTTTGAATCTAACTATCCCGAGAAAGATGAGGAGGAAAAGAAAGATAACAAAGATAAGGACAAAAGAGAAAACAGATTCAAGAGATACAGAGACTAAAAAAAAAAAGATAAGAAATATTGTCATATTTCTAATGAAGGACTAAGTGATGATGATTCTTTTGATAGTGATGTTGGAAAAGACGTTGTTTATGTTGCTATAAAAGATGATTTTGATGAAGAAAAAACTAGATCCCTAATATCACAAGTAAGTAAGACTGAAAAAAGGATTATAGATAGTGGTTGTTCACATCACATGACTAGTGACACACTTAATTTTATTTCCTTGGACACACCTGATGGAGGCTATAATGTTAGATTTGGTAATGATGCTTCATATTCTGTCAAAGGAAAGGGATCTATAATTCTACTGAATAACACAAGATGTGATGATGTTTATTGGGTTGAAGGATTAAAGTATAATCTATTGAGTGTTGCACAGCTAAACAATATAGGTCACCAAATAGAATTTCAATATGGAAAGGTGAAAGTATTTGATGAGAAGGATAATCTAATTGCTACAAGAGAACAATATAAAGGTAATTTATTTTATCTTGAAACTTCCATGAAGACTTGTCTGTTTGCTAAAGTTGAAGGTGTTTGGTTATGGCACAAAAGGATTTGTCATGCTAATTTTAACAACTTAATAAAAGTGAGTAAGAAGAGTAGAGTAAGAGGACTACCAAGATTAGAAAAACCAGAGAAAGCTATGTGCCGAGAATGTTAGATGGGTAAGATGAATAAATCTAGTTTTTTAAGCAAGAATTATGTTACATAAGGAATTTTGGATTTAGTACATACTGATTTATGTGGACCCATAAGGACTCAAAGTTATTATGGAGACATATATTTTATTTTAATTGTGGATGATTATTCTAGAATGATGTCTGTAATGTTTTTAAAAGAAAAATATGGTGCATTTCAAATGTTTAAGTGGTACAATGATGAACTATTACTGATTGAATGTTTGAAGATGACAAAGTTGATAATCATCTAGATGCAGAAGGTATATGCAAGACATTAAATCAGTTAAATTATTGTATTGTCATTGATGTCAACTTGATATGGTATGATTCCTCATACACATATTTCCACAACACTTAAGATCTGAAAGACAATTTTTTTGTCGTCTATAATTATGTACACCGAGGGACAATGAACCCCAAGCACAAAATTTCATAGTGGTACCTGTCGGACAGTGTTACCCGAGCAAGTGACACCTGAGCAAGTATTACCAAGCTAACTGTAGTTTTCACCGAATAGAACTAAAGTTGATGTCTGAGCTATCTACAGTAGTCATCGAGCACAACTGAAGCATTGACTGACAATAACTGAAGTTAGGCTACAAAAAAACAACTTAGTTGGGAGGAGCTAAAGATAGAGTTAACTGATTGTTTACTTTGTTTCCATTGATCAGTTAAAAGCTAAAGATAAGAAGGAGATTTAAAGCATGTTTTATTCCAGAAAACAAGGAGAGATTTACAGGATAAAACTAAAGCAAGCATGGCGAGCTTTACGGATCAAGAAGTGATCAATGAAGAAAACAAGAAGGACAAGAAATGGTGAAATCATGTCTATATAAAGAGAGAAGTAATTAATTATAAATAAGATGAATACTGAAGAGAATTCTAGTGAAGATAAGAAGTCTTCATACATATCTGATCATACAAGCTAAAGAACAGAGCTAAGATTTCTGCAGACACCCTCCAATAGAGAAGAAACAACATTCACTGAGAAGAAAGAAGTAGATCAAAGGAAATGAACATAACATTGATCAGAAGAGATATTATGAGCTTATAATAGAACTGAACATCTGTAAGATTAAGTTGCATTTATGAATAGATCGTCTATTGTTTCAGTTTAACCATTGATTCAGAAAATCTCTTAACAGAGTAGGATTTAACCATCTTTTATATATTGAGATACATCCCAAGGAGTATCAAAAGGTTTTCATGTTGACAATATAATGAATGCTATTAGAAATATATTGAGGCTAGGTGACTGAGAGGGGGGGTGAATCAGGAACCAATAAAACTTATTCTCTTTTATCCTTTATTAGATTGTCTAATCTGATTGCATGCATGGAACATAAAAGCATTAAACATCCATAACACTTGACACAATATTTGGTTACCTAGAAACCTTCCAAATATAAAGTAAAACTAGGGTGGTGATGGTACCCAAAATATTTAATACTATAGTAATAAATTTCGTCGGTTAAGGCTTACAATTGGCCACTTTTGATGTCCTACCCTATTAGGAGAAATAAGGACTATTAGTTCCACCTTGTGAAAGGTTTTATAAAATACAATAAAGTATGCACTCTGTTAGGAGATTTGATAAGGACTGTTAAGTCCACCCTGTTAAAGGATTTTGCTGATACACATGTTAGGATGAACCAGTGAATGATCTGCTATACAACTCTGATTTGCTGAATGAGATCCTTTGAGATAATACTGATCACATGAATATGATAGATGATTCTCTGCTATTCCTTTATATAGTTGTAGCCTTCTAATTAATCTGCCACTTCATATTCACATATCCTTACTCTTACTTCTACTATACACACATTTGGATAAAAAATGCCTTACACACATACCTTTTCCAAATAAATTACTTACACAAGTTGGCTACTTAACATATATCAGATATAATCAAACAATATGTGCTAAGTCGGCCCAATGCTGATACTTGGGTCCAGTAATCCACTCAGGTGATATACTGACACTCGAGAAACACACTGAATTGGAAACTCTAGCACTCAGGTGACACTAGGTGCTCAGGTCACATTGATCACTTGGAGATAGTCACTCAGGTAACACTGGTGAGTTGGGTGATACTATTTTGAACTATCTTCTTGGTCGACACTACAACTACTCGGGCTACACTTAAAGTTGCTGGCCCAAATAAATTACTTACACAAGTTGGCTACTTAACATATATCAGATATAATCAAACAATATGTGCTAAGTTGGCCCAATGCTGATACTCGGGTCTAGTAATCCACTCAGGTGATATACTGACACTCGAGCAACACTAAATTGGAAACTCTGGCACTCAGGTGACACTGGGTGCTCAGGTCACATTGATCATTTGGAGATAGTCACTCAGGTAACACTGGTGAGTTGGGTGATACTATTTTGAACTATCTGCTTGGTTGACACTGCAACAACTCGGGCTACACTTAAAGCTGTTGGCTCAATCAACACTATATTCATATAAGTGACTAAGTGTTTTTGCACTAATTGAAAACATGTCTTTCCATAAGGTCTAAAATCTCCCCCTTCGGCATTAGTGACAAAAACACTTATCACATCCAAAAATTTGATCAAACTGCTGAGTCAAAACTCCCACTTAGCATGTGCTTGGGTACTTGCATGGGTTATGAAAGCTGCTCTATAACTCAGTTATAACTGACTCTGTTTTTTATATTTCAAATTTTTTTTTGTAACTCTGCTATATATATATATATAGAGAGAGAGAGAGAGAGAGAGAGAGAATTCTCTTTCCCCTTTGTATACAATTTCTAACTTTCCCCCTTGTTTTTGACACAAATGCCAAAAGGTATATCTACAAGGTAATTCCAAAATAGGGAAGGAAATCATAATGTACCTTCAAAATTTGAGACAAATTCTTGTCCCAATTATCTTGCAACACCTTCAGGATGTGCAACTCAATCTAAATCTTTGCTGGCAACTCCATCATAAGCTCAGCAACTAAAAACTTGTTATTGTGGATGAGTGTCTTTGCATGACCAATATGTTTTTGCATGGAATCCATGTGTGGAAGGAGTTGGATCTGTATATATGTAAGGGATTCCCTTTTTCTACCTTCTTCCCTTAGTAACTCTTGTTGCAAAGGAGTTAGATACTTTATTTTTACAAAATGTGCTGAACTTGAACTTGGATCAAGTGCCAACTGACTTGAACTTGCCTTCAAATTAGTGTCAATATTTTTTAGCTTGTTCTTGATTTTCATGGTAAAGTTGGAAGTATAGCTCAACTTTATAAATAATGCCACCACATTATTCATATTGGTTTCTAGAGAGATAATGACAGTTGTTAGCTTTACCTGATCTATTGCAATATTTCATGCAACATTCTCTAGAACTTTATTTTCAAATTTTCTTTCTGCCATCTGCAGTAATTTCTTCTGACCATTAAGATCTATGTTGAACTTGTGAACTATGTCAACAAGTTGGTCCATAATAGAGTCATTCTCATTGACTTCAATTTCTAGAGAATCAAGGAATATACCTTTGATATAATCTAATACTCTATTCCTTTTCTTTGTAGCTCGTAGCTTCTTCTTTTTTCGTATTTCTTCTATAGCTCCCCAAGTATATCCATCTGCTCGGTTGTTAGGTTGAAAAGATCCCAATTTGGAATCACAATATCTTCCTCAAGATCAACATCATCAGTTATTGTTTCCTTTTGTTTACCCTTGACCTTGGGATTAGGTGAAGGAATAATTTCCTTACCTTTTACAATCTCATCCTTTTCCTCAGTGTTTAGTTGGAGTAGGTCATTAAATTTTAATGCACCAATTGCAGAATCAGTGCTAACTGTAGAAACATTCACAATTTCCTTCTATGACTCAGTTTGGCTTGGCCCAGTAGTAGGTAGAGCCTGATGCTCAGTTCCTACTAGTCTTGATGTGGACTCTCTGACTTTTTCTTTGCTCAGAGATAAGATACTCTGAATAGGTGATTGGGGCAAGGATGCCAATATCACTTCTACTACAATCTGTTCAGCAATAGATTCTTCAATGGTCTGAACCTCAGGTAACTCTTCATCTTTATCCTGTACAGAAGGGTCTGTACATTGTTCCTCTACCTTATTTTCTTCCTTGATTTCAAAAATTGTCTTCCATATATTTGTTGTGAACTGCAAAACATCCTCTATTTTCTTTCTTAAGAATTGAAAATCCCTAAACCTTGGAGTGTGATTAATCTCATACTTAGTCATAACATATTTTTCCTCTTTACTAGTCATAGTAGGCATAACTTGCTTAAAGGTTTGCATTCTGATGTCCTTTTCAATCTGAACTACATTGTGCCATTAAATTGTGATTTCCTTGATAAAGTTTTCATTCATATGGCTTTTCAATTCAGATGGATCATACTTCCATCTTGCCATTTTCTCTACTAATGCATCCTCAATCATCTTTTTCTCATCTTTAGTTCGGGTAGCATACTTCAATAATTTTAGAGATTTCATACCACCACCTCTTTTAAAATCTTCAATCTTTTTCTCAAAGGTAGGTGGGGGCTTCTTGAATATGACTGTATCTTCTTGTTCATCTTCTTTAGGAATTGTCAATTTTCTTCTAGATCTTCTAGGTTTGCTTGTAGTGAAGACAGGGGTAGAGATCTTTGGTATTTTCTTGGGGGTTATCCTCTTCTTTTTTTTAGGAGTCTCTCCTTCTACCTCTTCTTCTTCTTTCTCAGATTCATCTTCTATCTTTATGCCATCTCCTTTTCTTTTAGTGATTGAAGGAGGAGAGTCTGATGACTTGCCATATTTCTTTCCAAACTTCTCTAATCTCTTCTTTCCTCTCTTCAAAATCTTACGAATCTCAATATCCAATGATATTCTATCCTTGACTTCTTCATTAGTACCAAAATATGGTGCTTTAGGATCAACAGATTCATTTAAAAGAGCCTCAATGATGTCTCTTGTCTCATTAATGTTAACCTAATATGCAAGAGGTCTCACCCATGCAACCCTAGGTTTGACTGCTTCAATGTATACTTTTTCACAGTCAACTAGAAATAAAATATCATCCTTATAGTCCTCTATCAATTGTTTTGGGATTATGTATCTATTCTACATCTTCTCTCTGAAACTCTGAAAGTAAGCATCCATGATGCTTTCAAAGTTATCTCCCAACTCCACTATGAGTTCATTTATCTGATGGACTATAGGTCTTTCCTTTTTCCAACAATTGTGCCTTTTGAAGGGAAAAAAATTCTAAACATAAAAGAATGTGCAGACCAAAAGTGAACCAAACTTACATGGATTGGTCTTGGATGCTTGGATTCTCTCCATGTTTTTTCTTAATTGGATGAGCTGCAACTCGGTAAGGTCAAATGAAAGATTATTCTTGACCTCTTTTTATGCCAAGTCCATAGCCTCACATGGTACAATATTTTGTCGGCTAGAACTATATATCTTGTGTGCAATTACATGAATTCCAAAGTTCAATTCCATGTCAGTGACTCCATTCAACTTCATGCCTCTTCCATCCCACTTGAAAAGAGTCTTCTTGGCTAGGTCATCCCAGGGTAGGGTTTTTGTAGCTTTTGTTTTTTCAAGCATTGGGTACCCTATCACACAGTGTACCATTGTCTTAGTGATCTTCACTAGTTTCTCCAACCAGAGATGCATGTTGTGAACATGGCTCAGAACAAACCTAATCCATTTTATCTAAAAGTTTTGTGGAAATATGCAAAATGTGGGTTAAATCCTTAACTTTGAGGTGCTTGTTTCTGGCTTCAGATTCCCGTCCACACAAAGTTTCTCATATGCTTGATTCATCTCCAATGTTCCTAGCTGTTGAATGGTGAAATGGTAGAAAGCTTAGATTTCATTAATCAAATGTACCTTTAGAGGAATTTGGAAATGGGCTCCCATTGGATCTGCCTCCTCTGCAATCGGAGGATGAAGTTTGAACTTTGGTGGTTCGCAAACAACATAACTCACTAACATCTCAGATCCCTTCTTGATCTTATTGCTGGATGAAGATACCATAATCACTCAAAGGATTGATAAAACTTCACTTCAACTAAAAATTTCAAACACAAATTCAATCTGAGATCTCTATAAGCACTTAATCACTCTCTAAACTATAAACAATAACCCTTTGATTTCACCATTTATGAGAAATTTCATTATAGATTTTAATTAAATTCTTTGTATGTGGTAGTTTTCATAGCCTGTGTAGTTCTCCTAGACTTTCTCAGAAGGTTGAAAAAAACTAACTTTGTATCTTCGAAACCATACAACCTGACTTAACTCGGTTAAGCCTAAGTATCTCGGATGTAGCTGAGATCCTGACTCAGTTAGAACCATAATGTGTCCTAGTGCATCAATACATTGATTGGGACTTGCTAGCATATCTAAAACTAATGTATGATGGTTTTGTATGCACAATTCTTGTTATCTCCATGTGTCTTTATTTGGAGATGGTGGATCCACCCAACTCACTATTCTGGGTGCCATTCGATCCTTCATTGTTTTGGTTTGAATTCTCATAAGAATTCCTTACGCACTGCTAACTCATCTGAGTTCTAATTTTAGAAAAAATTTCTTTGCCTTTCTCAAAACCAATATCCACATTTTCTCTGTTCATACAATTCTTGCTTAGATGACTGAGGTGTTTACAAACATAACATCTCTTTTTAGGATTCCTTTTTCTGAGGTGAGTCTTTGCACAATTTGCACCAATGTGACCTTATTCACCACAATGACAACATCTGCTCCATGTGTTGTAATCCCAACCAAAAATTACTTTAGCTAGTTGTTCAACAAGATTCCATTTCTTAGTTCTGCACTCAGAAGACTTGTGACCTTGTTTATTACAATTGAAACATTTTCCTTCAAACTTAGGTTTCTCAGTGTATTCACTTGCCCTATGTCCATGTTTGTTGCACATGTAGCATTTAGCATTAAATTTTGACTTTCCATTGCTCCAACACTTATTTGATGTATGCCCTAACTTACCACAATGATTACATGTAGGTTTCTTGTTCTTTTGAGCTCGTTGCTATGAGGATTCACCTTGTTCAGTATAACCCAATTTAGTATGTCCATGATGTCTGAATTGAGTTTTCTCTGTCAAATAATCCATGCTTACCTATGAATTCATCATACTCTCATTGGTTTGTTTTTCAGTATTGAGATCATTCTGCAATATTTCATTTTTAGTCCTTAGATTGATAACTTCTTGATTTGAACTATTGATTTGATTTATCATATCTTCTTTCTGAAATGACAAATGATGGATTTCATCTTATTTTTCCTCTAATATTGTACTTAGAAATCTTTTATCTTCTTGTGCCATTTCTCTGTCATTTTTCGCTTGGTTCTTTTGTTTCATGACTTTACATATTTTGACTAAATGAATTTCTTGTTCTCTCTTTATCTTTCTAACTTCTTCATGTAAATTGAGATTCTTTGCAAGTAGGTCTTCAATGGATGCATCATCTTCTCCAGAACTTATTTCTTTGCATAAGTCTGAAATTCTTTCTTCTATGTAATTTTTATCATTCATTTGCACTGCTAAATCTTTTCATCTTTTGAGGGAATGAGAGAGCCGCTCCTTAAATTTTTCAATTTGATCCATGGCCACTTGTAGATCTAGCTTTTCATTTTCAATGGCTCTCTCCAGTCTTTATATTTTCATTTCCTCTAATCTTTGCTCAAGATGTTAAGCTTCTGATAAGAGAACCTTTAGATCTGATACCAATTGTTGGAAATATATTGAGGCTAGGTGATTGAGAGGAGGGGGTGAATGAGGAACCAACAAAACTTATTGTCTTTTATCCTTTATTAGATTGTCTAATCTGATTGCATGCATGGAACATAAAAGCATTAAACATCCACAACACTTGACACAATATTGGGTTACCAAGAAACCTTCCAAATATAAAGTAAAAATAGGGTGGGGATGGTACCCACAATATTTAATACTACAGTAATAAATTTGGCCAGTTAAGGCTTACAATTGACCACTTCTAATGGACTACCCTATTAGGAGAAATAAGGACTGTTAGGTACACCTTATGAAAGGATTTATACAATACAATAAAGTATGCACTATGTTAGGAGATTTGATAAGGACTGTTAAGTCCACTTTGTTAAAGAATTTTGCTGATACACCTCTTAGGATGAGCTACTGAATGATCTGCTATGCAACTCTAATTTGTTGAATGAGATCCTTTGAGATAATACTGATCACCTAAATGTGATACATGAGTCTCTGTTATTCCTTTATACTATTGTAACCTTCTAATTAGTTTTCCACTTCATATTCGCATATCCATACTCTTAATTCTCCTATACACACATTTGGATAAACAAACTTCCTTATATATACCTTATACAAATCAATTTCTTATACAAGTTGACTACTTAATATATATCAGATAGAATCAAACAATATGTGCTAAGTCGGCCCAATGCTGATACTCAGGTCCAGTAATCCATTCGGGTGATATACTGACACTCAGGTGACACGGTGAATTGGAAACTCTGGCACTTGGGTGACACTGGGTGCTCGGGTCACATTGATCACTTGGAGACAGTAACTCGAGTAACATTGATGACTCAGGTGATACTTTTTTGAACTATCTGCTAGGTTGACACTGCAACTACTTGAGCTATACTTCAATTTGTTGGTTCCATCAATACTATATTCATATAAGTGACTAAGTGTTTTGGCACTAATTAATAACATGTCTTACCATAAGGTCTACAAATTCTAGGTCAAGTGATAAACTCTTAGTGATAAATCCTCTAACAAGATCGCACTTAACAATGTGTTTGTAACCATTAACAGAGTTGGCTCTTCACCGAGCTCACTTCAGAAGAGTGAAAATTTTGGGTTACCGGTCCCAAGTGGGTATTACCCTAACAAGGTTTCCATGTTAAAAATCCATGTGTCAAATGTGTATATGGTTCATTGATTTGATGTCTTTCTCTACACATTCTAAAATAGGATTGATCGGTAAACACTAAGTTATTTATTGTATTTTGGTAAAGGTGAAGAAAAGATAGACTGCTATTCGGTAAAGCTTAAGGAAAGGAAAAATAGTACAATCACTGAGAAATATATACATGTAAGATTCACACAAGGCATATATCTTGTAGGACTGAATATAACTAGATTTTTTATATTTGTGGTATAAATTTTTGGTTGAATATTGGATTAATTTTTGAGGCCACTGATTCATCCCCCCCGCTCTCAGTTATTCTAACAATTGTTATCAGAGCTTGTGTGCTTAAAGATCATAAGATGAGAAAAAGGGATGTGCCTATGTTGAACAAGGACAACTTTGCATCATGGCAAAGAAGGATAAGACTCCACCTATTAGGTATTGGAAATGATGTCACTCAATACTTAAATACTTAATTTTTTTTACCTACTAGACCTCTAAAAATTGATCAATTGAGAGGAAAGCATGAAAAAAAAATTATGATAATAGAACTTGCTTCCTAACTCTCTAATGCTGAAATTGAATATATCAAATCATGCACCACTACTAAGAAAATGTGGGACAAATTGAACCTAGTACATGGAGGAGATAAGAATATGCTGAGAGCTAAGGCAGAAAGCCTAAGAGGAAAATTTGATGAGCGAAGAATGAAAGAAGGAGAAAACATCACTCGATACAGTTGCAAAATAAAAGAGGTTGTTAATGATATCCAAGGATTAGGAGGTATACTTGAAGAAGAAATAGTGGTAATTAAAATTGTCAGAACCTTACTGCATGTTTATGCTATTAGAGTATCTACTATACAAGAAATGAGAGCAGTGGTGAATAAAAATGTTACTCTAGATAGTTTGATTGGTAGAATTATTTCATTTGAGATTAATAACTTTGAGAACAATGTCTTACCAAATATTGAGTCTACATTCAAATCTTCTTTGAAAATAAGTAAATCAAGTCATAAACAAACTATGATAAATAATAGTGAAAGTGATAATGATGACCAAGAAATTGATGAGATTGAAGCACTAATGGCTAGAATATTGCAGAGAGGAAAAGGTAGATACAAAGGTAAATTACCATTAGTATGCTTTAATTGTAAAGATATTGGACACTTTGATGCTAGATGACAGAAGTAATGAAAGAACTTATGAAAATAAGTTTGATAGAGGTGATGACAGAGATTACTGAAGCAACCAAAAATATGACAAAAGAGACAACCAAGACTACAAGGACAGAGGAAAGAAGGCTTGTTACCTGGCTGAGAACAAAGATGAGAATACTGACATTGAATCTAATGAAGACATTGAGGTGGTATTTGTTGCTATGATGGATGATTCATACAAAGAGGAAAGGTATGTTGAAACTGAACTCATAGCTAAGGTTAGTAAGAATGAGGTCTAGATTATTGATACTGGTTGTACTCCCCACATGACTGGAGATAAGGAAAAGTTTGAAACTTTTGAATATTATAATGGTGGATCAGAAAGAATGGGTAATGACTCACCTTGTCTAGTTGAAGGTAAAGGAACGATAATGTTGAATAATCTGATCAAATATGAAAATGCATATTGGGTGAAAGGAATTAACTATAATCTATTTAGTGTTTCACAACTAAATAACACAAGACATGAAGTTGCATTTGAGAATAAAAAGGCAAAGATTTTTAATGAATCAGGAAGGTTGATCAGAATTGGTGAACAGATAAAAGGTAACCTATTCTATCTGGATGATATTAATACCACTTTTTTAATGGCTAGAAATGAATACATATGGTTGTGGTATATAAGGTTATGTCATGTGAATTTTGAAAACATGGTTAGGATAAGAAATAAAAGAAAAGTAAGAGGCTTACCAAGCATGTCAAAACCCAACCATGTCATGTGCAAGAATTGTCAAAAAGGTAAAATGGAAAAGTCTAGTTTCAAGATAAAAACCTACACATCTAATGCTATTCTAGAATTAGTCCATATTAATCCATGTGGATCAATGAGAAAAAAGAGCTACTATGGTGATAGATACTTTATTGTATTTGTAGATGATTATTCTATAATGAGACTGTTATGTTCTTAAAAGAGAAATCATAAGCATTCAAGATGTTTAAGTGGTATAAAGCTATACTTGAAAAACAAAGTGGAAAGGAACTTAAATGTCTAAGGTCAGATAGAGGAGGATAATTTTTTTATGATGAATTCACTAACTTTTGTAATGAGAATGGAATTAAAAGGCATGTTTCTGCACCAGGAACACCACAACAAAATGGGATTGCTGAGAGAAGGAACATATCAATTGTTGATTGTACCAGGACACTGATGATACAGAAAGACATCACACAAACATTCTAGAGAGAAGTTGTCAGTATTGTTGTCTACACATTAAACTGAGTTCAATTGAAGAAAGACACCAATAAGACACCTTATGATCTATGGTATGGATACTCGCCCAATGTAAGTTACTTCAAAAATTTTGGATGTCAATGTTATATTTTGAAAGATGATAGAAATGGAAGGCTTGAATCCAAATGTGAAGAAGGAATATTTCTAGGTTATTCTACCAAAAGAAAGGCTTATAAATGTCTTAACAAATCCTCTAACAAAATCATTGAAAGTGCAAATGTCAAAGTGGATGAATTTGCTGAAAAAAATGATGAGGAAAGAAGAAAGGAACCAGAAGACTACAACTAGTTTATCTACAGTGAAGAACCTAAGACTCTTCCTGAGAAACACTATATCTTTTCCAAGCAATAGAACAATGCACCCGAGCATCAGGCTACAAACACCAAAAATCAGGAAATTGCTCACAATGATATACCAAGAGATGAAGATCAAAATGAAGGTCAAGATGATGATTAGAATGATGAAAAAGGAGTTGAACTGGTACTTTCCAAGTATGTCAGAAGACACCATCCAAAAAACTAGATCATAGGAGACAAAAAGGCTGGAATGAGAACAAGAAGTAAGTCACTGAACACTAGATGTTTAATTTGTGATTTTGAGCCTAAATCTATCAATACTTGACTTGAAAATAAAGAATGGGTCAGTGCTATGAATGAAGAGATAGGGTAGATTGAGAAGAACAACACATGGACATTAGTACCTAGACAGGATGACAAGAATGTCATTCATACCAAATAGATATTCAGAAACAAGCTAAATGAGAATGGAAAAGTCACAAAGAACAAAGCAAGATTAGTATGCAAGGGATATGCATAAGAAGAAGGTATTGACTATGGAGAAACCTTTGCACCCATCACTAGAATAGAAGGAGTAACTATTATACTTGCTTATGCTGCATTCAAAGGATTCAAGGTATACCAAATGGATGTCAAATCTGCATTCTTAAATGGAATACTAGAGGAAGAGGTATACCTTGAACAACCAGAAGGGTTTGTTGATCCTAACAAGAGAGCCATGGTTTGTAGACTACACAAAGCCTTGTATGAATTAAAAAAAAGCACTGAGAGCATGGTATGAAATACTTCACTCCTATCTCATAAGTATTGGATTTGTAAGAACAAGTGAAAATAGTAATTTGGATTTAAAAGAATATAGTGATGATAAATTCTGGTTGCTGAAATATTTTTTGATGATATCATATTTTGGGGTAATGATATGTTATGCAAATCATTTGCTGATGAACTAAGAAAAGAGTTTTAGATGTCAATGTTTGGGGAGATCAATTTCTTTCTTGGTCTATAGATTCTTCAATAGGATGCTGACATATACATCACACAATCCAAATACATCAAGGAAGTTATGAAGATATTCAAAATGGAGGACTCCAAGCCAGTTGGAACACCGATGGAAACCAGATGCAAGCTCACAGAGGAAGACAAGCCAGCTGAGCTAAATTAGACCCTATATAGATCTATGATTGGAAAACTCATGTATTTTGTACATACTAGACCAGATATAACACATGTATTTGGAATAGTTTCAAGATTATCTACTAATCCCAAGGAATCACAAATGACTGTTGTCAAAAGAATTATGATATATCTAAATAATAACAAAGAATATGGTCTGTAGTATAAAAGAGAAGGAAAAATTAAGCTTCAAGTCTATAGAGATGTTGATTGGGGTGGAAACATAGATGACAGAAAGAGCACAATAGGAGGAGCATTCTTTATGGGTGACAGACTTGTCACATGGATAAGTAAAAAGAAAGGATGCATCTCATAATCCACTGCAGAAGCAGAATATGTGGCTACTTCTGTAAATTGCTCTAACATTGCATGGATCAAGCAATTACTGGAAGGTATGAATATGAAAATTCTTAAAATAGTGATTATCTATTGTGATAATACAAGTGAAATAAACATTTCAAAGAACCCTGTCATGCATGCTAAGACAAAGCATATTGCTATCAAGTATCATTACTGAATAGAACAATTGAAAGAGAAAGAGGTGATACTGGAATATGTTCAATCCAAGAAACAATTAGCAAACATATTCACAAAGCCATTGCCAAAAGATACATTTGAGTACCTGAGAAAGAGACTAGGGGTCCGACCCTTGTCTATTCATCACTAAAGATGACTAGGAGGTTTCATCAACTTACACATAATCAAAAGATCATTCATGTTGATGCAAGAAAAGAGATGGACTGAAAAGATATATCAGTGCACAGAAAGGTACCTATCTGCACCAAACAACAGAGTTATTGTATTGTTGATAAAGAGGAAATTCAAGGAATGTATTATAGAAAAGAGAGGTAGAGATGTAATTAATGAATATGGAGAGAAGTATTCAATGAAATATATTTTTGTCAAAGGGAAAAGACATATGAAATATCTATCATGGTCATCCAAAAGAAGAGAAAATAAATATCCATCAAGGAGAGGAATAGTCAAAGGGAGAGAAAACATCAGAGAAAGATTCAAAGAAACATCTTGTGAGCAATGAAAATTAGGTTTAAAGGAGCATAATAACAAATTAAAACACTCTACAACTAATAATATAACTACATACATGATTGGACTAAAGAGAATGCCTGAAAATAGTAAAAGAATAAGGAGTGCAAACCTCCCTATAAAAGAATCTAATCTCCCTTTTGATCTTTTCATTTGTCCATGCTTATGGATGTGTGCTCCAGATTGGATATGCTTCAAGCTTCAAGAGGGGTTCTTCAAACTGACATTATAACTCTTCCTTAGAATTGCATTTCTGGTTTGCTCTCAAAACTAGTATTATAAAAATGCATGAAAGGTGGATGAAATTGTGAAGGAATGAGGTTTCTTTTATAGAAAATGGGTGAGGAATCAAGGGTCAAGATGCATTCCTGAGGAGAGGTCTAGATGCACCTAGAAGAGAGCACATGGATTGTGCTTCTTCAAGTGCATCATATGATGACAAGTGTCACAATATGATTGGGTTGAAAATAGGGAGGAATGTGACCATTTAGGGAAGTGAGCCAAGGAGATGAGAGGAGACTTTAGGAGATAAGGCTATTAATGAAGGTTTAAGAAACTTAATGAGGAGTGTAAGAGGAATTAATTCAAGGAATTAATGAGGCATGGGTGAGGGGATATGATAGAGCTTGAGAAAGTTGACTTTGGGAAAGGGATTGAAATCCTAATCCAAAGATTAGGAATGTGACATCGTTAGGGAGAGTTTAGGATAGGATTAGGATTAGCATGGGTGAAGAGGTTGGGATTAGTTTGAACTCTGAGTTAGGTGGTTGAGATAGGTTAGGTTAGGTTAGGGGTTAAAGTGAATATTATTATATTGAATTACATAAATAACATATTCATTCAATAATAGAGGAGTAGGGTTTTAATTAATTATTAAGCTATTGGTTTCTTTTAATAATTAATCAGGACTATAACTAATATATTGAATTAGTTAGGGCTAGGATATGACATAGGTCAACTAGGTAATGCTTAATTACTTAGCTGATATGTCCCAGAAGGCACTAAATATGATTCAATTAGGTTAATCAGATTTAGGTGTCTACATTTTGCCCCTTTTTGACATAGTGTTATAATAACACTATTTCAAAGACGTTTAAAATAATAGACAAAGTGATGATGTGGAAATAGGAAACCAAGTTGCCCCAGAGTAACAATTAAGATAGATTGAGAATAGAGACTAGAGTGATACTGCCTCGAGAGGGCGATAGGTAAAAAGGCTAAGCCCTAGAAGCATCTTGAAAAGAGATAGCCAGGAGAGACATGATAGAAAAAAAAGGAAGGGAGGATAGAAGAATGAGGGATGGGATAGTTAGGTTTGCATCAAGGATGAAGGGTAAGGTTTTAGACGGGATTTGATTAGACTAAAAGGGATGGCTTTATTGGGGATGGGATTTGATTTCTTTTGTTGGGAGGGGATGGGGGGGATTTTTCTTGATGCTTGAGTGAGGGGTATTGTGGGATGGAATAACGCCATGTAGTTCAGCACTTATTTTGATATAGCAACACTAGAGACCATGCTAAGGCTACTAGGAACACGAGGCCTTTTCACCAGTGCTGCAGAGGACTGACACAAAAAACATGCGGGGGTTTCCCCAGCATCACACATGAGTCCTAGATAGAACCATGGTCAAAATGATGCTGGAAAAGCCCACAAGAAAATGACATTTCCCAAGTGCAACATGTGAACCCAAATAAATTACATACATGCAAGGGTCATATCTGATTGAATCAAAAGTAGAAAAAAAAAGATCAAGTTCTGTATCCCAGACGCATCCATTCATAGCATACCATGATATAAAGAATCATGGAAAATTTGAGGAGGAGAACAACCAAGAGGATCAGGAATGATAACGAAGAACCAAAATCAAATTTCAAGATCAAAGATTCAATAAAAAGATGTCTTTTTCCAGAGAAATCAACAATATGGGATGATTATTAGATTGAGATTAGGTCAAGAGGAGGGATACATCATATGAGAACCCAGTGATGATGATGATCTAGATACAGGTCAATGAGAGGAAGGATACATCCTCAAGGAACTATTTCCAGAAAGATGATTGGATTTAGGTCAACAAGAGGAAGGATACATCCTCAAGGACCCATTTCCATGGAGATGTCAAGTGTGAATCTGATTGGCCAAAGATGTGATGAGATCAAATTAATGAAACAAGATTTTGTCATAAGGAACTTGTTGAAGCACAGGATTTGGGATCTAAAATTGGATCACTTTCTGCAAGGAGACTGACCAAGGACGTGAAATATCTATAAGCGCGACCAAGACTGACACGGAAAATATATTTACAGGACCAAATCTCAGGGATTGGTATAGGATGACAAAGATATACAACTTGGATGGGCGAGGATATATAGGACTAAAAGCACAAGAGGCTTAGAGATAATGGATGAGATGAGACTAATATGCATGATGTTGCCTCGGTTGAGCCAAAAGGCCAAGATAGAGGAAAAGAAGATGGAATGCTCTAGATGTGGGAATAATGTAATCCCAAAGAAAACACAAGGATTGGGAAAGATGCATCCCAATGATGATGAGCGGATTTTGATCAAACCTTGTAGAAAGGCTAAGGGTGTGCTTGGATGGGTTAATTTTTGCTTGACTTGGGATAGCTGGACAATGTGGATAGGATTTGCATGCGATGGTAGGTTACGCAGAGAATTAGGAATGGAATGGGTGGCATTGGGTGTATGAGGATAGAATAGAGCTACATACCAATGACAAGGGAAGATGAAAGTAATGGGATATATTAAAGGAGGAATGGAAAGATGGAGGAGATGTTGGGGAATATAGAGAGGGAAGTGTTGGATGGAAGGATTTTAGTACAGGACTGGATGGTTAGCTGAAGGATTATGGATAGGATAGGAGGATTGGGAAATGATAGGTGGATACGAGAAGGTCTCCAAGGAAGACATCACCAAGGAATAAAATTCCCTCACTTATGATAGGTCATGCATGTGAGGAAGCATTAGGAAGGGGTACGATAGGATGAAAGAGAGGATAACAAGAGGATGATGGAGTTGAATGAAAGATAGGATGAAGGGTGGATAAGGGAGTAAGATAGTGCAGAAGGATAGATGGAAGGAAGGATGGGTGGATAAAAGGATAGGTGGATAAAGATGGGAGATGGGAGATGGATGTCAAGAGATGTCCAAAAGCATGTCAATATGGTGGCCTGTATATTTCTCATCAAGATCCAGAGGAGGATGGAGGAAGTGAAAAGGACAAGACAGGATAGGGATGGTAGATGGATGGTGGCCAGAAGCAACTACCCCCAAGTGTGAAGAGCAACTGGATGAAGGAACTACACATGCCGCCTATTTACCAAGTTTTCATCATGGTACTTGTCCAAGGTGCTTGTTTGCCTAGTTTTCACCATTGACGAGTTGATTTCTCTTTCTTTTTTATTTTTTATTTATTATTATTATTATTTTTTAATTTTTTTTTCTTTTTTCTAGTTTTCTGCACTTTTTTTTTGTTTTTCTACTTTTTGGTGTTGATCACGATATGTTGGTACAACTTTATGTGGGATGAGTGACTTAGGAAAATGCAGGTATGAGTTAGATATGCAAGGGGGAAATGTGGGATAGGGGATATGTGATGTAAGTGTTCCAAATGGCTTGCTTGCACAATCTACTTAAAAGATCTTCTTTATCTTCTCCAACGATCCTAATCTCCTCTAGGGTCATTTTTAGGCTTAGATCACTAACTAAGTCCTAATCCTACTCTCCTCTAAGAGTCTCCAATTTGTGCTTCACCTTTGAAAGACTAACACCCTATAGTCAGTTCACTTCTCCACTTCTCCTACTTACACTTAGAAAGGTCTAAGTGCCAATTTTCACTCTAACATTATTGACTCTTTTGTAGGGGTGTCCATAACCATGTAGACATTTCATTTGATCACAATTTAATCCATCTCAAGGTAACTTATATCCATTTTCAATCGAGTCTAACTTTTTGTCTTCAAAAGGCATAATTTGGCTTACTTCATTGTAGCCCTTAACAATGTGTTTTTCTCACTTCTTTCAAAACTTTTTCAAAGAAGTTCAAATTCTAAGACCATATCCAGATACCCTTCATCCTTTTACAAATTATTTTTTAATTCTTAAACCCCTAAGTCACTCGTACATGGGGTTCCTACAAACTATGACCAATAGGGCTAATAGGCCTAAATTTTAGGACAGTCTGCAACACTATGCAAAACTTGCTTAAAACTTGACTTCACTGATTGGTATGGACTCAAACCTCCTAAAATTTCAAGGTAACACTAAACCCTATCTATAAATGTACTTGGACCATACAATTATTTCTTTCCCTGCTCATGAATGCTCATTGTTTCACTTCCAAACCTCTAACCGGACAGTGCATGCTTGCCTAGGGCTTGGATCTAAAAATATCAGCTCAACTTCCTAAGACTCCTAGCTCTACACATATGTACACTACTAAATCCCCAAACATTTCCATCTACCCTTAGGTGTTTCCCATGGTTAGATTTCATGGGGGAGCCATGACTTGACTGTCTGGTCAGGACAGGACCAATCGACTCCCTAGTTACAAAACAATTTAGCTACGACTGTATACTACCTCTACTCAACTAACTCACTAAATTAAAAGTGTGTCTAACTATCCTATGCATGAAAAATAACCATTATATTCAATCTCTCAATCCATACAATATGACTATCACAAGGAAATGCTCAGGATTTTCAGAAAACCAGAATTGCAGAGCTTTATTCAACTTCACTCTTGTTACAATGTAATGACTAACTATTTGATTAGAGTCTCTCCATACATTAGTTTCCTTCTTCCACCATTATAGGCCTTTTTGGTCGATTCCCCACTCCTAGTTTCAAGGAGAATCCAATGTAACCAATGTTGCATGCAACATTTGCAATTATTGCAAATGTTGTCATGACAACAATTTAGCAATTTTTGGCTTCTTCTCTATTATGCCTTCTCCCTACATTTTAGGACCTCTAACCTCTTCAATTCAAGGATCCAGGATCAGTAAAGACCCTATGGAATATGTATGTCCACATTTAAGTGATTTGGACACATTCATGACTCCAATCCCACATTTAGTAACTAATCCTAAGAATTTGAAAAAACTACTAACAATGGCTATTATTGTGACCTTAGTCCTAATGACTAACTCACTTAGCCTACATAGAAATGACCTTCTAAGTTCCAAAAATAAACTAACCTATCTTGACTTGGCCAATGTCAAGTACAAGCCAAAATGAAAACAACTTGGAGGTTAGCCTAGGTGTGCTCCTGCACCATCCTCCCCAAAACTAAAAGATCAATCCACCCTTGGATTGAGGATGCTAGGACCAATCCCCATCTTCTTGAACTCTGATTCTTTGACACATATTGCATCAGCATTGGTTTGATCATGCCTTTTGATCAAGTTCTCCTTGTACTCTTTTGTTCTAGTCTTCTTGTATACTCTTGTATCTAGTATGCTGTCAACTCCTTTGACTATAGTAGGGGGTAATTGTAACTCTTCCACATCTCTGATGATTTCTTGGAGACTTTGATCCATATCTTACTGTGTTCCATTGTAACGGACTAAGTCTGCAATGTTGAAGATAGGTGATAGCCACTATTTTTTGGGAGCTCAATATTGAATGCATTTTCACCATACTTAGCCAAGATAGGATAGGGGCCTATCCTTCTCATCTGCAACTTGTGAGGGGCTCCCTTCTGAAGTCTATATTTTTTTAAATGTATCATGAATAAGTCTCCCACATTAAATGGAACTTGTCTTCTACCCTCATCAATCTTTGCCTTAGGTTTCAAGGTGTTCTCTGTCAAGGTTTTCCAGACTGTATCATGTATCTCTTGCATGACATAAGAAAAAATAATCTACATATCCACTTTCCTTCACTCCATCCTTCAATTCTCTCAACTCATAGACTCCTCTAGGGTGTAATCCATACACTATCTCAAATAGACTCTTCCCTGTTGACCTATTGATGGTATCATTGTAGGCATACTCAGCTTGTCCAATCAATTGATCCCATTGTTGTCCGTACTCCTTTGTCAAGCACCTTAGTATATTTCCAAGGCTTCTATTCATCACTTCGGTCTGACCATCAGTTTGTGGATGGTAGGCAGATCCAAAGGATAAATTAGTGCCTAATATTTTCCAAAGAGTTTTCCAAAAATGACTTATAAATTTGGTGTCTCTATCAGACACAATGCTCTTAGGTAGCCCATGGATTCTTATTATCTCTTTGAATAAGAGAGAGGTTATTTGGCTAGCATCATTAGTGTCTTGCATGGCACAAAGTGAGCCATTTTACTAAACCTATCCAAAACTACATAAACACTATCCATGCCTTGCCTTGTTTTGGGTAACCCAACTACAAAATCCATGCTCAAACAATCCCAAGCCCTAGTGGGAATAGGTAGTGGTTGGTAAAAACCAGCATTTGAATAAGTTCCCTTGGCTCTCTGACATACAATGCAATTCTCCATATACCTCTTAACATCAAGGTTCATTCTTGGCCAATAGTATAACCTTTGAACTAGTTCTTGTGTCTTAGTGATCCCAAAGTGACCACTCAATACACCATTGTGCTTTGCTTGTATCATATTCTCCCTAATAGAGCCTCTAGGGACACATAACTGATTGCCTTTAAACAAAAGGTTACTTTGCAAAGTATATTCAGCATACTCACTATGGAAATGGTTCTTGTATTCAGCACATACCTTGTAAATGTCTACAAAGTCCTCATCTTCAGCATATAGATCCTTGAAGTGATCTATTTCCATGCTCTTCAACTAAATCTCTTGGATGGTAAGAGCTCTTCTTGACAATGCATCAGCAACTTTATTGAGGAAACCTTTCTTGTGTTTGATATTAAAGGTGTAAGCTTGTAGATATTCCACCCATTTCATGTGCTTTTGGCTCAACTTCTCTTGAGAATTCAAAAAATTTAAGGCTTGATTATTTGAATAAAAAATGAACTCTTTGGGCAGCAAGTAGTGCCTCCACTTTCTCAAGCCTTGAACCAATGCATACAACTCAAGGTCATAAGAAGAATACTTCTTCTTTGCTTCACTTAACTTCTTAGAATGAAATGCTACTGGTCTACCCTCTTGGCTTAGGACAACCCCAATAGCTATGTTTCTTGCATCAAATTCAATTGTGAAAAGCTTCTCAAAGCTTGGCAAGACTAATACTAGTTGGGTAGAAATATTTTCCTTCAACAACTCAAAGCTTTTGTTGGCTTGTTCATTACACATGAACTTGGTCTTCATTCCTCCTTTGATTGTGTCCAACATAGGAGCACAGATAGCACTAAATTTCCTTATGAATTTCCTATAATACTGAGCAAGGCCTTGAAAACTTCTTACCTATGTTGCTGTCCTTGGAGTAAGCCAATTCATAATGGCTTCCACTTTACTCTTTTCCATTTTTAGATTACCATGAGATAGAACAAATCCAAGGTACACTAGTTCTATTTTGATGAACTCACACTTCTCCAAGTTAATCATTAACTTCTCTTCATGTAGTCTCTTGAGTACTAATTCCACATGCTTGAGGCATTCCTCTCTTGTCTTACTAAAGATGAGTATATCATCCAAGTATACCACTACAAACTTGCCAATGTGATCCTTGAGTACTTCATTCATCAACCTCATAAAAGTTGATGGAGCATTTGATAAAATAAATGGCATGACTAGCCATTCATACAGCCCTTCAATAGTCTTGAAGGTTTTCTTCCATTAATCTCCTTCATTCACCCTTATCTGATGATAGCCACTTTTTAAATCTATCCTTGTGAAGTACCTTGCACCTCCTAGACAATCCATCAAGTCTTCTATCCTAGGGATATTGAACCTATATCTTATAGTGATCCTATTTATGGCTCTAGAGTCAGTACATAATCTCCAAGTACCTCCTTTCTTAGGGGCTAGGATTGTGGGTACAACACAAGGACTAATACTCTTCCTTATAAGACCTTTTTCTAGTAACTTTTGAATTTGCCTAGCTATTTCCTCATTCTATTGAGAGGTCATCTTGTAGGCTACCTTATTGGGTAGGGTAGCTCCAGGAATAAGTCAATATTATGGCTTATGGGTATTATAGGGGGTAAGGTTGATGGCTATCCATCACTTACAATACCTTCATACTTCTGCAACATTTCTTGTATCTCTTATGGCAACTCTCTCCTCTTCACCATTTTGTCTTCCACTTCCTTGGGCTTAAACATTAGTGCAAAGCCAACTCCTTCTCCTTCCTCTATGGCTTCCAAGAACTCTTTCTCACTCACCATTAGTACATTAGGACCAGCTATTTTCACTTCTACATCTTCTAATAATGACTAAATCTTGAAAGTCATGTTATCCTTCTTGAAAGTATAGGAGTTCTTCACTCCATCATGGATAGCTTAACAGTCAAATTACCATGGCTTGCCTAGGAGAAAGTGGCATGCATCCATGGGAAGCAAATCACATAGTACCTTTTCCTTATATATCCCTATAGAGAACTCCACCCATGCTTGCTCATTCACTAAAACATGTTGTCCCTTATTGAGCCATGTGACCTTGTAAGGATGAGTATGAGGCATCCTTGTCATGCCTAACTTGCTGACTACCTCCTCTGATACAATATTATCAGTAGACCCTGAGTCTATGATAAGCCTACATACTTTACCCATCTCCTTACATTTTATTCTAAACAAAGACCTCCTTGTGTCCTTGATTCTGAACTCCTTCCACCATAACCACCTCTTTGTCCTCTACTATCTCTTCCTCTACCTCTTCCTCTAGAACTTTGTTCTTGTTTCCCTTTTCCTTTCTCCTCTATCTTCAAGGCCATTTATAGCATTCGTGGATGGTTTTGAAGTTCACAAGACTCATGTCTTCTTGAATAGACCATTTGATTCCATTCAAATACCTAGCTAGCTTGATGCTTTCATCTTCAACCACTTGTGATCTTAAGCACAATTTTTGGAACTCTTCGATGTAGTCTTGGACATCCAAGTATTTTTGTCTGAGATTATGTCTCCTCCTATGTATCTGCACTTCATAATCATCAGGAAAATAGGTCTTCTTCATCTTAGTCACCATGCCCTTTCATGTGGCTATATGACTCTTTCCTTCTTTATCTCTTTCAGTTTGAACAAACTTCCACCATGTGAGAGCTGAACCTCTCAATCTTGACTTGGCCACATTTAGGTTTTGGGTCTCTATGATACCATCACATTCAAAATGGTTCTCTATGTTTTCTATCCAATCTACCACTTAATCTAGATCCATTTGTCCACTAAATAGTGGCACACCCTCCAAAGCTTTACCACTTAAAGCCTTCAATGCCTTTAAGAAGGGTTCTTGGTCACTAATAGGGTTAGGGGTTGGAGCTTCCTCTTCTAGATCCACTCCTTTCTCCCTTTCTTCTTCTTCTTCTTTCTGATCTATCTTATCCTTCATCTTCTCAACTTTGTCTTGGACTTCTCCCAAGATTTTCTCCATTTGAGACAACCTTTCTCTTAACAACTTGTTGTCTTCTTCTTGATCTTCTACCTTTTTGGCTAACTAGGCATTAGTCACCATGGCTTTGTCTTTCTCTAAACTTCCAAGTGTGCTCTCTCCAATGGATTCATTGAGCTGAAACATCCACCACAAGCCTAATCTTTAATCAAGCTCTGATACCAATATGATGTAAGTGTTCCAAATGGCTTGCTTGCACAATCTACTGAGAAGATCTTCTTTATCTTCTCCAAGGATCCTAATCTCCTCTAGGGTCCTTATTAGTCTTGGATCATTAACTAATTCCTAATCCTACTCTCCTCTAAGAGTCTCCAATTTGTGCTTCACCTTTGAAAGACTAACACCCTATTGTAACTTCACTTCTCCACTTCTCCTACTTACACTTAGAAAGGTCTAAGTGCCAATTTTCACTCTAACATTCTTGAATATTTTTTTTAGGGGTGTACATTACCATGTATAAATTTCATTTGATCACAATTGAATCCATCTTGAGGGAACTTATACCCATTTTCAATCGAGTCTAACTTTTTGTCTTCAAAAGGCCTAATTTGGCGTACTCCCTTAATGTAGCCCTTAACACTGATTTTTTCTCACTTCTTTCAAAACTTTTTCAAAGAAGTTAAAATTCTAAGAACATATACAGATACCATTTATCCTTTTACAAAGTATTTTGTAAGTATTAAACCCCTAAGTCACCCGTACATGGGGTTCCTACAAACTAGGACCAATAGGGCTAATAGGCCTAAATTTGAGGACAGTCTGCAACATTATGCAAAACTTGCTTAAAAATTGACTTCACTGATTGGTATGGTCTTGACCCTCCTAACATGTCAAGGTAACACTAAAACCTAATTGTAAATTTACTTGGACCATATAGTTCTTTCTTTCCCTGCTCATGAATGCTCACTATTTCACTTCCAAACCTCTAACTGGACAATGTATGCTCGCCTCGGGCTTGGATCTAAAAATAGTAGCTCAACTTCCTAAGAATCCTAGATCTACACATATGTATAGTACTAGCTCCCCTAACATTTCCATCTACCCTTATGTGTTTCCCATAGTTAGATTTCATGGGGGAGCCATGATTTGACTGTCTAGTCAGGACAGGACCAGTGGACTCCCTAGTTACAAAACAATTTAGCTACGACTGTATACTACCTCTACTCAACTAACTCACTAAATTAAAAGTGTGTCTAACTATCCTATGCACACAAAATAACCATTATATTCAAGCTCTCAATCCATACAATATGAATGTCACAAGGAAATGCTTGGAATTCTCAAAAAACCAGAATTGCAGAGCTCTATTCAACTTCACTCTTGTTACAATGTAATGACTAACTATTTGATTCAAGTCCCTGCATACATTAGATTCCTTCTTCCACCATTATAGGCATTTTTAGTTGATTCCCCACTCCTATTTTCAAGGAGAATCCAATGTAACCAATGTTGCATGCAACATTTGCAATTATTGCAAATGTTGTCATGACAACAATTTAGCATTTTTGGCATCTTCTCTATTATGCCTTCTCCCTACATTTTAGGACCTCTAACATCTTTAATTCAAGGATCCAAGATAATTAAAGACTCTATGGCATTTATGTGTCCACATTTAAGTGATTTGGACACATTCATGACTCCAATCCCACATTTAGCAACTAATCCTAAGAATTTGAAAAAACTACTAACAATGGCTATTATTGTGACCTTAGTCCTAATGACTAACTCACTTAGCCTACATAGAAATGACCTTCTAAGGTCCAAAAAAAAACTAACCTATCTTTAATTGGCCAATGTCAAGTACAAGCCAAAATGAAAACAACTTGTAGGTTAGCCTAGGTGTGCTCCTGCACCAATATGATAGTTGGAAGTAGTCGGATAAAATGATGGAAAGTGAGTGGGATAGGGGGATGTTGTCAGGATCAACATTGGCACATGTTGCGAGGGATGAGGGAAGAGTGAATGTGAAGTGGATGGTACATGTGGATGCAATTTAGGAATCATGGTAAGAACTTGAGGGACATAAGTACCCAAAATAGATTTTGAAGAGGGAGAGGAATGCTCAAGTAGAGGATTGGTAATCTCAGATGCCACAATGGATTTTTCTTTTAGATGCATGTCATATTTTTTCTTTGGGATCCACATAGTTTTTGCTTTTTATTTGGTGGGATTTTTTTTCCTATTAGATGTAGTGCATTCTTTGATTGGATTTGGTTTTTCTAGAGCATTTCGTTGGAAGTGAACATGACAGGAAGTGAACATGACAATCTTTAAATTGTGGATTGGTAGCTTTATGCATTGGTGATTTGGAATCCAAATTATAGTGAGTAGCATTGGAAAAGATATGAGAACTTGCATGAGATGGAGGAAATATGGATGGAGTGGTGGAGGTAGGATGGTGGATAGACAGTATGGGCATGTTCCTTTATTGATCCTAATTGGGAATGAAAGGGGTGGGATTTTTTATATGGGATTGATGGATGAACGAAGGAGTGGGATAAGATGTGGGACGAGATTTTGGGACATAAGGGACAAAATGGATGGAGAGGATGAATGAGGAATATGGTAGGTTATCTTGGGTTGAAAGGATGCAGGAGTGGGGATGGAGTTATATGCTTCATAGGGATGATAGGAAGATGTGATGGAGGGTTTGAAAGCACTCGTTAACTTTGCTTTAGTTGTACCAACAGTTTTAGATTAAGGATCCCAAGGTGTATAGCCAATACCACAAGATTTTGGATGTATTTTAAAATGAATGGGCTCTAGAGTACTTTTCTCATTTATGTTGGTGCCTTTACCTTGATAATTCCATTTTTTAGCATTTGAGTCAAGTTAGAATACTTTTTAGTGAAGGAACAAGATGTGAGTCCATTATCGGGTTGATGGCTAATGGTGGAGATGTAACTGATTTCTTCTGTTTTAGGAGGACCACTGCAGATGAATGTGAGTGAACCAAGGTGATGGAGTAATGGTGGTGGGATAGTTGGAATTGGAGGTGATAAAGGTTTATGAAGTGAAGATGATGGGATGTTGTGAGCTTGATTCAGATAGGGTAATAGATTTAGATTTGGAGGAGATGGAATGGTAGGATCTTGATGTGAAGGAGTGGATGAATTATGAAGTGGAGTAGATGGAATGCTTGGATCTTGACTCAGATAGGATAATGGATCTAGAGTTGGAGTAGATGGATCATGTAATGGACGGAGTGGGATGTCAGGATCTTGATATAGAGTGGATGGAATGATACAATCTTTATTCAAGTTAATAGATACTTCAACATGATTTTGGACAAGGTCTTGACATGATTGGATTGATGTGGATGGTGTGATGGGAGATATATAGATGGATTCTTCAAATGAGTTGGATGGATGGATGGATTCTACAAATGGGTTGGATGAATGAATGAGAGATTCTTCAAATGGGTTGGATAAAGGCATGGGAAATTCTGGAAATGGGTTGGATTGAGGGATGATTGATTCCCTTAGAGAGGAGAGAAGGGTGAATGTGTGAGGTTCATGGAATGGGGTGTTGATAGTGCTAGGAGGAGAAGATGAGGATGAGGATTCTATGTAGTCAATAGATGGGGGGAATTCAATGGTGCTAGGAGATGGAAGAGGATACAAAAGTATGAGATCGGGAAGGGTTATAATAGGTATGGGAGATGGAAGACGATCAAAAAGTATGATATCTATAAGGGAAATAATAGGTATGGGAGATGGAAGAGGAATGATGGGTGTGGTATATGGAAGAGGAATTTTGGGTGCAAGAGTAGGAAGAGGATCAAAAGGTATGGGATATGGAAGGGAAATAATAGGTATGGGAGATGGAAGAGGAATGATGGGTGCTGGAGATAGAAGGGCTTCATCACTAGTGTTTTCCCATGGGGGAGTGATAGAACATGACTCATAAATTGTAAGAGATGGATTTTGTGATGGATTCATTGCGAAACTCCTTGGATACTTACGTATCAGATAGTGGGAAGATGGTATGATGAGATAGTTCACATAGGTAGGTGTGGAAATATCCTGTGAACTTGATTGACTAACTGATAGGAGAGGAGGGATGGATTGGGTTATGGAATATGTGTTAATGTAGGTAGGAATTGGAGATGGTATATTGGGCTAAGATGGGGTATATGGGTAGGATAGAGTGGATGGTAGATTAGCAATAGCATGGGGATCACAGTGATGGTTTGGAGGAAATGGAGGACTAGGATTAGGGATTTGAACATGGGTTAGAGGATAATGAGCTGGTGGATTGGGATTAGGGATGTAGCTAGTAGAGTTGTTGTGAAAATATGGAGGGTGGGGCATGACCGTGGGATAAGATGGAGGCATGAATGTATAAGAAGGAGATGTGGATGAAGGATAAGATGGATTTCCCTTGTCAAAGGTATGATAAGGAGTGCTAGTGGGTATGCATGGCGGCATGATGGGATAGTATGGAGGAATGAATGGAGCTTGGAGGATGCTTGGAGCTAGTGTGTTAAGGCTTTCCATGTACACATAAGGATCAATAAGACCCTCATAATCACTAGAATAGGATAAATAAATGATGGGGTAGGATGGAGGAACGACTAGAGTTTGGATGGTATTTAGAAAAATCTTGCTAAGGTTTTCAAAATACACATCGTGATCAACAAGACCTTCATCATCACTAGAATAGGATGTTGGGGAGAGCTTGGTAAGGTTTTCAAAATATGCATCATGATCAATAAGACCTTCATCATTACTAAAATAGGATAAAAACATGATGGGGTAGGATGGAGGAACAACTGGAGTGTGGATGGTTTTTGGAGCAATCTTGCTAAGGTTTTCAAAATACGCATCATGATCAACAAGACTATCATCATCACTGGAATATGATAAAGACAAGGAAGAGATATGATAACCCAACATCATCATAATAGATGTGTGACATGAAACTTTGGGGATGAGCTAGATAGGGAGAAAGGATGAAGATGGAAGGAAGACTCAAGCTCAGATTAGGAAGAAGGAATGACGCTAAAGAATATGGAAAGAGGATGGGAAATGGAAAAGATAGCCCTGCTAGTCTACAATATAGGTATAAACAAAAGACTTAAATTTATTGTGCTTGATGGAAATAGATATGAGCTTAGTTTGATAATGTTTAGGATGAGGCATTGTCTAAGACAAGTGTGCCTTGGAATGTTTTTCTATTTGGAACAAGTGATGTTTTTTGGAATTTGTGAGAAAATAGTCTTGCAAGAGGCAAAGAAACCTTGCAAGAAGCATAAAATGTCAATCTCCTTGGAAAAAGGACTTCAAAAACTTTTAGATTTGTGTATGTTCAAGAATTATTTTGCACAAGGTTTGTAACACTGAAGACACATATAAGAACATTCTACCTTAAGGATGAGGTAAGCTTGAAAACCTTTGTCTGCATGCATAGGCACACATACAAGAGCTAATCATAAGATGACCACCATCAAGCACAAGGCTCCATGATGTCATATTATTTGACTCCAAATGCTTAGGGTGGCATGAATGAGGTCACCATCAAGCACGAGGCTCCATGATGTTGTATTATTTGACTCCAAACGCTTAGGGTGGCACGGATGTGCAAATTTCTTAGGGAAGTTACTATCTTCCTTGCCTAGTCCATTATAAGGCTTTTGGGGATGGATCAAGTAGGTTGCTAGATTTATGAGTTGCTAGTATTTTTGTGGTGTCCCCGTAATCGATTTGTATGGTGTAAATCACGTAAGAGCCTAGTTCAAACATGCCAGTATGCTGTCAATATTCACTAAGTATGGACTATCATTGAACACAACCCACCTGAGCTTGAAGGGATATAGACAAACCTTTAATTCCACCTTATTTCTATATTGGCTAAAGGATTTACCAGTTTGAGGTCGTTCTCCAGAAGGACTAGTGCTTCTTCTCGACAGGCCCCTCTAATAAATTTGAAAGGTTCAAACATTCACAATCACCTTTCTCTTGCACAAATGACCATGAAATCCAGTGGGAGAGGATAGTGCATGAAGTGAGGTTGTGCTATATAGATTTTTTGCAAGTGCACCAAAGACGCCAAACACATGGTTTAATTCCTTTGACAAGTTAAGTAATGTTTGATTTTTGCAGAAATAAACTCGCAAGTTTGTTTTATTTTATGTGCACCAAATAGAAATGTACTTTGACTTGTTTAATTTTTTTTTATGCATTCAAGATGATGTTTGATTGAGTTTGTTCAATCTTAAACCCAAATTTAAAGTGTTGTTCATTTCGTCAATTTCAAATCTGAAACAAAGATGTTTAACCCTTTATGCATTTGAGATTTGGTTTTGCATGATTTTAGTGTACTTGAAAGAAAAAAAAGGTGTGATTTTTTTTTTTCAATTGTTAGAAACCCAAAACAAAAATGTGCAAGTTTGCTTGTTCAATTTTACATCCAAAATGAGATGTGAGATTTTCCTTGTTCAATTTTAGATCCAAAAAGAGATGTGAGATTTTCCTTGTTCAATTTTAAAACCCAAAATGAGAATTTCCATAGCTTGTTCGATTTTAAACCCAAAAAGAGATGTTTGATAGCTTGGTTCAATTCTTTGTGCATTTGAGATTGAGTTTGTTTGATTAAATTAGTATGAAAAAGAAAGGGGGACTTCAAACGTTTCACCTAATTTTTTGATGAGGAATATAACAAATTAGTCTACAAATCTGGATATCCCTTTGAGTCAGCTTTCCAACTCCTTTTGAATCATTAAAAATGGAGCTCATATGCAAAAGTTATGAGCATTTCCATGAACCAAAGGCAAATAGAGACAGTTGACCAAAAGTCAACCAAGATAGTTGACCAAAAAAACTCAACTAGAGTTGACCAAAAAGGCTCATGCATGGAAATCAAGACAATTGACCAATAAAGTCAACTAGAGTTGACCAAAAATTTAGCTATCGCCGAAACACGTGAAACTAAAAACCTAGGTTCCAAGTGGTACAAGGAACACCTGCTTTGAAAATTATAATGAATGGAGGAAGTTTGACCATGGTTGACCAAAACTCAACTGTGCATGATTTCGGTCAAAGATAGAGATACTACCCTTAAAAAGGTCAACGTGATGATAAGGCTTAGCCTCAACCCTCTCATCAAAAAAAAATTAGGCGGAGTCCATTTTGAGCCAAGACGCCTTTAAACCTACAAATACTACGAACTCAAAAACTCAAGAGAAACCATTATTGTTAGTAAAACTGACCCGTGAAGTGGGTCCCACCGGGCGTGCCAGAATGTGAGCTATGAAAATTAGGTGTAAAGGAGAATAATAATGAATTGAAACACTCTACAACTAATAATATAAACTACATACATGATTGGACTGAAAAGAAAGCCTAAAAACAATAAAAGCATAAAGAGTGCAAACCTCCCTAAAAAAGAATCCAAGCTCCCTTTTGATCTTTTGATTTGTCCATGCTTATGGATGTGTGCTCCAAGTTTGATATGCTTCAATCTTCAAGAGGGGTTCTTCAAATTGACATTATAACTCTGTTTTGGAATTGGATTTCTGATTTCCTCTCAAAACTAGCATTATAACAATGTATGAAAGGTCGATGAAATCGTGAAGGAATGAGGTTTCTTTTATAAAAAAAGGGTGAGGAATCAAGGGTCAGGATTAAATCCTGAGGAGAGGTCCAAATGCACCTAGAAGAGAGAACATGGATCATGCTTCTTCAAGTGCATCATATGATGACAAGTGTCACAATATGATTGGGTTGAAAAGAGGGAGGAATGTGACCATTTAGGGAAGTGAGCCAAGGAGATGAGATGAGACTTTAGGACATAAGGCTATTAATGAGGATCTAAGAGCCTTAATAAGGAGTGTAAGAGGCATTAATGAGGCATGGGTGAGGGGATAAGATAGAGCTTGAGAAAGTTGACTTTGGGGAAGGGATTGAATTCCTAATCCAAAGATTAGAAATGCGGCATCATTAGGGAGAGTTTATGATAGGATTAGGATTAGGATTAGATTAGCATGGATAAAGACGTTGGGATTAGTTTGAACTCTGAGTTAGGTGGTTGAGATAGGTTAGGTTAGGGGTTAAAGGGAATATTAATGAGTTGAATTACATAAATAACATATTCATTCAATAATAGGGGAATAGAGTTTTAATTAATTATTAAGATATTGGTTGCTTTTAATAATTAATCAGGACTGTAGCCAATTAATTGAAATAATTAGGGCTAGGGGATGACATAGGTCAATTAGGTAATGCTTAATTACTTAGCTGATATGTCACAGAAGGCACTAAATATAATTGAATTAGGTTAATCAGATTTAGGTGTCTACACATCCATCTAAGGGAGAGAATTGGAAAAGATAACACTGCATATCTATCTAGAAAAGGGAGAAGAGATTTTACAACAAAGGGAGAGACAAAATCAGAAGTTGCTACATCTATCTAGTGAAGGGAATAAAGAATGAAGGAAGTACTCTGCAAGAATCAAATCTAAGCTAGAAGAGCACCAAGAGTCAGACATTTGTATTGGTTATAAAAATTAATTTTGTTAAAGGTTGATGAACTACAACTGATAAATTTCATAATGTATTAGTAGTATGTAGTATGTTGCCATCAATGCCAAAGGGAGAGATTGATGTACTATAATTGATTGAATGTTTGAAGATGACAAAGTTGATAATCACCGAGATGCAGAAGGTATATGCAAGACATTATACTACTTAAAGTATTGTATTGTCATTGATTTCAACTTGATATGGTATGATTCCTCACACACATATTGTCATAACACTTAAAGATCTAAAAAGATAGTTTTTTTCATCGGTAATCATGTACACCGAGGGATAGTAAACCCCAAGAATAGAAGTTCACCGTGTTACACGACAGACAATGTTACCTAAGAAAGTGATACCCGAGCAAGCATTACCGAGCTAACTATAGTTGTCACCAAGTAGAACAAAATTTGATGCCCAAGATATCTATAGTAGTCACCGAGCATAGCTGAAGTATTGACCGACAAGAACTAAACTTAGAATAATTTAAAACAAATTAGCTGGAAGGAGCTAAATATAGAGTTAACTGATCATTTGCTTTTTTTTCATTGATCAGTTAAAAGCTAAAGATAAGAAGGAGATTTAAAGCATGTTTTATTCTAGAAAACAAGGACAGATTTATAGGATAAAACTAAAGCAATCATGGTGAGCTTCATAGATCAAGAAGTGATCAACAAAGAAAAATAAAAGGACAAGACATAGTGAAATCATGTCTATATAAAGAGATAAGTAATTAATTATCAAGAAGAGGAAAGCTGAAGAGAATTCTGGCAAAGATAAGAAGTCTTTATACAAATTTGATCATACAAGCTAAAGAACAGAGCTAATTTCTATAGACACAAAGAAACAAAGAAGCAACAACATTCATCAAGCAGAAAGAAGTGGAGCAAAGGAATTGAAGAGAACATTGATAAGAAGAGATATTATGAGCTTACAATAGATCTGAACATCTGCAAGATTAAGTTGTATTTATGAATAGATCATCTATTGTTTCATTTTAACCATTGATTTATAAAATCTATTAACACAGTAGGATTTAACCATCCTTTATATATTGAGATACATCCCAAGGAGTATCAAAAGGTTTTGATGTTGATAGCGCAGTGAATGCTAGGTCAAGTGATAAACTATTAGTGATAAATCCTCTAACAAGGTCACACTTAACTGTGTGTTTGTAACCTTTATTAGGGTTGGCTCTTCACCAAGCTCACTTTAGAAGAGTAAAAATTTTGGGTTACCGATCCCAAGTGGTTTTTCCCCTAATAGGGTTTCCACGTTAAAAATCCATGTGTCAAATACATGTATACGGTTTATTGCTTTGATGTTTTTCTTTACACAATACTAAAACATGATTGATCGGTAAACACTAATTTATTTACTTTATTTTAGTAAAGGTTAAGAAAAGATAGATTGCTATTTGGTAAAGCTTAAGGAAAGGATGAATAGTACAATCACCGAGCAGTATATAGGTTTTCAATTCACACAAGGCATACATCTTGTAGGACTGAAGATAACTAGAGATTTTATATTTGTGGTGTAAAGTTTTGGTTGAATATTGGATTAATTTTTTATGCCACTGATTCACCCCCCCCCCNTTCCCCCCCCCCCCCCCCCCTCAGTTATTCTAAAAGCATAAGGCCTGAGTTGAAAAATAAACTAGAAGACAGTTGAAATGTTGGAGATTCGATAGAGGAGGTGAGTTTACTTCTGATGAGTTTACATTGTTTTGTAATGAGAATGGAATTAAGAGATAATTGTCAACACCATGGACAACATAGCTGAATGGAATTGCTGAGAGAATAAATTGATCTTTTGTTTATTGTTCTAGGACACTAATGATTAAAAAGGGAGTTTCACAGAACTATTGGAGAGTAGTTGTGAGTACTACTATTTATACATTGAACCAAGTACAAATGAAGAAAGGTACCAACAAGACATCGTATGAAATCTGGTATGAACACAAACCTAATGTTAGTTACTTTAAATTTTTTGGGAGAAAATGCTATATTCTAAAATATTATAGAGAAGGAAATTTTGATTCAAGAGGTGAAGGAATATTCTTAAGATATTCTACAAGGCCTAAAGATTCCAAATGTTTGAACAAGGTTACTAACAAAATGGTGGAAAGTGCAAATGTAAGAATTGATGAATTTGCAGAAAGGAATGATGAAGTAAGAAGGAGCCATAAGATTATGATAAGTTTGTATATGTTCAACTTGATGCCCCTGATACCTTACCGAGAGCACCTACCAAGGAGGAATATGAACAAGGAGTTCCAAAACCAAATGTTGATATTGAAAAACTGAGAGATACCAAGCCTATTTTGGATAAAATTTGAGAAGGCCAAAAGCAAGGTAAGAGACAATACATGTTTGATATCTAAATTTGAGCCTAATAAATTTAGAGATGCACTAGATAATGAAGATTGGATGAAAGAAATGAAAGAATACCATGATCAAATTGGGAAGAAAAAGACATGGAGATTAGTACCCAGGCCCAAAGACAAAAAATTTATTGGTACTAAATGGGTTTTTAGAAACAAAATGAATGAGCATGGAGAAATTATCATAAATAAAGCTATATTGGTTTGCAAAGGTTATGCACAAGAAGAAGGTATTGACTAGGGAGAGAGTTCTGCACCTGTTTCTAGATTGGAAGGAGTTAGAATACTTCTAGCATATGTTTCTTACAAAGGATTCAAGGTATATTAGATGGGTGTTAAGTCTGCATTTCTTAATGGGATACTTGAAGAAGAAGTATACATTGAGCAACCTGAAGGATTTATTGAGAAAACAAACAAGAACAAGGTATGTAAGTTACATAAAGCTTTATATGGTTTGAAACAAGCACCCCAAGCATGGTATGAGAGACTACACTCTTATCTAATCGAAATAGGATTTCAAAGAATAAGTGATAACATTAATGTTTACTTGAAATGTGAAAGTGATAATAAAGTTTTGATTGCTAAAATTCTTGTTGATGATATTATTTTTGGAGTCAATGAAACTTTATGTAAAGGATTTTCTGATGAAATGAGAAAAAAATTTGATATGTCAATGATTGGAAATATTAAGTTCTTTCTAGATCTACAGATACATCAAGTTACATGAGGAACCTATATTACATAAGCCATGTATACCAAAGATATTCTTAAAACTTTTGGTATGGAAGATTACAAACCTGTTGGAACACCTATAGTTGCTAGATGTAAATTATCTAAAGCGGATGAAACATGAGAGGTGGATAATACTCTTTACCGATCCATGATTGGTAAATTGTAGTATGTTTCTCACAATAGACCCGATATAGCACATGCTGTTAGAATTGTTGCAAGATTTCCTTCTAATCTGAAGGAAACACATATGTCTGTAGTAAAAAGAATTTTGAGATATCTGAAAGGCACATAAGAGTTTGGTTTATTGTACAAAAAGAGAGTTAATTTTTATCTACAAGTCTACACCGATGTAGATTGGGTTGGAGATGTTGATGACAAAAAAATTACTATTGGAGGCGCATTCTTTCTAGGTGAAAGATTGGTTACATGGATGAGGAAGAAACAAAGTTGTATTTCATTATCTACTATCGGGACTGAATATATTTCTGCTGCTATGAGTTGTGCAAGTATATTATGGATTAAGAAATACTTGAAGGTATGAAAGAAGAGATAACAGATCTAGTTACTATTTTTTGTGATATTAAAAGTGCTATTAATATATCAAATAACCCAGTTATGCATTCAAAGACCAAGCACATTTCTATCAAGTATCACTACTTGAGAGAACAAGTTTAAGAGAAGAATGTGAGATTGGAATATGCGAATTCAAAGGAACAACTGTCTGATATCTTTAAAAAGCCACTACCTAAAGATGTTTTTGAGTATCTCAAAGGTAAATTAGAGGTTCTTCCCCTATCCAATGTTCACTAAAGAGCATAAGGCATGCTGCATCAATTCTATATTTCATTAAAATATATATTTCTGATTTGATGTTAGTATGACACGGTATAGGTGATTCCTGAAGTTGTGAAAATATTTTTGTACCTAATGATTTATGAGTACATGTTGGGCATAATCCACTAGTGGAACAAGTTTTCAAGAGTATGAATTTTTTGCATTGTTCTCAAAGAGGGACATAATGAATTGATGACATTTATCCTTAAGAGAGATATTAATGTTTTGATTAAGTAAAAATAGGTTTTTCAAGGACCTAAAACCTTGACAAAGGGAGATGTTGATGTTGAAAGAGAATGAGTTGCTAATATTTACTCCTGAAGGAGATTCAGGATGTATGTTACATAAATAGAAGATTTATCCAAGAGGGATATTCATATCAAAGATCAAAGTGGAAACAAAAACATCAACTCAAAGGGAGTACAATTATGTATTGGAGAATTGCCATCATCAATTTCTATAGCACTATTATACTGGTTTCCAACAATGCCAAAGAGGGAGATTGTTGATTAACTGATGAATATTTGATGGAGATGATGAAGACCAAGTGATACCGAGTATCATGATTGTAGAAATGCCAGATCAGTTTTTTTTGTCATTGATGTCAAGCAATTGATTAATTAATTTTTATTATGTTACCATATCTTAAGAGGAGAAATTAAATGGGTGAAAAATCAAGATCAGATAATGATGAAGTAATGATCATATAGTTGTCTTCTACTATATATTTGATGTTATGAAATTGATACATTTGATTGATCAAGTCGCAAACTGCAATGAGTTAAATTTATGACTGAAAGAGTTACTATACCGAGCTAGACTTAGTCAGTCATTACAATGTTATGTGAGTTGGTCACAAGTTACCGAACAAAAAAGATGAGTTAGAAACCAAGATGTGAATGAAGTCACTTATCGAGTTGCAAAGCAATTTTTACCGAGTACTAGATGTTGATTATAAATGATGATAAGATCGAATTTAATGCAAAGTGATGTATGAGCTCGATGAGGAAATGAATTAAATAATGTTTGTTACAAGATCTATGAATGGGAAAATTCAATATGAAGATCTAACATGAAGATCAAGTGGCTAAACTAAATTGTGAAGAGTTCCTAGAAAATTTCAAGTTTCAAGGTAAAAGTGAGATGGTTTACGAAGTTGTAATATATGAAGAAGATGATCGAACGATTGAGCGCATATCAAGGAAAATCAAATTAAGGGGATTAAGAGGAAAAAGTATGTCTATATAAAGAATGATAAATATGAACAGAGTATACTACTGGAAAATTGAACAGAGAAGAAGAAGAAGAAGAAGATGGAGTACATCATTTACCGAGTAGAATAGAGAAACAGAGATTGAAGAATCTACAGTCTGAGAAAGAGATCAATGGAGTATGTGATCCCAATATTCAATTGAGCAAAAAGGATCTGACACAAGAAAAGGTGGTTTCTATATTTAAAGATCAAAGTTTACTATTGCTTATTAATATTTGTAATAGATAAATCTCTTAACCGAGTGGATTTAACAGTATATGCACCAGGTTGTGAAACAAAAAGGGGTTATAAGTGGACACATTTTTTCTAAAATCGGGTAGACCTGAACTTGGAACAGACGTTTGAGGGTCATGCACTCACAATAAGAAGATATATAAAAAATAAAAATTGTAGTACTCTAAATCTAGCTTCTAAAATACTATTTGTTTTAAAAAAATGATAAGATTAAGAGGGTCAAACCCCGCACGCACAAAAACTTGTTCCTGATTTTTTTAGAAAAACATAACATTGTTGTTTCCGTGTGTTGTACAAAAGATATAGTTATATTCAATATTTTTCAAATACCTTTGGTAGGATGATAGGTAAGAGTGGGATCGCATCCTAAAAATTTGGTACATGTTCGTGCGTTGGGCATAACTTGCATCAAAATAATAGAAAATGAATTTATTTTTAAAGTGTATATAATCAAGTGTAGAACAATAATATGTAATTTTTTTGTAATTTGGTTATGTATATCAAAATTTATTAAAAAAATGGTAGACATATGTCTATGAGGACTGTCAAGACACTAGTAAAGAAAATTAAAGTTTACTATGCTAATGTTTTCCAAAAATAGAAAAATTGATATAGTTAGAAAGCTAAGAAGACATATGAGATTATGCTAAAAATTATAGAGCTACCCTCCTGACAAATTGCAAACTTGATGAAGATAAAGTCAAGAATTCATCTTACAAGATGAAAAAATGTCTAAAAGAACAAAAATGGAGGGAGAATTAGCCTCCAAGCCATTGGGTTGTTTTCCAAGCCTCTTCTCAAGCCATAAACTGATTAGGTTTCTAAATTTCAAATAACCCAATCGGATTCTCAAAAGAAAAAAGTAAATTTTCAACTCCTACATAACCCGATCAGGTTCTGGAGAATAAAATGCACAATTTTCACTTCTTCAAAACCCCATCGGGTTTTGAAGAGTTAAAAATTATGTATTTTATTCTCCATACCCCGATTGGATCATGAAGAAATTAAAATATGATTTGATCTGGAAACCATAACTTCCACATACAAAGACTGATTGACTCCGTTCAAAAAGTGTAGGAAAGATCTTGAGATGACCTAACACATGATTAACCTTTGATCATCTTTAGTCATCAACATTTTCTCTACCATCCATTTGAATCATGTAAGGTATAAAATAGGTAATCATTATTTTCCATACATGCAACGTATAGGAAAATTAGTATGCTCTCTCTCTCTCTCTCTCTCTCTCTCTCTCTCTCTCTCTCTCTCTCTCTCTCTCTCCTCCTTTTTTTTTNGAAAATTAGTATGCTCTCTCTCTCTCTCTCTCTCTCTCTCTCTCTCTCTCTCTCTCTCTCTCTCTCTCTCCTCCTTTATTCTTAGTTTTTTGTCTTCTACAGGGGTGGTCTTTCATTCATTTTTCATCTTCTTGGGTTGTTTGATGAATGTGATATGAAATTAATAAAAGAAAATTAAAAAATCAATATCATAACCTAATTTGATTACAAATGCAAAAGAAAACAACAAAAATAAATAAAAATAAAACATACCTTTGTTACGGGGTGCCATTGCTTGAAAATACTGAAATTGTAGAAGAAATGTTGTTTTCTTCATAGCATGATTAGGTTTTACTTCTTTTTTTCCCTCCTTCACTCTGCTCCTCTGTGGTTTAGGCATTTAGAAATGGTCTAAGCCACTAGATTTTCAAAAATATATTATGTTTCTAATAACCCGATCGGGTTCTGAGATAGATTGAGTTTTTTATAATATTTTCTAGACTTGGCTACCAAGCCTAGAACAATTTCAAATTTTCAATAACCTGATCGGGTTATATGAAGTTTGAATTTTTTTTAAAGATGTATCCACTTTTTTTTACTCACAACTCGGTTCACATACCCTTAACAGTCCTATATGCAAAAACTAGACTAAGGTGACATTCCAAAAAAGTGTTTAAAGACCTCTAACAAGGTCACTCCTAACAGGGTTAAGATCTTAACAAATTTGAGGTAAATCCCCTAACAGGGTCACATTTAACAAATGTGTTTGTAATCTTTAACATGATAAGTTCTTAACCGAGCATACTTCAGAAGGGTACTTTTTTATTGTGGGTTACAATTCACATAGAGGTTTTTGAAAAATTGGGTTTCCTCGTTAAATCTGGTGTTAACCGAGTTAAATATGGAGTTATATGAGTTATTTTGATGTTGCTAAGTTTGAATATTTGAATTACATATATGAGATGTATTGTTTCTTATTTTCTTGAGATATTTGGTGAATTGGTTATTTACTCTATTCAGTATTACCGAGTGAATCAGAGAGTTCAGTTTTATGTGTTTAAGTTTTGATTTGTCTGATTCACCCCCCTCTTAGTGGGACCAACAAAGCTCTATCTTCTTTCTAAACATATTTATTATGAGACAACAGAGAATTTATGACATTCTTGGATGTAAAATTGATGCTTTACCATCTATTCATCTTATGTTACCTCTTTGTGTTAGAGAGGTCCCGAATGACTTTTGGGGTAAGCTTATTAATAGATTCTAATAAAATATTTTTGGTTGGAAGGGGGCCCTTTTATCCTAGGATGGAAAGGTGTGGCTGATTAAATCCACTCTCTAAAATATACCTATCTATACATTCAACTTGTTTAGAATTCCTAAAATATTCTTGGTTAGAATAGAGTAGATATAACAAAACTTTTTTATGGTTAGGGACGGAAGCTAAGAAGACAATTTATCTGGTTTAGTGGACCAGGTGTGCTTTCCTAAGGATTTGGGAGGCAAGGCATTTCACAAAATGAAGGAGTTGAATATGAGTCTTTTGATGAAATAAATGTGGAGAAGCTAGAAGGAAGAAACTGAGTGGTTCAAAATCATCCATGGTAAATATTTAAGCAGGTATTCTCACACTCAAGATATGTTGGTTAATGAAAGGACTATGGATTCTTGTTCTATCCTTTGGAAGTTCATTTCAAGCACCAAGTCCTTCTTTGCTAAAGGTATTAGATGGTTACTGGGAAATGGAAGGAATTTTTTTTTTGGGGATGACTAGTAGTATGCAGATGCTCCTTTGGCGATTGATCCTATAATTGGCCATTTTTGGCAGGCATGTATTAGATGGTTCGGTAGATGGGTTGCAAACTATATCTGCAACTATAAATAGGTTGACCTAACTATTGTGGTTCCGTCACTTCAAATGCTTCAAGATTGGATTAGGTTTGTTCATATTCCCTTTCATGTGTTGAAGGATATCTTGAATTGGTCTCAAAATTCAGAAGGTAATTTCTCTATTTCTTCAATGTTCATGATGCATACCAGAACTCCATTTCCCAAACCCTTCTAGGGGTTGGTCTGGAACCATAGGATCATTTCAAAGATTAACATTTTTTTGGCTACATATTTAGAATAAAATTATAATCATTGATAACTTTTTAAAGAGACGTATATGGTTACTCCTAACCATTGTTACCTTTGTATGAATGATGTAGAGGATGCATTTCATATTTTGTTCAATTTATCTTTCACTTGGGATGTCTAGACTTTTTTTAGAACCTCTAGTCTCTGGATTAGATTTTTCCTAAAACTTTTATGGAATGCTTCTCTCAATGGTCCTCTCCTTCTACTATTCACACTAGTACATTTGAGACCTCTTTTTGATAGCTATGTGTCACAATTATGACACTACTCCATCGGGAAAGTGACACAAACTAGTGTTGCAGTTTTGGTGTTAGAATCATCGACGGTAGCTATGTTTGTCGTTATTGCGATGGTAATGATCATCGCAATATGCACCGATTATGAGGGTCAGTATGCCATCATTACACATTATGAGTGTCATTATTACGATGGGTATGCGATGGAGATGTTTCACATGTGACATCCACCTATCAGACTATTTTGACATCTGGACGTCATGTGTAGTGTCCTGGTGTTGGTCGTCCACTGAATACCATAGCAATTGCAACGGTATGCTATTTTTTTTAAAAAAAATTGTCATGTTCATAAAGTGAGACCTTAAAATATTGAGCTTCTCTTTGTTTCGAGAATAGTTTAACATTCTCTACTTAACAGGGCCAACCACGTGAAGGTGGGAGCTCATATGGCCCCTCCTAGGAGTCTCTTATGACCCTTTACAACACTTTAAGATCTCTTAGATGTAATGTTAGGGATTGTAAAGGGTCATAAAGGGTCATAAGGGTTCCTGGGACACAACAACTGAGAAACATAAATGTAGGCATCATGGTCACAATTGTTTGGAGACACAACACAATTGAGTGGTATACCCAGATGATGAAACACAACCACTACTCCTCCAGTTCTAAGTTGGCACTGCAGGATCCAAAAACTATAGATATGGAATAAATTTAGAGAGCGGAGGAGGAGGGCCATTACGACTGAAATAATATAGGGATCCCTATATTATTTTAGTCATTATGGCCCTCCTCCTCTCCTCTCTAAATTTATTCCTTATCTATAGTTTTTGGATCCTGGGTTGCCAACTTCAAACTGGAGGAGTAGTGGTTGCGTTGCATCATCTGGGTATACCACTCAATTATGTTGTGTCTCCAAACAATTGTGACCATGATGCCTACATTTATGTTTCTCATTTTTTGCGATATCTACATTTATGTTTTCCAGCTATCATGTTTATGTGCATGTTCTTTATGTGTTTGGCTTCTCTCCCTTGCATCCAAAATAAGATTTTCCCACTCTGAATCAAGAATGCACATGTAGCTGCGTAGAATATATAGTATTAGAAGGCTCTAGATGGACATAAATTCAATGTACAATTATGGTCTTGAATAGATAAAGTGGAACTAGAATTTTAGCAAGGCTGGGAAAAGTTTGTGCATAATTATGAACTTTTTCCAAAATTCCAGTTTTAGTTTATCTTTACAAGACCATAATTGTACCATTGAATTTCTACCTATCTCGGCCTTCTAACAGAATATGTTATCCTGGTTGTTTATTTTGTGTCTCAAAAGAATTGTGACCATGATGCCTATATTTATGTTTCTCAGTTGTTGTGATATTAAAAGTCTTCTAAGGAACGTGTCATGTCTATGTGGAACTACATAGGATCATCACCAAAGGGGGTTCTAGATCAGATAACTCCCTTTCACTTAATAATTATGAAGCCATCAATGGTATACTAATTGTTTAGGATTGTAAGTTTCCATTGATGGCTTCAAATTACCAAGCAAAAGGTGTACAAAAGACTTAGCAGCCTCCTGAGCCTTTTGCTTGAATTTCTGCCCATCTGGGCCTTCTAACACCATATGGAATGTGATGTGTTTATAGAAGACATCATAGAGACTTGTTTAGTGATAATATGTGTTGAAGGTGGCGCCTAATGCTACTGCAACGACTATAGATATTAAATTTTGCATCACTACCCGATGTCATTGAAGCGACATCAGACTCCACCTTCAACATAATATGATCACTAGATAGGTCTGTATGTCTTCTAATTTTAAGTTGGGCTATTTCCGTTCTTGTTTTATGAAGTTGGGTGCTCCTTGCCAATGTCTCCGGGGTTGAATCCAGTATGCTCCTGTATGATCCAAAACCTACAAGGAAGGAAATGATGGGGTTAGATCCAAAGGATCTAAGCAATACCTAGCACCCTATTACTGATCCTCATCTACAATTATGCATGTGCATAGTCAAGCCATACACTTCTAAAAGGAACAAGGATAAAATTTACAAAAACCCATCCAAGATATTAAAAATCATAACAAAGTCATAAACAACAATAAGTTCATGAGTTTATCAAAATATGTTCAACGTATCTACATGAAATTCTAAAAAAAATTTAGTATCTACAATAGCCCTTTGTTAATCACATTTATGCATATGGTCCCAACAAAGTAGTGCACAAACTACACAAAGAAGGCATCGCAGAAACATGATTTCTGCTTTCACCATTGAAGCAATCTCGACGGCATTAGCTGCCTCTCAATCCTTGCACAAGTTGCACTCATTTACTACATCTGGTATAGATGTAGGTAGGGTAGATTTAAATTTGGTTTCATCAACCCACCGAAAGTATTGACATCCACTATTTCCCTACAATACCAAATCTACACCAATTCTTCCTAAAATGATTATAACTTGTCACATTACTTTTAAACATTAAAATATAATTCCATATCCAGACCTTTTTCCTATTTGGGAAACCCCAACATGGATGCCCAAGATTACTTTTTGTGCATGACGTCTTCAACACACAAGGGCCAACACCACATTGACACAGGCACATTAACCGAAGCCATCAATGCTATATCAATAAATATTGCACTGTCATTCCAACATATCATTTTGTTTAGTTGGTTATTTTGTTCCTTCATACTAATTATAATTGCAATAAAAAGAAACATACTAATCATGTATACAACATCTCAAATCAAATTGCAAAATGACTATTGTCAATCACAGTACATATAAATGCAACCTCCTAACTGCACTTGATGGAAACCATATGCATAATTGTGATTGGGAATTTTAGTCCTTACCACACATTGAAATGCATGTAGAGGCATCTATAGTTGGGGGCATATCAAATTGTGATATTTCTATCAAGATTCAACTGTATAATTTGACATTCACAAATTGCCTTGTGTCAGCTGCAGTTAACAAACTAACCTCACGAAAATTGTTAATGTTTTGACAATTTCTCTCACTACTTATTCTCCGCTTGAAACAATTGGGACTACCCAGGATAGACGAGTAGGCTCTACTATACCATTTTCCATGTTCACTACATGCACGACTAATTTCTTCTTTTCTATCTCCATTCCTCATCATGCTTCATCCTTGTTGTATTAGTGGTCGAAATATTGATATTTAGAGTCTACTCACTTTCTCGAGTACTCCCAACTGTATGAATTGGAGTTGAACCATGTGTCACCTACACTCTTGCAAGTCATTATCGACACATTAATAATTTTTGTGACATGATAAGAAATTTGTGCATGTAAAATTCATGGATGAAACATGGGTCAATGAATTTCACTCAAAAAACTATACACTTGAATCCAAATAGCAATGTCAGAAGATAATGAAAAGTTTTGATGAAATTTTAATGGGAGATGTAGTCAGGTATAAAAAAGAATGGTCCATGAAGAACAAAAGAACAAAATTGAACAAAATAATGGAATCAAGAATTCCAAATACAAAGATGTAAACAATTCCAGTATTAAACAGTGATCTCATACACAATGCATGATTCCCTAGCTTGCAGCCCACTAGCCATCAAGATATTTCCTCATGAAATGATCATCAACAGGGAGTACCACATAGTGAATATCAACAGCAAAACAAATATATACGGGGAGTACCACATAGTACCAATGGGGAGTACGGCCACATACTACATACATATACATATACATATACATACATATACATATACGTATATACATACATATACATATATATACATATATGTATGATGTTATTACTGTCTTTGCATGCTTGTTGTTGTTGTGCACCATATATTGTTTTAGATATGATAAGCAATTTGTGCATGTCAAATTCATGGATGAAACATGAGTCAATGAGTTTGACTCAAAAAACTATACACTTGAATCCAGATAGAAATATCACAAGATAATTAAAAGTTTTGATAATCAGATTTACATAAGTTTTTGTAATGATAATCAGATTTACATAAGTTTTTGAATCTAGATAACAATATCATTAGCTAGATAATTTTTTGTAATGATGATGAACATATGGATATATAGACCCTGAGTATGTATGAACAAAAATATTTACAAAGAAGAGTAGTCCAAACATTATGTTAATCAGTTAATTTTCATGTCTACTTTTGATCTAAAGATGGCCTAGTTTGTTGACAAAAATGCCAACTCCAAAGAAGTAGTCCATCATAACATTCTTATTGTCACAAGTGAAAAAATATTCATTGTGACCATGGAAGAAAATTATAGTAGTGTAGTCATTATTAGTGCAAGATTGCTTGAACACCTCCCATGCCTCCACCATTTTATTTCCAAAGCCAGCTCTATTATCAAAAATTGAGCCAAGCCTGCCAGAGATAATGTTTGGATTGATGGTCTGAATCCCCTGCGCAACTTTTTGTGAATTGTTGGAAACAACCACATGCTTAACCACCTTCAATAACCATTCTAATTAACTGGTAACTTCAAAGAGAGTAGAAAATACTAGTTTATAGATCACCCCATCGTGTACATGCGAGTTAGCAATATTATGTTTCAGGAGGTAGAGAATAGCATGTTTGATGTCATCATCATGCACATTAAATAATCTAGAGCACTGTTCTTCCAAGGAATCCAAATGAAAACATTCAATACCAAATGATCTATCCACTAAGAAGACCTAAAACAAAGTAACAATAATTAAAATAGTGAATAAGTATGCCAACATAATGAATAAGTGCGAAAAATACATTGATCCAATAGCAACAAATACATTACAAATGTCAAGCTCATGGTCTCAATGAAATATATAGTGTATAAAACAATATATGGTGCACACAACAACAGCAAGCATACAATGACATAAATAACATTGCATGATTCTCGAGCTCAAGGGAAAAATACATTGTTCCCATAACAACAAATACATTACAAATGCCAAGCTCATGGTCTCAATGAAATAAATAGTGTATAAAACAATATATGGTGCACACAATAGCAGAAAGCATACAATGTTAGCAATAACATTGCATGATGCCCGAGCTCAAGGGAAAAATACATTCATCTAATAACAACAAATATATTACAAATGCCAAGCTCACAGTCTCAATGAAATAAAGAGTGTATGAAACAATATATGGTGCACAGAACAACAACAAGCATACAATGACAACAATAAAATTGCATGATGCTCGAGCTCAAGGGAAAAATACATTGATCCAATAACAGAAAATACATTACAAATGCCAAGCTCACGGTCTCAATGAAATAAACAGTGTATAAAACAATATATGGTGCACAACAACAGCAAGCATACAATGACAACAATAACATTGCATGATGCTCGTCTATTATAGAAAATTCAAATAGTATATGGATACATAAGAGGATGAACATAAATAATAAGGGTACCAAACATTGCCTGAAGTGATGAAATTTTGACCCGGGGATGAATTAAGTGTGCTCCTGTGATGATCCAGAACCTACAAAGAAAATAGAGACGGGGGTTAGATCAAAAATATCTAAGCAATGAATGGCATCCTATTACTGATCCTCATCTACAATTATGCATGTGCATAGTGAAGCCATACGCTTCTGAAAGAAAAACCATGCTACAGGACATGTGCACTCAGAAGAATGTTGCATAAAGGAAATAAGATACCATGTTTTTCATCATGAAATGATCATAATGGAGAGTACCACATAGTGAATATCAACAACAAAACAAATAAAGAGAGATCAAACACTTCACACAATGCCTTGAAGGTAATAGCAACAATGCTCTAGCTCTCAAAGCTCACAGGTCATCAAGCATTCCAAATGCAAAGATGTAAACCATATCAGTATTAAACAGTGAGCTCATAAACAATGCATGATGCCGTAGCTTGCAACCCGCGAGCCATCAAGTCATTTCCTCATGAAATGATCATAGACAGGGAGTACCACATAGTGAATATCAATAAAAAAACAAATAAAGAGAGATCAAACACTACATGCTATCAAAATAGAATGGTAGTGGTGATTCAATGTATCTACAACCTCAACAACATGGCAACATTGATCCATTAAAAGAAAATACATTACAAATTCCAAGCTAGTCACGGTCTCAATGAAATAAATAGTGTATATATAAAATAATATATGCTGCACAACAACAGCAAGCATGCAATGACAACAACAACATCATACATATATATGTATATATGTATATATGTGTATATATATGTATATGTATATGTATATGTATATGTATATGTATATGTATATGTATATGTATATGTATATGTATATGTATATTTATATGTATATGTATATGTATATGTATATGTATATGTATATGTATATGTATATGTATATATGTATGTCTATGTATATATGTATGTATATGTATATATATATATGTATGTATATATATGTACATATGTATATACATATATATGTATGTATATATGCATATGTATATAAAAAACAAAGCTCATAACAGGGTCATGTGGTGCTCAAACAATGAGCTCATAAACAATGCATGATGCCCTAACTTGCAGCCTGCGAGCCATCAAGACATTACCTCATGAAATGATCATAAACGGGGAGTACCATATAGTGAATATCAACAAAAAAACAAATAAAGAGAGATCAAACACTTCATGCAATGCCTTGAAGGTAATAGCAACGATGCTCTAGCTCTCAAAGCTCACGGGTCATCAAGCATTCCAAATGCAAAGATGTAAATAATGCTAGTATTAACATTCATATTGTGCCATCAAATCAACAAATGCCATCAAAATGAAATTGAGTTAATGAGAAGACAAAGCTCGAATGCCTACCTCAAGTCATGGTTTCCATATGATTGGACATTGCTCTATTTTTTATATACATATACGTATATATGTATATATATGTGTGTGTGTGTGTGTGTGTGTAAATACACACACACACACACACACACACACACACACACACATATATATATATATATATATGTATATATACATATATATACATACATATATACACATATATATACATACTAACATATACATAAACACACACACATATATATATACATACATATTTACACATATATATACACATATATACATATATAACTTTCAGAAGAATATGCAAGAGTACAGGCATACATAAGAGGATGAGCATAAATAATAAGGGTATTCAATATATGTTGTAGTGAATTTACCACATCTGTTACAACTGCAGACCCCTTCTTTTTTGTTTTTTTACTTTTACAGTATCACATGCATGCTAAGAAAAAGGACAGTGGAGGATAAGAATTTCCCTTCACAAGAACTTTGTGTTGCAGACAGTCCTTTTAGCATTTGATGAACCTTTTCTCTACCTATTAGTATTGCTACACTGTTGTGATTTTGTAGCTTTCCTTTTTCAGAAAGATGGGTTCAGGCTGGATTAGTGGAG
>MU223735.1:2126021-2146195 GCA_018584345.1 Thuja plicata
GTGTCTATGGATATGTCCAAACATGCACCAAGAAGCATAGTAACTCACAAATAGATTTTTAACAATTATTTGAGTTTAATAACATTTAGAAATTTGAGTTACAACCTATTAAACATGAAGAAATATAAACTACATGAGGAATAATTTCAACAATGATTCCAAATTTGAATATTTATACAAATCACTGACATTGAATACAAGTGAGATACTAATCTCTCCTTCATGTACTATGTATACAAATCACTGACATTGAATACAAGTGAGATATTTATGCCCTCTAGAAAGTCAACTTTATAGGCATTAGATAAAAAATTCCTTAAGATCATACATGGACCTATCTTCTTCCATTTTAAATTATTACAGGATCCTAGGTGTTTGAAAGCTTTAGGATTTTTTATTTTTCAAAGAATTTAGATCTTTCACATATTCCTCTAGCTCCACTGTCTCCTAAGCATCATCTTCATGGTTTGATATATATACAAATAGTTACCTCATTGCACATTGGTAACCTAATTACAAGATGAGTGACTACAGTACCCTTGTTTGAATTATTATATGATCTTGTTTAATTTGTGTTCGTTTCTTGAAAAGATACATGTAAAGGAAAAGAAATTTCTGCATCTAAAGATTACATGTATATACTATATATATGCCAAATAACTTGTATATACTATACAAGGAAAGGAACTGAAAGATAAAATCATCTGGGCTGCTGTGAGCATAGACAACTTTCAAAAGAATATGCAATATTATAGGCATACATAAGAGGATGAACATAAATAATAAGGGTACTAGACATTGCCTGAAGTGATGAATTTTTGACCTGGGTATGAATCTAGTGTGCTCCTGCGTGATCTAGAACCTGCAAAGAAAAGAGAGATGGGGGTTAGATCAAGAAGATATAAGAAATGAATGACATCCTAATACTGATCCTCATCTACAATTATGCATGTGCATAGTCAAGCCATACACTTCTGAAAGAAAAACCATGCTACAGGACATGTGCACTCCGAAGAATGTTGCAGAAAGGAAAGAAGATACCATGTTTTTCCTCATTAAATTATCATAAACGAGGAGTAACATGTAGTGAATATCAATAGAAAAATAAATAAAGAGATATCAAACAGTTCACAAAATGCCTTGAAGGTAATAGAAATGATGCCCTAGCTCTCAAAGCTCACGAGTCATCAAGCATTCCAAATGCAAAGATGTAAACGAATGCTAGTATTAAACAGGGAGCTCATAAATAATGCATGATGCCCTAGCTTGCATCCCGTGAGCCATCAAGACATTTCCTCATGAAATAATCATAAATGGGGAGTACCACATAGTGAATATCAACAACAAAACAAATAAATTTAGATCAAACACTTCACACAATGCCTTGAAGGTAATAGAAATGATGCCCTAGCTCTCAAATATCGCAGGTCATCAAGCATTCCATATGCAAAGATGTAAACAATGCTAGTATTAAATAGTGAGATAATAAACAATGCATGATGCCCTAGCTTGCAGTGCGCGAGCCATCAAGAAATTTCTTCATGAAATGATCATCAATGGGGAGTACCACATAGTGAATATCAACAACAAAACAAATAAAGAGAGATCAAACACTTCAGACAATGCCTTGAAGGTAATAGCAACTATGCCCTAGCTCTCAAAGCTCGCAGGTCATCAAGCATTTGAAATGCAAAGATGTAAACAATGCCAGTATTAAATAGTGAGCTAATAAACAATGCATGTTGCCCTAACTTGCAGCCCGCGAGCCATCGAGACATTTCCTCATGACATGATCATAAACGAGGAGTACCACATAGTGAATATCAACAACAAAACAAATAAAGAGAGATCAAACACTTCACACAATGCCTTGAAGGTAATAGAAATGATGCCCTATCTCTCAAAGCTCGCGGGTCATCAAGTATTCCAAATGCAAAGAAGTAAACAATGCCAATGTGTATTAAATAGTGAGCTCATAAGCAATGCATGATGCCCTAGCTTGCAGCCCACGATCTATCAAGACATTTCCAGTATTAACAATGCTAGTATTAACAATGCAAACAATGCACGTATTAAAATTCATATTGTGCCATTAAATAACCAAATGCCATCAAAATGAAGTTGAGTTAATGAGAATACAAAGCTCGAATTCCTACTTGATCAAGTCATGGCTACCTGCATATAAAAAGATTCCAATCTTCCACATTTAGGCCCTCTTTGTGCTAAATTAGAAATGAGCCTTTCTTTTTCTTTTCTTTTTTTTTTGTTTATAATCACGTGGGTGTCGCAATTGTGATAGTACCATTGCTATTACGACAACATCGGGGGCACTTGGAAAAAAAACACGAAAATCATACACAAATGGTAGTGCCATCGCAAATTGGCATCAAAATTTGACCCCAAATGTTGTAGTGTCATTCTTTGGCCTACATTTGGGACCTAATGCTGCCTCATATAACTTGGGGTCTTTGGAAAGAGTGGAACAATCATATTTTTAGAGATAAAGTCTTTTGTGCCAATTTTTTTGTGAATAAGATTAATTTGGCTATTAGACAAAACTTTTAGGTGATTTGAAATTACGCTAAGGTTGATAGTTCTCTTACTCCTTTGGAAGCTGATTTTGAAATTTCTCATAGATGGAAGTTAAACTGGGATATTTCTAAGCTTGTTTTTAAGCTATAATGTCCCAGAGATTTTCATTAAGTGGCATCCCCCTCTTGCGGGATGGGTTAAGGTTAATATATATGGGGCAGCGAAGGGAAATCCTAGATCTATTAGATGTGGAAGAGTAGTGCATGATAACAATGACAAGCTGGTCTCAATGATGACCCTCCCTCTGACCCAGAAAAACAATATTGCTAAGGCATACGTAGTCTATGCTGTGATGAAATTGGCTAAAGAGAAAGGATTGAGAAGAATTTGGTTAGAATGTAACTCTCTCAATATTATTAATTTTATAAAGGCATCATCACCCCCTAGTTGGTCAATTAAATCTATTATTGAAGATTTCTCATGATAATAAGGGACTTTGATCAATTTAAATTATCTCATGTTTACCACGAATGTAATAAGGTAGTGTATTTTTTAGCCAAAATTGGGGTTGGCTTGCCCAAGAAGAAAGAGTGGGATATTTATGATAGGGTCATAGTGGATCTCTAAATATTTATTTGTCATGATTATGAGGCATGTGAAGCTCAATGGGTTCTAGGAAATGATGAAGGATGATGTGCTTCACGTTGTCCTTAGTAGGGAATCATTTATGCATGGTATATGCCAAAAAATTTCTTTGCCTTTTGCATTATTTTCATCTGGTTCTATTCGATGGTGTCTTTTTTGTAGAGAGGTGTGATTTAGGACTTTAACAAGATAAGGGGGATAGGAGTCAATTGGAGCCCACCATTTATGAAAAATGGAAGAACAATCAAGTCATGTAGAATGAGCTCTCAGTGGGGGGTCTTACTGGTTATATCAAGAAGGTTCACAATATTGACACTCTTGTTACGAAGGCCTTTGTTCATGGATGGAGAAAGGGAGTTATCTGTGTGTATGGTCTTGAATTGGAGGTTAATGAGGAGTTGATTTCAAAAGTTTCTAATACTCTTTTTGAGGGAATAAAATTATGCAAAGATAAAAAAACTGTACCATAGAGGCTATGGAAATATTTTTCCTACCCAATGAGAGGGGGAAAGTTAGGAATAATACTAATGGTGGGTGGGAGAACTTGAATTTTGAATCCTTGGAATTATGTCATGAAGGTTATCATGCATTACATCACCCTTGACGATGAATTTTGCAGCATATTTAGTTACCACTTTATAATTCTGATTCATTTTTGTCATGATAAATGCATTTCCTTGCCATTTTATCTAGTCTCATCATTAAATAATAGTATAAGGGCCCATAGTAAGAATGCATCTTCCCCTGTCCTCTACTAGGGCCTAATTTTGTTTACCATGGAGTATGCCAAGGCTCTCAATGTCAACATAAATATCGTGGCTAAAACTGGTATTGAGTATAAGAAACATTTATGTGTCCATTATGGGGATACCTCTTTGGATGATGAGGTGGGCTCTGATGGGGATGATATATTCCATATAAACAAGCAGTAGGGCCTCTCATTGTCTAAACCCAAAATCTCATCTAGCAGAAATATGATTGTTTTATTTGATAAGGAGGAGGATCTAGATTATGTGCCAAACTCAGTGGACCCTAGTACTTATGTGAAGGGTAAAGGAGTGATTAGGGTTTCTATGTCCAATGCTAAAGATAAATAAATTATTTATGTGTCCCCATCTATCAATGTTATCAATAAATTTACATCAAACGAAAGAATGTCCCTCATGTTGATTTGGGTGTGTCAATGTAGGATCATGGTGTTAATGCTTTCATGCCCATGGATGGTGGTGAGATTACCCCTAAGGAGATGGGTTCTTCAGTTCTTGAGAATACAAATTCAAACCCCCATTTGACAAATTTATAGGACAACCATTTTCTTTATTTAGTTGGATTATCCAAGAGATAAACACTCTCAAAGAGAAGGCCAATCCTTCTACATGTAATCTTGATAATATTCTACCCAATACACAATCCCTTTCTAATAGGGTTAAGGATTTGAAGAAAGACCATGAGGAGAACATAAAGGTGCTGGAAAAGGATTTCTATAATATCTATGGAAGTTGAGTGTGGTGGTGGCCATGATAAAATCTGTCATGGATAACACAAGTGATGGTCTTGACAGACTCAATGAGTAGGCAAAGGTTATCCATGCCATATCTAAGGGAAACTCTCTTGCTAGTGGTACAAAGATGGTTAAGAAAGGGAAGCAAGTGGATGCACCTATAGAGGACATGGATGCTGACGTGGATGAGATTGAGAAGATCGTGATTGGTTTGGTGATGAGAATCTACATCAAAGATAAGGGCTTGAACCCTGTTGATAGTATAATTCAAAAAGTAAAGAGGATAAATGTGGATATCATTCATAAGAATGCTAAACTTGCCAATATGTTGCAGGCTTGTGGTATGGTCTTATATTTTTTTTTGGGTTTAGTTCTATGGGGTTAGTCTTACTCTAGATTTTATGGGTTGGTTTTCATATATTTTATTGATGGTTCTAGGATGGTTTATGTTTAAGCTCGTTTATGTTTATTTTTTGTTGACATTGGGTTTCTGGTCTCTGTAAAACCAAGTTTGTGCTTTAATCAAAACACCATAATATTATAGTATATTATATACAATTCTTACTAATGGTTACAATTAACTTTCTCCATTTTTATCTGTTGTTTAATAATTCAGTAAGAGGTGTTTTCTACTCTTCCTTTTAGGTTTCATATATGAAGCATTAGACTATTTGGAAAGCTATTATGGTGCCTAGAATTAATAATTTCATTTTAATTTTAATACCATGTCTTTCTTATATAATTAATTGATTTATCCATTAAGGTGCTCCCAATCCCAAAATCTCATTTTGTGAATATTTTATAGCCATTAAACATGTATTTGTTTATTTTACAAACTCAAGTCACTTTATCTTAGGTTCATGACTTCTTTAAACCTTGTCACCAACTCCATTTTCCTAGAATAGTAGTAATCTAAGGGATAACATTTCACTTATAGGTAAATATACAAAAAATTGGCAAAATTTCAAAGTAGAGATTCTATTTTTACTATTTGGAAGGATATAACTGGTACTAGTTATTTTGTGATATTAAAAATTAAAGTATGTAAATCTAGATGCAAAATACCAAGATGGAGGCTCTGAAAATGATGCATCCTTAAGCCACATTAAAACATAAGGTTATTTTTTTCCTACAATGCAACATGCATTCCTCCTTTCTTATTGTATGGTGCTAGGCCCTCCTCTTGTCTCCAGATATGTGATCACAATAGTATATCCTACCATTACTCTAAGATTTGAGATACAAAAAAGAAATGTTAACTAGGCAATGCATTTGTTAATAGGAGGCTAAGAAAGAATTGTCTACAATATCTTCATAATGACATAGATTGACCCATTAACCAAGGTAGGAAATGAAGAAAAGAGTGAAATTCCTATAACATTTATTTTTAATAGTTAGTATGATCCATATAATACGAATATAATTTTCTTGATGGATGGTTCAATTCTAAACCTAATAATTGAGACAGTCCCTTATCAACTAGATTTATAGATCCCAATAGTTATTTCTTCTTATCTTGGTTAATGTTTATCATTTTAAATTTCATATTTTGTATGGTTGCTCCTTTTTTTATTCAATATTAAGTGTTTGCAACTATTCCTTTACTAGGACAACATAATATTTAATAACTTAGATTTCTCAAACTCACCTAATTGGTGGGGTTTCAATAAATGATGTCATTGTGTCCCTCTTTTTTGTGAATAAAATATAAATTACTATGTAATAATATGAGAATTTGTTTTACTAAAAGAGGAGTTTCTCAGAGCAATTTAAACATTTCAATTGAATATATCTTTTGCATATTAAATAAAATTAGCTCTAATATTTAAAAGTGTAAATATCTGTTAGATTCGAATCTCATAATAAAGTATTAAACTACTAAGCTTGATATCATATTCATTAACTAAATAAGAAAACTAAATCTCTTTAACAAGATAATTTACTGGGATTTTATGCCTTGTATATAATCATTAATAGAACCATTCGGTTAAAAGTCATTTTCAAATGCTAAAATGAATGTTCATTATTTAATAATATAATTATTACAAATAAACACTATTAACAGCCCAAATGAAAATTATTTTTTCCTTACTATAATCATTAAGGAAAATGATAATCAATTAAATGCAAAAATGATTTCTCACCATTCAAACATATAATAATAACAATAAGTATGTAATCCTCATCAATTTAAAGCTCTATTAATGTTTTATCTCCATTTTACAATCATTTACATAGATGATAATCATTAAATGTACTACTACTATTTATATAATAAAAAAAAATTTGTATATAAAATAATTAAAAAAATCTTTATGCCACTTTGATAGGAGAGAAATGAATGTTTTTCATAGGGTAAACTTTAAAAATATTCAATATAAATTTAACACAAAGCTATGCCTAGGCTGGTTATGTACAATCATTAGAGTTGATTTATTACAATACACTTCCTTCTCCTTCCCATGCTTTTATATTAATATTTTAGAAGAGTAAGGAGAAGAACTTACCATATAATTTATAATACATTCTTAAATTACTCCACATATGACCTCTCATAATTTTCTAGACTTCATTTAATGAAAAAGCATGTATAAAATTCTTTATGATCCAAACTAATCCTTTATCCATCAGTATGTCCAAAATTTTTAGCATATTCTAATGCTAATGATTCAACTTTGGAAATCTTGAAGAAAAACTAGGCTTATCACCCTTTTTATGACACCCTCCATGAGTGAAAATTAATAAAAAAACCACATTGATGACTTCAAATTTAGCTTAGTTGCATTCAGTATTTCTAAATTTTCCACCAAGGTATACCCATAGGTTCATTATTTTGATTAAGAGCCACTTTTTATACTCTAATTTTATGTAATATATTTGAAGATTTAGCGGTAGACTAAGGATTCTCATAGATTTTATTCATTTTTGTAATGCCTTCTTATAGAGTTTACTATCTAGGGATTAATTAATGTATAATACTTAAGTATATAAGCTCTTCATGACAATTAGATTATGAGGTCCATTGTAGAAAATAAAACTTTGAAAATCCTTCTAGAAAAAAATGAACTTCCTCTAGTTCTCCATAAGGTTATGAAAACTGGGATTTATTTTATGTTCACAAGTCTAGCTATCATTAAAATCTCTAGGTCTTTTATAGATAATATAATTTGAAAAGCTTGGTATGTCATGAAAATTTTGATCTTATTTTGAATGGTAAAGAAATTCAAATGAGTTTTCAAACAAGCAATGTAGTCTATCTAGTGCAATCCTATTCTTACCATCTATGATTCCACCTAGGTAATATTCATTAGGTTCTTGCTACAATTTATATTCTATTCCACCTCAACTTGGCTTTTGTGGCATCAATACAAATTCAAATTCAACAAAGTAACAATAATAAAGAATACTTCTAAGATATATTTGAGGATGCTTCTTTTTAATAATATCATAATATTGTGGTATATTAAATAAAACTCTTACTAATGATAACAATTAACTTTCTCCTTCTTTATCTATCGTTTAATAATTAGGTAGGAGGTGATTTGTTTACTCTTCCTTCTAGGTTTGGTATAGGAAGTATTAGAATATTTGGAAAGCTATTATGGTGCCTAGAATTAGAAATTTTACTTTTCCTTTAATTCTAGGGATTTCCAATATAATTAATTGATTTATCTATATGGGTGATTGAAATCCCAAAGTCTTATTTTATGAATATTTTATAACCGTTAAACATCTAGTTGTTTATTTTACAAACTCAAGTCCCTTGAACTTAGATTCGTGACTTCCTTAAACCTTGTCGCCAAATATATTTTCTTAGAATAATAATAATATAACTGATAAAATTGCACTTATAACTAAATACAAAAAATTTGGCAGAATTTCAAACTAAAGATTCTATTTTTTCTATTTGGAAGGATAGAACTGGTACTAGTTATTTGGTGATATTCAAAATGAAAGTATATAAATCTAGATGCAAAATTACAAGATGGGGGCTCTAAAGATGGCCCATCTTTAAACCACATTGGAACATAAGGGTAATTTTTCCTAGATTGCAACATGCATTCTTCCTTTCTCATTGTATGGTGCTAGGCCCTCATCTTGTCGCCAAATATGTGATCACACTAGTATATCCTAACATTACTCTTAGAGTTGAGATATTTGGTTTCCTTTGTTGTCAACTGGGCCATACATTAGTTATCACGAGGCTAAGAAACAGTTGTCTTCAATGTCTTCTTAATGACATAGATTTACCCATTGACCTAGGTAGGAAATTTTACCTTGGTGACCTTAGTCATTCTCCTTTATGGTTCATACATGTTAACCTTATGAACATGAGGAAGATAATGAAAATGACTATAACAATTATTTGAATAATTAGTCTGATATATACATTATGAATATAATTTTCTTGATAGTGGTTGAAATTTTAAACCTTATGATTGAGACACTCCCTTATCAACTAGATTTGTAGATCCCAATAGTTATTTCTTCTTGTCTTGGTTTATGTATATGATTTGAAATTTAATATTTTATATGGTTGTTTCCTTTTATAGGTAATATGGTGTGTTTGCAACTATTTCCTTACTAGGACAACATAATATTTAAGGACTTAGATTTCTCAAACTCACCTAATTTGTGGGGTTTCAATATACGATGTCATTATGTCTACCTTTTTGTGAAGTTTTTTTTACTATCTACTAATATGTGAATTCATTTTACAAAAAAAAAAGAGGTTTTCAAGTACAATTTAAACATTTCAATCTAATTTTAATCGAATATATCTTTTACATGTTAAATAAAACTAGCTCTAGTAGTGTTTAAAAGTGCAAATATCTGTCAGATTCGAATCTCATAATTAAGTATTAAACAACTGAACTTGATATCATATTCAATAACTAAACCTCTTTAATAAGACAATTTACAGGGATTTTTTGTCTTGTATATAATTATTAATAGAAACATTCAGTTAAAAGTCATTTTCAAATGCTAAACTGAATGTTCATTGTTGAATAATTTAATTATTACAAATAAACACCATTAACACTCTAAATGAAAATTATATTTTCGCTTAGTACAATCATTAATGCAAATGATAATCAGTTAAATACAAAAGTCAATTAAAAGTCATTTTCTAATGCTAAAACGAATGTTCATTATTGAATAATATAATTATTACTAATAAATACTATTAACACCCCAAATGAAAATTATTTTTTCCCTTAGTACAATCATTAATGCAAATGATAATCAATTAAATACAAAAATGATTGCTCACAATTCAAACATATAATAATTACAATAAGTATGTAAACCTCATCAATTTAAAACTTTATTAAGGTTTTATCTCCATCTTACAATCATTCACACAGATGACAATCATTAAAGGTCGCTTCCAAATGCTAAAACGTCTCCTCCATATTGAAAACTACAATAATACTAAACAAGTAAACCCTAATCAATGTAAGAGTTTACTAATAAAGTCTACTATTATTAAAATTTGCCAAAATGATGATCAACCCAGGTCATTCTCAACCATAACTTCATCTTGATCTGAGCTTCTCAGTTTCTTCTATCAAAATTCTTGTCTGTATATTCTCACTGTAACAAATAAGTAAAAAAAATTTCGAAAAGTTTTCTTATGCTCCCCCGTCTTCTTCTTATAATTTTTTTTGTATTGATGAAGATTTGAACTCAGCACTTTTAAGATTTCTTATGCTCCCCGTCTTCTTCTTATAATTTTTTGTATTGATGAAGATTTGAACTCAGCACTTTTTAGATGCCTATATAACATGATGTTGCGACTAATAAAATAATACAAGAATACAAGAAACAAGTGGTCCAAAAGTGAAGGCTGTTGGAGATTTTAATTCTGAGAAATTAGGGCAGTCAAAAGTCAAGAAAGAGGGAATTGAAAGACCCAGAAAGCTCGAATGCTGCGTGCATGTGTGCTCCACTTCCACAAGTATAATAACTTGTTAATATTCTCACCACTTTGTGGAAGGGCGGCCGTGGGTCGTGAGGAGAATTAAAATGTCGCTTCACGTGCACACCGCAGCAAAGCAAAGCCAAATCTTTTGCACGCGATGCGAAAATAAGAATAAGAGAAGTGACATAAAGTGGAGAAAATGATGGCACCGCCTTTCTCTTTACAGACCAGGGATTTCTTCAAATACAATACATGTGTTGATGTTGAGGAAGAATATGAGTTTGTATTCCACCGTGCCCCACACCCATCATTCACAGAAATTTGTTCTACAGTTCTTTCTGACTTGACGTCGAAGTGGGCGTGTTTATCACTTTATTCCAACTTTATCTTTATTCCGATTTACATTTGGCCAAACAGTTTGAGTGGATCTCTTATCAATCAAGAAAAAGCTAAACAGAAAACATTAGTGAAGTTGGTGATCTTTCTCATTTGAGATGACTTGACAACTGATTGAACGGTGCCAACTATCTGCATGTCAAGATCATGCTCAATTTTTTCATCTGCTTGAACATGGGTGTTTATGATGAAGGAATTTCAATGATAATTGGGCTTCTTGTACTCTGCACTTAACACTTGTTATTAGTTATTCTCTGTTGTTTTCTGTTCCATTATGTTTTTTAAGCTCTGCTATGTTAATCAATTTGAGATTTATTCAGTTAACAAAAACTGAAGAATATAGATTAGAATTGTATATAATGCATTGAAACCATAATTTGTCATGAATTGAGGGTGATGTTTACTAATTATTATTGAGATAGGTGTTTATTTGTTTTATTGTTCAATGGGTAAAGAACAATTGGATGGCAGATAGTTCGATAGTAATGAGAGTTTGTAATGTATTAATTGTGGTTATAATTACTTTTTCATAACAAATTTAATTATGTATAACAGGTGTACTTCGAGGACATTAAGAATTTCCAATGTATTCATTTTGTTTATAATTATTTTTAGTTACAAATTTATTAATGTATCTCAAATGTATGTGAATGATAATAAGAGTTTGTAATCAATACATTATATTTATAATTATTTTTCAATACCAAATTTAATTATATATTATAAAATTTTAAATTATTTAAAAAAATTAATATTAATAATCAATTATAACTGTAAGATTTGGTTATGAAGGTAGTCATCTAGGACCTAGAGGCAATGGAAAACACAATAACAATAGAGAATGAAATGACAAGAATAAATTGTATTCTCACTAAAAATGTAATACAATGTTTTGAATGATTGGATGCTCATTACATAAGAGATCTATTACTTATATAACCAATGTACATATGTAGATGTCAATGTGGCAATGACAAGTGACGTTGTCTCATTACATAATAATCAAGAGATAACTTTATCACCCTTCCAAGGTGGAATCACATGTCCACCAGATCATCTTCTAATGCATAATTAAGTTTGTGCAACATTCGTAACAAAAGTGAAGGGAATACAATGACAAGACCACAAAAGATGGATTGCCCACCAAAAGTAGAATTTCTCCTACAACCATATTCCCTACAAATACAGTTTCACAAGTGTCTCCTATGAAAATTACTATAAAATGCACTATCCTAAGTTAACATAAATAAAGTGTAATTATATGAGAAATTAATTACATTGACAAATCCCCTTAAGTGAAATTAGGGGAATGTAGACTCAAGATAACAATGCAAGAGGGGTCTCGATTACTAGGGCATGTTAGGTACCCATGTAAAAGTGCAATGCAAGATTTCACAATCTGAGAAAGGGAGAAAAACACATGGGAGGAAACTCCCCTCCAAAAGATAGATGAAAACACACAATGCTCTTAATAATGAATCTAAGAGAAGAAGAGAGACCATGAAGACCCCCTTCAATGTCAAATCTCCTACAAAGATAGTCCAAGAGGACGATCAATGCTCCACTATAGGAAGAAAATAGAGCCAATGTTACACCAAGAATGTTAAAGTGTGACAAACTAGGTACCAATACCAACAAATAACTGATGATGAATCACCCATTGCAATATGATAGAGACCAGGCATGAAGACATCTACTTGAGCATCAACTGAATATTCGTCAATGACAAATTGGTACATCCTAAGTCTCGACTAGAGCTATGCACCAAGTCTCACAAGATAATTGCAAATCTATTGAGTACATAGGGATTACATCAAATATGCCATCAATGAAAAAATTACAAAGAAATATGACAATTTCTTTTTTCTTTTTTTTGGACTTTCCATTTCAGTGATTACAATTAGTACAATCAGGCTATAATAGAAATAGATCACTATTTCAAAAGTCCAAACTAAGGCCTATGCATTACAATTGCAAAACTAAGCCAAATTATGAAAGTATGATTTTGAATCATAATCACTGGAATCTGATAGAACCCTTGTAAAGTTTAGGAAAAAATATGCAATTTAAAAAAAAAGGTACCTTAAATAGATTCTACACGAACTTGAAAAAGGCCTTAGCAGTTGCAGAAATGAGATTATGCAATTAAAAAAAAATACAGAGATGAGAAACCATCTACCACAATGTTGAGTAGGAAACTTCTACCCTAAATTTTTAAAAAGACTTGAATAAAATAGCATGGATGATTGACATATCGTTGTTTGAAAATCATCTTCATAATTATGATTCCTAAATCATCGCCACACCTATAAACTTCAAATCGGTGTAGATTTGACCTTCGATGTCCAATTTGGATGAAACAAAAGTCACTATAAGTATTTTCAAACCTCCTCAATCTGATGTCAACCTCTAATTTGTACTAGCAAACTCTAATTTTGTGTTGTAATATAAAGCCACAAAGAGTACCCCAAAAATCCACCAAAATTGGCACTCAAATATCTCTTATTACAAACCAACAACATTCTACGAGCTACGATACTACGTATGTTTTGGCTATGAAAGTAGTCACCCAAGGGCTAGAAGGAGTGAAAATTACAATAACAAGAGAGGATGAATATGACTAGAGTAAACTATATTCTCACTAAGAATGCAATATAATGGATGGAATAATTAGATGTAACTTATTACATATGAGATCTCTTGCTTATATAGCCAAGGTACAAATGTATAAGTTAATGAGACAATGACAAGTGGAATTGTCTCATTACATGATAATCAAGAGATAACTTATCACCCACCCAAGTTAGAATCACATGTCTGCTAGAGTTGGACCATCCTACTGTTGTAGATTTGATTCTGAGCAGTTGATTGATTGTATGTTTGTCATTGATGACAACATATAATACACAACAGTAATTCTATATGTACTTATCAGAATGATGGCATGAAGACTTGCATGGTTAGATACATTTTGTTGACATGTTTATTATGTTATGTTCATACACACAGATCTAGATATGATGTTTTAGTCAAGTTGTGTAATTTTTTTATTGGCAGTTACAGTTCTAGAAGAGTATCTGTTTAGAGCCGACGTATGTAACGTGTTTCTTGAGTTGCACCTATCTTCAGGATATGCGTGTGTATATTCATGATTAATTATCAGTTGATGATATTCATCTAAAGGCACCAAATGTGTTTCAAGAAGATTGCAAAGTTAGAGTTAATTTGGTGAGGCCGACTTAGTGAAGCGTCGCGTCTATTAAGTTTATACTTGCGCGGTTGTAATAATGCTTCTGTGCTTAGTAGAGCCGACAAGAATGTTATGAAGAGTTGTCTCACAGGTCCCATGATCTCATACTTCAAGGAAGATAATTATAGCAAGTCAAATGTGACATGCTAAGTGTGAATGATACAAAAAGAGAAGAAAGATGTACAAAGTAGATTATCAGAGTTGGTTCATTCATCAAGACTCTATGTGAAGAAGAAGTGAAAGATTGTAATACACTGGAACTGATCAAGATAGCAGGTCTACTCTACAATTCATCATCAGATATAGTGCATATCTGTTATACAGAAGGTTGTAGCCTTCACCATCAAGCAGTGATCTTTTGGATAGTGAGTCCACCACCCCTAACAAGGTTATTTGTAAAAGACTCCTAACAGGGTTTGACTCTTAACCAGGTCACTATACTTATTGCATTGTAAAGTACAACTCCTAACAGGGTTGAAATATCTTCTAACATGGATTACTATAAACAGGTATAGTTCACTATGGGTGCTAATTCCCACCGGGGTTTTTACCATTTGGTTTCCCCATAATCAAATTGTGTGTTGTGTACTGTGTTATCTGATTAAGCATTTACTTTGTTGTATTCTGAAGTTAAATAAGAAAAAGAATTAAAGTTATTGATAACTTATTCACCCACCCCCCCTCTCAGTTATCCTTTGGGACTATTCTAACAATTGGTATCAGAGCCAAGTGCCTTGGAGAAGAAGCCTAACAGATTAAGGTAGATCAGATGTCTTACTTCAAAAAAGAAAACCCTAATTTTGATGGAGAAAATTATCTAGATTGGAAAAACAAAATGATAACACATCTACAGTGTGTTGGCTTTGAGATCTCTGAAATTGCTACAAAATAAGTTGTAATTCCATCTTTGAAAGACCTTGCAAAGGATGATGCTACTAATAGACAAAAGGAAACATTTACCAATAATGCAATTGCCAAAGAAGCCCTAATCAACACCTTATCTAATAGTGAATTTTCTGAGATCAATAAAATTGACAGAGCATATACCATATGGAAGTATTTAGAAGATATGTTTGAAGGAGATATTCAAGCAAAGAATGCATGCAGGAAGACATGGAAAAAGAAATACAACAGTCTTGAGATGTTACCTGAAGAGAACATTAGAGATTAAAATCAAAGGATAAATGAAGCAGTCTCTGGAATCATAAACAATGGTGGAGAAATATCAGAAGAAGACATAATGGACAAGTTTCTAACCACTTTAACATCAGACTATGAAAACAAGATAAGTATTCTAGAGGAAACCATGCAATTCTCACAAGACTTCAAGAAAGAGACTTTGATCAGCAAAATCTCTGCATTTGAGATATCAAGATTAAAGACTGAACCCAAAAGTGAAACAACTTTCAAAGCCTCAGTCCATAGTAAGAAATCCTTACACATTTCTAGTCATAATGAGAAAGAATAAGTTGATAAAGAACTAGAAGAAATCATTGCTATGATTGCTAAAAGAGAAACGAAAGGAAAGGAAAATATGAAGGACAACTTCCATTCAAATGCTTTTCATGTAACAAGATTGGTCACTTTGCATCTAAGTGTCCCACAAGAGTCAAGAAGTTTAGATCAGATTACAAACCGAAATATAAGAAGGAATGCTATCATGCTGAAGAAGCTGTAACTAATGAAGATTCAGGAGAAGACAAAATTAGATTTGTTGCCCTTAGAGACATGGAAAGGTTGCTTGAGGAAATGGACATTGTAGATAAAAAAGGAAGAACAAGAGTTAGCCTTAATTTCCAAAGCAGATATCAGAACTAATTGGATCATTGACAGTGGATGCTCTCATCATATGACAGGTGACAAATATAGATTTGTTCATCTAGACAAATACAAAGGTGATATGGCTAGATTTGGAGTTAACACTCCTAAACCTATCATAGGCAGAGGTTCTATCACTTTGGACGGAAATAACAAGACAAATGATGTTCTATATGTTGATGGCCTACATCATAACTTGTTGAGTGTTGGACAGCTACTTCACAAAGGTTATCATCTGGAGTTCAAAGAGAACAAGTGCATAATTGAAAACAAGGATGGAGACATGATTGCATCAGGCTCTAAAACAAAAGTTAATGTTTTTCAGCTCAATTCAAATGTTAGTTTTTTAATTGAAAAAGTAGATGATAGTTGGTTATGGCACAAAAGACTATGTCATATCAATTTTGATAACATAGTAAAGATAAGTAATGTCAAGGAAGTTAGAGACCTACCAAGTATTGCAAGACCAGTTGACACTTGATATGCAGGGAATGTGTTATGGGTAAGCATGTAAGGAGTTCCTTCATAAGCAAGCAGAACTCAGCTGAGATCAAACTGGACCTAGTGCATACAGATTTGTGTGGTCCTACTCAAACAAAATCTTATTATGGAGAAAGGTATTTCATTTTGTTTACTAATGATTATTCTAGGATGATGTGGGTTGCATTCTTAAAGGAGAAGTCTGAAGCCTTTGAGAAGTTTAAAATATTCAAAGCTAAAGTTGAGAATGAATCTGGACTAAAACTTAAATATTTAAGATCAGATAGAGGAGGAGAGTTCACCTCTGATCAGTTTTATGACTATTGTGAAGAACATGGAATTTAAAGACAATTGAGTGCACCTAGAACTCCTCAGCAGAATGGCATTACAGAAAGGAGGAATAGGATCATACTTGATACAACATGCACTATGATGATTGAAGGAAAAGTTGCGCACACCTACTGGAGAGTTGCAGTAAACACAGCAGTGTATACTATCAATAGAACACAATTGAGACCACGCACAGATAAGACACCCTATGAACTTTGGTTTGGTAATGTATCTACGGTAAAATATTTCAGAATCTTTGGCAGCAAGTGCTACATCAAGAGAGATGATGGTGTTGGTAAGTTTGATGCCAGAAGTGATGAAGGTATTTTCCTCGGTTACTCTACAAAAAGCAAAGCATATAGATGTTTCAATTTGAGATTAAAGAAGATAATTGAAAGCACGCATGTTAATATTGATGAAAATTTTATAGTTCAAGAAAGATACTATGAATATGCACCTATTATTTAAGATGAACCCAGGCATAGCAGCAAAGATACTATTATTGAAGAAATGTTTGATTGCTTTGATGTCTCATGCAATGACCCTGAATCAAGCAAAGAAGAATCACAAATTATAGAAGAAGAAGACACACCTAAGGTTCCAAAATTCACATCTAGATACCACTCTAAAGATGATATGATTGGATATCAAAGCAATAGTGTTTTGACTAGATCAAAAGCAAAAAGTCTAGCAATGGATGAAGAGGTATGTTTACTTTCACAGATTGAACCTTTAAGTGTTGAAGATGCTTGCAATGATTTTGATTAGAAGAATGCAATAAAAGAATAATTAGATCAGATAATTACAAATGATACATGGGAATCGGTTCCTAGACCTAGTGACAAAAATGTGATTGGAACAAAAAGGGTGTTCAGAAACAAGATGAATGAAGATGGTACAGTAGTAAGAAACAAAGCAAGATTGGTATGTAAAGGATATGCGTAGAGAGAAGGAATAGACTACACTAATACATTTGCCCCTGTGAGTAGACTGGAGGCCATTAATTTTTTTTGGCATATGCAACATTCAAAGATTTTAAAGTTTATCAAATGGATGTAAAATCAACTTTTCTGAATGGTGACTTGAATGAAGAAGTCTACATAGAATAGCCTGAAGGATTTGATCTTCAGATGAACCAGACATGGTATGCAAATTAAATAAAGCACTCTATGGTCTTAAATAGGCCCCAAGAGCTTGGTATGAGAGACTTGATTGTTATCTTACCAAGATTGGACTCAAGAAAGGAGCAACAGATTATAACCTATTCACAAGGGAGACACCTAATGGATTATTATTAGTTGCCATATTTGTTGATGACATTATGTTTGGTGGTAATGACAAGCTCAGTACAACATTTTCAAAAGAAATGCAGAATGAATTCAAAATGAGTATGATTGGTCCTATAAAATACTTTTTGGGACTGAATGTAAAACAAATAGATACAAGTATATTCATTAATCAGTCAAAGTATGTGAAGGAAATATTGAAGACCTTCCAGATGGAAGACTGTAAACCAATATGCACTCCCATGATAACAGGAAGAAAGCTTTCAAAAGATGATGATTCTACAGCAGTTGATAAGACATTGTATAAATCTATGATTGGTAAACTCTTTATTTAACTCAATCTAGACCTGACATATCTAATGCAATTGGAATTGTTCAAAGATTTGCAGTTGAACCCAACCAGAATAACCTAATGGAAATCAAGAGGATATTTAGATATCTAAAGGGAACTATAGACTATGGTTTATGGTATCCTAAATCAGAGCATGTAAAACTTCATGTGTATATAGATGCAGATTGGGTAGGATGTATTGATGATAGGAAAAGCACTTCAGGAGGAGCAGTATTTCTTGGAGAAAGGTTGGTTTCTTGGATAAGCAAGAAGAAAAACTATATTTCTTAGTCAACAGCAGAAGTTGAATATGTTGCAGCAGCACTAAATTGTTCAACCATTGTTTGGATCAAGCAGATGGTTAAAGACTTTGGCATTCAGGTTGATTATCCTATTGTTATTGACTATGATAATACTAGCACTATCAACATGTCTAAGAACCCTATGATGCACACAAAGAAAAAACACATAGAGATCAAGTACCATTTCTTAAGAGAAAAGGTTGTAGACAAAGAAGTAAAATTGGACTATGTGAACACCAAAGAACAGTTGGCAGATATTTTCACAAAGCCCTTATCAAAGGATACTTTTGAGCATCTCAGGGAAAATTTGGGATTAATTCCCTCTCCTGAGTGTGTTTAGAAGAAGCAGCAAGATACATCAGTCATCAAGTGACTGATGAATGGTTGACTACTCTACTTCTGGAGTAGTACCTGTTCCTAAAGACTTATGGCACCCTTTGCCATTGATGTCAAAGGGGGAGTATATAGTAAGGGGGAGTGTGTACTAAGGGGGAGCATATACTTTGGGGGAGTATATACATGGAACAAAAACACAGTCAGAGGAACTGCAGTAGTTTAGAGAAATCTTTAATGAGGATATTGAGAAGATTGTAAAAGAAAGAGGACACCATGAACAGAGGATTTTTTTGATATCATATGTTGCCATCAATTTCAAAGGGGGAGATTTTTGGAGATTTGATTCTAAGCAGTTGATTGATTGTATGTTTGTCATTGATGACAACATATAATACATAGCAGTAATTATGTATGTACTTATCAGAATGATGACATGAAGACTTGCGTGGTTAGATACATGTTCATTATGTTATGTTCATCCACGCAGATCTAGATATGATGTTTTAGTCAAGTTGTGTAATTCTGTTATTGGCAGTTACAATTTTGGAAGAGTATCTGTTCAGAGATGACATATGTAACGTTTTTCTTGAGTTTCACCTATCTTCAAGATATGCATGTGTATATTCATGATTAATTATGATTTGATTATATTCATCTAAAGGTGCCAAACATATTTCAAGAATATTGCAAAGTTAGAGTTAATTTGCTGAGGCCGACTTAGTGAAGTGTCACGTCTATTCAGTTTATACTTGCGCGGTTGTAATAATGCTTGCGTGCTTAGTAGAGATGACAAGGATGTTATGAAGAGTTTTCTCACAGGTCCCATGATCTCATACTTTGAGGAAGATACTTATAGAAAGTCAAATGTGACACGCTAAGTGTAAATGATACGAAAAGAGAAGAAAGATGTATAGAGCAGATTATCAGAGTTGGTTCATTCATCAAGAGTCTATGTGAAGAAGAAGTGAAAGATTGTAATACACTGGAACTGATCAAGACAATAGGTCTACTCTATAGTTCATCATCAGATATAGTGCATAT
>MU223735.1:2146245-2180829 GCA_018584345.1 Thuja plicata
TATTTGTAAAAGACTCCTAACAGGGTCCGACCCTTAACCAGGTCACTATACTTATTGCATTGTAAATTACAACTCCTAATAGGGTTGAAATATCTTCTAACAGGGATTACTATAAACAAGTATAGTTTATTGTGGGTGCTAATTCCCACCGGGGTTTTTACCATTTGGTTTCCTCGTAATCAAATTGTGTGTTGTGTACTGTGTTATCTGATTGAGCATTTACTTTTTTGTATTCTGAAGATAAAGAAGAAAAAGAATTAAAGTTATTGATAACTGATTCACCCCCCCCTCCCCCCCCCCCTCCCTCTCAGTTATTCTTTGGGACTATTCTAACACCTACATTGCATAATAAAGTTTGTGCAACAAAGGTGGAGGGTGATAAAGTTATAACTCATTAAAGGTGCAATTTTTCCTACAACCATATTCTCATTAAAGGTGCAATTTTTCCTACAACCATATTCTCTATAAATGTAATTCCCTAAGTGTCTCCTTTGCAAATTACTATAAATTGCATTATCCTATGATAACTTTTGTAAAGTGTAATTATATGAGAAAGTAATTACATCAACAATAACTAATGTTTTTAATTATTTTCATTTCACATAATTATTAAGACATAATTAGATATTTAAAGTGTATATTAATCAATATTAAATAACTTTTATTTAATATAATATGTAATTTATTATATTTATTTAATAAAAAAATATTTTTTCTTGAAAATGATTCTCATTGCTAAAAGAATTTAGTGATAAGTAATTGCTCGCTTCTTCCCCCTTTAGTTATTCATAATGCTAGCTATATATAGAAGTACATAGATTTAATGTTTAATACTTACCTCTTCTTTATTATTTGTTGGTTATGTTCTAAAATTTTTTATTCAATTTATTTTGTTTTTATTTTTAGGATTGTTTTTTCGTTAACAAAAACATAAAAAAGTATAAGAAAATTGTAAATGTAAAATATAATAATACAATTCAAACCATAATATTGTTGCAGTATTGAGAAGATTCAGTGGTTTGGATGAGTGATGAATCAATATGGTTGTCTTTGATGTCAACACATGGTTGCATTGGTATTAACATGATTTTTGTGTAATGGCACTAAAAGTACTTCCCCTCATTTCTTCATATTGCATATATTATGATGTAGTGTTGGAATATTGTTGGAAGGTGTTTAAAGTCAATGAATTTAGCTTTTCATGCTTTGGATTGTAGTGTAGTGGAATTATAATTTAGCTTAGTAAGTTTATGAATAACAACATTTTTTGTGTGAAATACATGTTTCTCACTTCTTTCATAAAAGTTTCTGATGGTGTAGTTTTGGAACTAATGATTTAATGTCCTTAGCTTCATTCATTTCAGTTGGCACATGAGTTTGAGCTTTGGAAATTTTTAATGTGGTTATTACTATAGGTTTGGTCAACTTCAGTTGTTTACACTTTAATTAACTATCTTGGTGAATGTAAGATGGTATGTAATATGTAGGATAATATTTTTGGTTCAAGAATAGACATGTTGTGGTCCACTTCTCCTTTCTTTCCACTAGAAAAAATATTCTATACCAACCTATTTTAAAATTGTGTTTGGTTATTTGCCTCGATGATAGTGGGATACCTCACAATTACAAATATGTATAAATAAAGGATCAATCATTTATAAATGTGAGTGGCATATGTGTATGCTTATGTAAAGTACTATGCAAGTGTGTGTGCGTAGTGTGAAGTGTTGTGCAAAGCAGTGTTGACTTTCATTTTTTAGCTACTAGAAGAAGTAAACTAAAGGTATCTGTAGGTATTTTAGTTATACTGCAGTTGTATTTTATTGGAGGATCTATTATCTTGTATCCTTCTTCATCCAGACAATGAGCCCTTTGGCAGTGAGCCTTCTTTCTATGGGTAGTTAGCCCTTTGGCAGTGAGTGTATCTTTGTAAATCACCTTAGCCAGTGTTCATTTATTTGAAAATTTATATTCTCCATGGTCTTTCACTTGATAGTTTTTTCCACATAATATAGTGTTTTATTTTTTGTGCTTTTCAAGTTTACATCTTTCAAGTATAAAGAAATTTTGGTGGAACAGATTAAAATTTTAAAAGTTTATAAGTTTTGTCGATAAATAATTCATGCTCCCCTCTTAGTTATCTTCTGCATTCAACAATTAGTATTAGATCTCTTGTTCCTGGAGAAGACCTTAAACATTTAAGGAGATCCCAATTGCACACAAACTGACACTCCATACATTTGATAGATTTGGCTATGCCTATTAGAATGCATGTTGGAAATCATTAGCATTAAGATAAGTTTTTTCATTGATGTCAAAGAGAATAGTAATATCTATCTGAGTTACTATCGGATATAAGGAAGAGTTATCAGAATAAGGAGATCAACTATCTGAAGCCGACCACTACCGGTCGTAAGGAAAACAAGCATCAGCTGACAAGAGGAAGAACAAGAAAATGGTTTATGGGAAGATCGAGATTAATTTTTGATTAACCCTAAGATATAAGGTCAGGAATGAAAGACAAGTTAAAGAGATTCAATGATAAGAAGCTTAAGGAATAGATTATGATTATGAGTCGAGGATAAGTTATGAGGACGAATTAAGCAGAGAAGTGAATCGTAAGCAAAGTAGAGAAGAGAACAATGATTTAGAGCATAAGGGATATGAAAAGATTTGGAAGGAAGCCTATACAAGTCATTACTATCTTGTGAAGAATAATAATAGTATATACAAGGTATTGTAAAATCCCTTAACCGAGTAGTCACTAATAGGACTGATAAGTTCATTTTTGTGTGAGCTTTTTTAAATCCTTTAACAGGGTGAATGTCACACATGCGTGATTTAATCTCTTAGTAGAGTAGTCTTAATAGGACTGTAGATACACTTAAAAATGTATCATTCACTCCTAATTAGGTGAGTCACTCAGAAGGTGACATATTGTAAAGCCCTAACGGGAAAAAAAAATTCTACAGTGAAGAGTTGTGGGTGCCATCCCCACCACAATTTTTCCCTCTGACCAAGGGTTTCACCAAGACCAAAAATATTTATATTATGGGTGTGTGGATCTGATTATATGTTACTTTTATTTACTTTATGATTTTAATTTACAACATATCGGCAATACTAAGGACACTATTGGTTAATGGTACTATCAGTTGATGTTTAATGGTTTAAAGTTGAATCAAGTGAAAAAGTGGTATAATTTTGTTAATAATGATTCAACCCCNCCCCCCCCCCCCCCCCCCCCCCCTCTTCCCTCTTAGTACCTAATCTTTCCAATTAACAATTTGTATCAGAGCTTAGTTCTCTAGATGGAAGTTTAACAGATTGAGAATAGATCTTGGAGTATGGAGAGATATAAGAGAGAGAGAGAGAAGAAAATGGAAGAATCCTTGGATGAAGCCTTGGAAAAAGTTGAAGATCTAAAGAAGAAGTTGAGACACTCATTTTCCAAAAGAAAGGAACTATCAAAAAAGTTACATATAACACTGGAAAACATTGAAGAGCTATTGGAAAATTGTACAATTACAAAATAAGTCAATGCGGCAGTTGAGGAATTGATGGAAAGGAGCACTGACCTAGAAGATATCTAACTGAAGCCCAAAAGGAACTTGAAATTCAAGCTATAAGAATGAATGAAGTATTGGAAAAGAAGAGAACTGAAGAAGATGCCCAAAAAGACCTTGAAATGGGAAAAGAAAATCTTGAGAAATCTATCTGAGACAAAGAGGCTACTATTCTGAGGTTACAATAGGAGAACAACACCTTGAATGAATTTCTACATGGTACAAATGATGAAAATAGACTAATAATTGTCGAGAATGAAAATCTAAGAAAGGAAGTTGAAACTTTGAAGAACAATCTGAAAGTTGAGAAATAAGTTAATGAAAGAATTACTAAGTTTGAGTTAAGCATGCAAAAGGTAGATGAACAATTGAAAAATCCAAGAAGAACAAGAGACAAAACTGGCATAGGATATATCAGTGACAACAAATTTGAAATCGGTGAATCACCAATATATGTAACAAAGAATCAATCACAACATCCAAATGATCCTATCAGTCCACATGGTAAGAAACCTACTATACCTACATGTTACAACTATGGAAATCTTGTTCATACATCAAAAGTTTGTAGAAGAAGATCGGTCAACATTTCAAGAGGTACACACTTTCATGGATGTTGCAAAAATTGTAATAAGTTTGGACATCAGGCAAAAGAATGCAGATCAAGAGCTAATAGCACATCATCAAAAGGAAGCTTTGCAGGTTACTATTACACATGTATTTGAAATATGGACATAAATATTAACACTATAAAATGAGAAATCTTAGAAGAAATTTAGGACCATGGAGATCAACAGGAATGGTATGTTTTGTTTGTCATAACTATGGACATATAGCACAAAACTGTTGGTACCAACAAGACAGAAATGAAAATAACAAAGGAAAAAAAATTGTGAATCAAGAATAGGTGAAGAACGACATCAAGAAGATTTGGGTCAAGAAGGAAGAAATCAATGAGCAAAAAGATAACCCTCCAACCTCAAGTCTGGAGGATTCATCATCAAACTAAGCATGTAAGTTTTTATTAGGGACCTAAAAGAAATTTTTAAATCTATTTGTCCCTTTACCAAAGGTTATGAATTGAATTTAATATCAATATGTAAAGATGTAGTAGAATTCATACTAAAATTAGTTAGTAGTGGACATTATTGTTTTATCATTTTGAATAAATATAGTTATCGGTGAAAAAGTTTAGTTATTGGATAAAAGGAGTGATTATCGATAGAAAAGTTACTGTTGAGAGAATTTATTACCATAATATCCATTCAAGCACTTTTCGGTTAATAAATATGTGTTGACACTATTCGTTTGCTACACTAATTTCCTAAAGTATTTGTTTGATCAAGTATCTAAGAGCCTAGACAAATCTATTACGAAGTATTATCAGTAATAAATTATTGCTGAAGAGATCAAGAGTATTTTTGTGCCCTAGTTAGAAGAGTTACAAAAAATCCCTAACAAAATTCCTAGCAGACATTTGAAGTTTTCAAGATCAGTTTGTAGAACAAGATGGCAGCAAGAATTCAAAACCCAGTAGTCATCAGTATCAATGATGATCCAACACCTAATTTTAAGTTGTGACCCTGAAGATGGCAGAAAAGGATAGCACAAAATCCCTATCATCGTTACCACAGAGGGTAATGTTGATTGAAGACATAAGAACATTTATTCATAGAAAAATTGTTGAATTGGGTGATACAGAGATCAAGAAGATTTACTGTGATGAGTTATGTGAAAACAATGTATTGAAGGATGAGCATAAGCATTTGGAGTTGAAAGGATTAACACACATGGTATTCATGCCTAAAGTTTTCAATGAAGATTGGATTATATATGTTTTGAGCCATGTACACAATGAATTTTTGTGGTTAGACTGAGACAAGACAATCCGAATAACAAGGACGTAATTCATATAGTCACTGGTTTATTGACAAAAGGTAAAGAATGTACCTTACGAGTAAGAAATATGGATGAGCTCAGGAAAATAACTGAAACATCCAATAATGGGAGAGAAACGAGAGTAGGAAAGGTCAAGGACTTAGAAAGATGGTTTGAAACAATGATAATTGGATATAAAGTCTACCAGTCTAGTCAAACGAATAATGTACTAGGTAGCACTGTGTATGCAGCCTATGAGATAGCCAAATTAGGCAATAATTATGATTTGTCAGACATGGTGAGAAACCAGCTATTTTCCAACGTGAAAAAACTGAAGAAGGATAAAAACAAGACGTTAATTTTGGATCACTACTTTTTTATATACTTTTATGTTAAAAATTCCTTTCCATGAATAGGTGAAGTGAATTTGAGTACAGATAGACCATTAATTTACCAAATTAATGATTACATTGATAAATTAGGAGATGAATTTAATAAGATCATGTGGGGATATTTCAATGGATTTCAAATCAAAATGCAAGAACGTTATCAGATACCCACGTCGGTAGTAGAGAAGTATAAAGATTATATTTGTTTTATAGTAGACACTTACACATGCAAAATCCAACCTATGGAACCAAGGACATCTTTGGTTCCAACATTTGGTTATGAAGTTACAGAGAAAGATATAAATGGATGTGTTGAATACATATTAAAGCAACCAAAGGATACAATAGTTAATAGATTCGTTGCATATAAGGAAGCTTACAAAAGGAGCACATTAGACGTCAAGAAGCCTAAGATTCAGAAGAAGAAAGAACAAATGATAAATAATTTGACATCTAAGTATGGAAGCGGTGAAGGTGAAAGTAGTAAAAAACCAGAGGAGATAGAAGAGAAACCATGAGTAAATCCCCTACTAGCTATTCATGAGATTGAGGATAGTGAAGTACAAGAAGTAGAAGTAGAAATGACCACACCTACAACTATCAGTGAAGGAGGAAAAGAGATTGAGGTGACACTGAAAAGGAAAGCGCCTAGAAAGAGGTAATCAAAACCTTAAGTATCTGAGAGGAGAGACACCAGAAGTCAGAAGGATACTCCCCCTACTACTATGAAGAAAAGTGACACAAATGAAGAAGCCACTAAGTCGGAGACAGATATCATAACATGGGTAAAGTGATCAAGCAGAAAAAAATTTGAGATTCCAACGAACCCAATTGAAATGGTAGAGTACATAATTGAGACAAGATTAGTTGGGAGAATCAATCCCACTACCTTTGTGAAATTGATAAAGAAAGATAGGAAACTGATAGAAGATACTATTATTCAACATTTTCTTAAGTATAAAAAATATCCTGGAGATGTAAAGGATAATGTTCCCAGAGAAATATATGAGAATCTATTGACAAGATGGGATTCAGCCTATCACAAAGTTGAGGAACTGAGATAAAAAAATCTTGAAGAACCTATTGAAAAACTTACCAGAGAAAAATGTCAAAGTGTATATGGATAAGTACAAGCCAGAGTTTAGAACAAAGATACTAACAACTATTATTCTAGCTAATGAAAAATCTATAATATAATAGGACATAACTAAAGTGTGGAAGAAAGTACAAAATAAAGAGCAAAATTGATCCTATTCAGAGGCAAGAACATCAAATGTAGATGACACATTTATTGTGAGTGAGCTTATCGACAATGCACCTAATGCAACTGATATGTCAACAACCAAAGATGCAATTATTATTGAAGATATTACTGAAGAATTGGAGAAGTCAACTAAGCAGCAGGAAAATTTAGCACAAGTATCTATTGGAAGAGAAGATGATAAAGTTACAATAGAGAAGACCAAAGAGGACCAGCAAATTAAAGAATAGGTCACTGCATAGGTAACACAGCAAGGACATTTACTAGAACCCCTACTATAGAGTATAGAAGAAATTCCATAGGAAGTGAATAAGAAATATGAAGTCTTATATGAGCATAACCCTTTATAAGCGAAGCAGCAGCATTCGCCTACTAACATGGAGAAAATAGATATCAAGAAGGAAATAAGTACCGAGAGGCAGCAAGATACAACAGATATATCGGTGATAAGAAACCAGACACAAGTGAAAACATCCTGATAAATAAAATAAAGATGAAGCAAAAAAAAATGAGAAGAAATATGGAGAAGATGATGATAAAGAAAAAGATGAAAAGAAGGAATAGAAAGATGAAAAAGGTAAAAGGAAGAGATAATTGGAAGAAGAAGATGATGATGATGACCTTCCTAGGAAATTGAAGAAGAATAAGGATAAGAAAGAAGATGCAAGAGTTTTGGACAAGAAGGCCAAATTAGATAAGGAAAAAGAAAAGAAACAAAAGAAGAGAGGTTTAGTTAGAACATTAGATATATTTGAAGATCTTATGTAGACGTCATAGTGGGTGAAGAAGAGTCACTAGTTTACCAGCTAAAATATTATATAGATGAAATTAATCAATTAGGAAGAGATTTGGAGGAGAGCCTAACCAGTTATGCAAGGAAGAAACTAGAAGACAAGATTTTAAAACAATTGTTAACCAAGGTTTCAATTTTGAAAGCTGAATTATCAGAAGTTATTGAAATTTGAAGGAAATTTTGAAGAAATATACAACAGTGTACACAAGATTGTGTAATCTTTCAGAGTTTACAGAGGATATCAACAATAATATTAATGGAAATCATAGTGATCTCACACATCATATCTGTAATCTCTACCCTACAAAAAAGTTTATGGGCCATTCAGCGAAGCTGAGAGAGATTATCTCAAAGGAGCAAGAGCTAACAGCAGAGTGAGAAATCCAACATATAAGGATGCTATAATTACAAGGTATAATAATGCCACATATAGATATTATTAAGGCTAATATTACGACAGAGGAGAAAATTGTACAGACACCTGAGTTAAGCATTGTTGATAGTCTTGAAGCACTTTCATCAAACTTAAACAAACATATGATAGGATTGAAAGCACTACAGGAAGCATGGGATACAATTTTTAAGAACACAGGAGATAGGTACAACTACATCATGGATAAACTATAAGGACATGCCAATTGAAAATATCATTTGGCATTGAGTGCCAAAAAAGGGTAAGTATATAATGAAAATAGGGGAAGTATAGAGTAAAAGGGGAACTATAAAGAAAAATGGGAAAAAGTAGTATAATGATATATCTAAGGGGAAGTATATTGGCATATACATGACGTAGGACAAATTTTTTTCCATAAATGTCAAAAGGGAAGATTGTTGGAAATCATTGGCATTATGATATTTTTTGTCATTGATGTCAAATAGCATAGTAATAGCTATCAGAATTACTATCAGATAGAAGGAAGAGTTATCTAAATAGGGAGGTCAACTATCAGAAGCTAACCACTATTGGTCATAAGGAAAACACACAGCAGTCGACAAGAGGAAGAACGGGAAAATGGTTTATGGGAAGATCAAGATTAAAATTTTTATCAACCCTAAGATCAAAGGTCAGGATTGAAGGATGAGTTAAGGAGATTCAATCATAATAATCATAAGGAATAGATTATCATTATGAGTTGAGGAGAAGTTACGAGGATGAATTAAGTAGAGAAGTGGATCGAAAGTAGAGCCAAGAAGAGAACAAAGATTTAGAGGATAAGGGATCTAAAAATCTTTGGAAGGAAGCCTATACAGGTCATTTCTATCTTGTGAATAATCCTAAGAGTTTCTATAAGGTATTGTAAATCCCTTAACCAGATAGTCTCTAACAAGACTAATAAGTTCATTTTTGTGTGAGATTTTTGTAAATTCTTTAACAGGGTGAACGCCGCACAAGCGAGATTAAATCTCTTAGCAGAGTAGTCTTAATAGGACTATTGATTCACCTAACAATGTATCAGCCACTCCTAATTGGGTGAGTCACTCGAAAGGTGACATATTGTAAATCCCTAACCCACAAAACTTTTTTTTGCAGTGAAGAGTTGTGTGTGTCATCCCCACCACAGTTTTTCCCTCTGACCAAGGGTTTCCGCGAGACCAAAAATATTTGTTTTATGGGTGTGTGGTTCTTATTATATGTTACTATTATTTAATTTATGATTTTAAGTTACAACATATCAGTAATAATGTGGAAACTATCAGTTAATGTTACTATTGGTTGATGTTTAATGGTTTAAAGTTGAATGAAGTGCAAAAGTGGTATAAGTTTGTTAATACTGATTCACCCCAATCTCATTACCTACTCTTTCCAATTAACAAGGTGAAAATGCAATGATACTTGATCTCTCTTAGTTATAGGACTTGGAAGGCTATGAAGAATCAATATGTGAGACCAGAAAATAGGTTGAACACTTTAGTCAAAATCAAAGCATATGAAGAGAATGAAAGGGAAAAGTATGCAATTCTTAGTGCTTTAAAAAAATTAATTAACTAAATTTGTATATCTGGTAACCACTCACGATGTATGGAAAAAGTTAAGAATTACTTATAAAGGAAATGATATAGTTAAATGAGCTAATTTGAAAAATAATAAGGCCAAAAATGAAATATTTTGGATGGAAGAAGATGACAATATAACAAGATACTTACAGAAGATAGAAGGTGTGGTGAATGAGATAATAGGACTTGGTAAAAATATTGAAGAAAATAATGTAGTGAAAAAGCTACTTAGAACCCCTATCAAACCCTATAGTTCTAAAGTGTCTTCTATAGATAATCTTGGAAGTTAAATCGATATACTAGAGAACAAATATATGGATCTTTCTTTCTTTTGAGATAAAAGAATTTTGTGTTGTCAGCACAAGAACAAAAATTACATTTAAGGACACTAAACCAACAACAAATGAAGAATACATTGATGAAATCAAGGCAAAGTTTGTAAGAAGGATGAAAATGATGAAGGTATTGAGGAGATGTTGGCATTGTTATCATTGATGTCAAAACCATTGAACTGATTGTATGTCTTTATTGGTTGGTTGTTTGTTGGTTGTGCTTTGGTATTGTGCAGTTTTGATTTATGCTATACAGTCCTCTTTTAGTAATGAATTATAATGATGGGTTTCATTGTTCTAGATATTGAAATATATCATTTGGTACATCTATAATATTTGCTGGATGGAGTAGTATGAATTTTGTGGTGGATATAATTCATCGTTGTGTTTCAGAGCTCCTTTGGGTATCCCTGCTACCTAAACATTCATGCAGTATATAAGATACTTTTTGGTATAATAGGCATATTCAATTTCTAGATAGGTTCTATCTTGTTCTAATTGTTACATTCAATTTCTAGATAAGTTATATCTTGCTCTATCCATCAATGGGTTCAAACATTTTGTAGATCAAGTCATGGACATGGTTGTGGCATTTACATTGGCCCAAATATATTTGCCTTTTGGTGTTTATAGAGTGTAACATTCTTATCTTATCTCTAACCTATCTTTAGGTGGTATATGGTAACATGGTGTGAATTTTTCATATGTATGACCTATTCTTTAGGTCTGGTGCTTGTGTGTTAAACTATGATGTACTAAGTTTTGTAACTAAAGCTGACATATTTTATGGCTAGGCCAACATATGTATTTATCTTAGTGGATATATATATATATATATATATATATATATTTATTTATTTATTTATTTATTTATATAAGTATATATATACATATGTATGTAGATATATGTATATATATACTTATATAAATATATACACACACACATATACATATATATATACATACATATATATATACATACATACATGTATATATATACATATATATATACATATATATAGATACATATATATACATACATATATATATACATATACATACATATATATATACATATATATATACATACATATATATACATATATATACATATATATATACATATACATACAAATATTAATGGGAAGTATGTACTGAGAGGGGAGGGGTGAATCAATACCTCTAAAACTTTTGTATCCCATTTATCAATTAACCTTTGTAATCAATTGTATATCCATTCAATCTGATTTAAACTATCTTGATGTGAATTATATCAAATCATAACATTAACATCATTCATAGAAACATTCATGAAATTAATTTGACACAGAACACAAGATATGATATCCTAGAAAACTCCTGTGAGGAAGTAAAAACTGCGATGGGGATGGCACCCACAAAATCTTCACTATCTGTAGATTGGAAGGGGCTAGATAAGGCTTACAATTTTGATCACTTCTGATGATCTACCCTGTTAAGAGTATTGGTGGAGACCTATTAAATTCTACCATGTTAAGAGCTTTAGCAACACTATTGAGTGTGCACTCGGTTAAGAGATTTGTTGTTGGACTATTAAATCCACCTTCCTTGAAAATATTTGTACACTTTTCTCCACTTGTTAGAATGATATAAAAATCCAAATTGACCTTATAAATGCAATCTCCTATTGTTGATACAGATCCAATTTAGTTTACATGAAAAATATTATCACCTAATTGTGATTGAATAATACCTCTGATTCTCAGTATGCTCTGTTCTTGGTTCTTGCTAACCAAATTCACCTTTTGTTGTTCCTATCCTTGAAACTCTCAATATGATCCATAGATGTGCTCATTTGATTCATTCTTGTTCTCCTCTCTCTTCACATCGATAATAATGAATGATTGCATCATCTATTTATAGATGGATTGACTTCATCAAGTTTTGATAAAAACAATGTTAACTTTAAGATCAGGTTTACAACTTGTACCTAGATCTCCTAGTCTATGTGTTTTAAATAAGTTAGATTGATTAAAGAACTTACATTCATGTATCTTGTCCATAAAGAAATGGATTTAAAACAAATAAATATCTTGTAAATAGAATACACTTTCTTTATCTGATGTGGAAGTCAGATCCACTTTTTGCGGGCTGCAATTGACTTTCAGTTCTATTTGTCAGTCATGCTTGATTGTCCTTCTGTTTTGTTCTGTTGGTTACAATTTAACTATCTTGTCAGTCTGCACTGTATCTTGCATGTCTAGTTCCTTTGTCGTGTTCCACTTTATCCTTCTATTTTGCAATTTTTGGTTTACACACTAAGTTGTGTCGTCGGTTCTCTTTGCACTTAGTCATCTTCGATGATCTCTTAATATCTGATCTTCAGTTTTCTTAGTCATGTCTTTCGGTGTATGCTTACCGAAAGTGTTTTTTTCATACTAATGGAAAATTAATGTCATCAATCTCCCCCTTTGACATTAGTATCGAAAACTGATATGTGAAAAATAATAACAAAATGTTAAGTATATACAACATATATAATCCTTAGTCATTTCATGACTCCCCGTATGTATATGCTGGTATAACTATACATATGATGTCTTTCCTTTTTCCTCTATGAATATACATATACATATCTACCATTTTCCCATCTGAATGAATGAATGAATACATGTCATTTTCTCTTTTTGTATTTTGTACTCATCATGTTCCCCCTTTGTTCCTATTAAGGGAAAATGTCATTACCTTATAGTTTATCAAAAATGTGGGAGTGTGGAGACTTCATGTCTTCCATTATTTTCTCCCATTTTTCTTTTAGGTTCTCCTGAGCCATGTGCTCGAGTGTGATGTTTGAGTTTGTTAGCGCTTTTTCTTGTAGAATCAATATATAGCAGTAAATACTTGACTCTTTGTTTCCCAATTCTGATTCATACAGGGAAAAGGCTAATTAACGAGGAAAATATTCCTTCTACACTTTGGCCTCCACAAACCCAGGCGGGTGCACCTTCAACAGATTACTGACTTTCAGAAAGTCTGACAGTGGATCAAGGATTCATCATCCTTCTTCTTTTTAGGCCACTTGGCTTAGGAAGGATAACCTATTGATTCTCTCTCCAAGGAATCACTAAGATGAATTGTACTCAAGACAATTATCTAGACATGTGCACTTTAGAAAATAGAAAGTAAAGATTAATTTATATTTGACTGATTTGATAATAAAAAATACTTATCAGAACTTGACCAGTGCCTAATCTTGGGCCATAGAGTCACAATATAACATATATCAACCAGAGACAATTGATTGAAACACAAGTAAAATTCTAGATAGATTGCCTTATAGACTATCCTCTCACTCTTAAATCCATGTTTCAAATTCCTGCATAAAACCCTAACCCTCTGGAACTATTTGCAATATTTAAACTCTCCTTGAAAGCAACTCACAAATAACAACATATCCACCTTGTAACTAGTATATTTAATAATCTTGATCTCAATACATATAGAATGACTGAAAGCTTAAAACTTAGACACAATTCAAAGTCTGCCTTGCAGCTTTGATTTTACCATCCTTTACAATATGTTACAATCTCCTACTTATAGCCAGCACTAAACATCTTGGAATCCTTAAAGATCAAGGATGAAAAAAGCTTTGGATGACTAGGCTAAAAGATAAAACTCAAAGAATGCAAAAGGACAAAATAATAAGTGGACAGAAAACCACTTTTGTTACAAGAAATTCTAACTAATTCTTTGTCCTATTGCCACATGGTGATTGTGTTTGCCTTGTACTTGCTGGGATACAACCATCTAGAAACCGTTGCCTCTGATGCTAGTGATGTATGATCTCCATTTTCAACTATATCAACTGCTCTGTTGGGCTACATTATCCATTTGCATGTCCTCGCCTTCACCCGGATCAACTATTATGTACTTGTCCTTCCAGAAAGTGTACACCTCATCTCTTGGCCAAATGAAGCCAAGGAATTCATCTTTCCTGTTGTTGATCTCCTTCCAAGTGGTATGTGCCTTCTCAATCTCATCTGTCCAAAATGCAAAAAATGATCTAGCTTTGCCCACTATCTCAATTGTCTAAGCAAAAAGAAGTGTACTCTCCAAAGTTAATATGTTATTAGTTCTAACTGCTAGTGCTTCATTCATTTTTTGATGCCACAACATATCCTCTTTGATATTTCCATTCTTTCTGAAGAGATTTGGGAACATCTCATATCTGTCATGTGAATTTTCTTTTTTCAAGGCCATCACTTTTATAACAACAATATCTCTCCTTATATCCATGTCTAAGAGTAATTTGACACATTTGTGGGTGCTAGTTAGGACTATGTCGACATCATTATTCTTCTTGGAAGTGGTGTGGAATAATTTTAACTCCCCTGCCTTCCCTTTCCACTTACTCACCAACTGGTCCAACTTGTCTTTGTTTTCATTATATTCATTTATAATGCTGACAATTTTCTTACCTTGAGCATATATGGCAGTAGGTACTACTTCATGTGTACAATGCATAAGAGTACTGTGTATCTTATCTGCATATTTCTTCTTCACCCATGCCTCTACTTCTCTAAAGGCTGCAGACTGCTCCACCCACTCTTTCTTTTGCCATTCAAGTTCTTCTCTTGCAGCTTTCAGCATGGCCTTTTCTTGTTCAAGCTCTTCTATTGTGGTAGAAGTAGATGGTGTAGGGGAAGGAGGATAAGTAGTTATAGGGCTCAATGAGGATAGCTGGTGAGGTCCCTATGCAATCCTCCTTTGAGGCCCTAATTTTGTTATTTTCCTTCCCTCCAGGAATGCAATTGTATCATCCTTTTGAAGAGATTTAACCTTTTCATCATTATATGCTTTCAGAACAAATTCATATTTCTGGGTTAAGTTGTTAATAGCATCTTCTTTCTTTTCAGCTACCTTCAATCTTAAATTAGCAATTTTCAAAGCAAGGTTAGCTGCCTCCACACCTGAGGTATCAGAAACTCTATTTATGATGAGGCTACCTGTATCCTCAGTCTAGTCATCTTCTTTTGTTCTCTTTCTATCTTTCTTCTTCAAAGACCAAATTGCTAATGCCACATGATCCTCACTAAACTAGGCACCAATTTGTGTCCCACTAGTGTGCAATGGCTTGGAATCCTTTCTGATAGCATCAAAAACAATGGCATCAGCCAAATCCCATTGGGGTAAGATAAGGATCCCTTTTTTCTTTACCAATTCCCTTCCCTTTTTAGGGGTGATTTTGTCAAACCTAGGAATCATTTCTTGTTTGACTTCCTTTTCAATGTTTTCCTTGCTCTGATCTAGATGATCTTCTTGTAAGCTATGGCATTTATCCTTGAACTCATCAATATGAGTTCTCCATAGGAATTGAACAAAGGCTCTAGCCTTAAAAAAATTATCATCTGATAGAAACTCTTCACTAGCCTGTTTGGTTATAGGGTCCAACTCCTTTCCTGCAAACTCTTCCACTGTGAGATCTAGATTTGTATGTCTGGGTGCCTCTGGCACTCCTTCTTGTAGCTCTTGTGTTGTTACAAAAACTTGATCTGTGTTTCCCATTTGGACCAATTTCTCTACAATAGCTTGGTCATCCATTTGTTGAGGGGGCTGGGAAGGGGAGTATAACTCACTTGCTTTCTCTTTCCCTCCATTTTCTATCTCTTGGGAGAGGGTATTGTTTGACAACTAACATCTGCTATCCTCTTTCCTTTCTGAGTAGAATATTTGTTAATCTTGGGCATAATTGTACTATACCCTCTTCTTTTATAAAATACATAATTTCTAGGTGGGACTACCCTTCCCAGTGTAAGTTTTCTCATAATAGCCTTAGCTTTTTCTGGCTCAGTTTCCATCACTTTGTCTTTCTTCTCATTGAGAGTCTACATGATAACTTCAAACAGTGTCATAAGGGACTCAATCTTTTTCATCCAAGGTGAAAATTCTATCAAAGGATCATATGACCTATCAAAATTATGGACAAAATCTAAAGACTTCTTATACACTAGCCATTTTTCTTTCCTAACCTCCTGATCATTTAGATCAAAAAGATTTCTTATAATTTCCTTTGGTAAATTGAATTGGTGTTCTAGTGTCAAGCACTTGGTTCTTTTCCTGAACATGTCCATGATGAAGCCTTCACTATCTGTGCACCTGGACACAGATGTTGCTAGATGGTAGGGCTCAAAATATTTATCAAATTGTGTCCATCCACCTTTTGTAATGATGAAATGGTGGGATCTTGTGAGGGTAGGGAAGATACTTCCCTTCATTTTGTCTGTCAAGGCTTCTTCTTGCAATCCACCCATCTACCTCAGAATTTCTGGTATGCCAATTTTCAAAGGTACTCTATAAGGCAGATCATTGGGGGTTCCCCTGAATCCATAAACCCTAATAACTATAGAGACGGGGTGCAAAATGAGATCTCCCAAATTGTGGACAATTTTCAGTTCTAGAGCATGCTCTAGGGACCTTAATAATCTCATCATATCTGTGTGGATCCTAGGATTTTGTTTCATAATAGTGACTTAAGCCTAGCAGAAAATACTCTATCAAAATATACATAGCTGGATTGTTTTCTATCCCAGGATTGATCAACACTCCACAATTGGACAGGCAAATCCTCATCATCCTAAAATTTGGAGAGGTCCATTTCCTCCAAAAAAAATTGGCACTATTATACAGAAACATGTGCATCATAAGAGAATACCACCCCATTGGCTTGAGTATATTTCTATCTTTGATACCTATTAAACCTTCATGAATTTTTTTAGCAATATAAGAAGCATAATCAAAACCTACTGACAAGTGGGGGTGCAAAATTTGAACCACCATAAGCATGATGTGAACTGGCATTATTGCTTCTTTGTCTTCTCCTAAAACCAGGCACAGGGCACTATACATTTTCCTAGCTTTACTATTGAAATAATCTAGTTTGAATGGCTCTAGTGTGTTTGGGCCCACAATAATCAAATCCCCTATTTTATTAAAGTACGCTTTCAGAGCCTCATTCCTATAATACTCCTTCTGAGTCTGGTACACCTCCTTAAAGTAGTTGAAATTAATGTCATCTATTTAGATTGATGAGTCAGTTAATTTGAAAATTCTTTTGATTTCATCGACTGTGATAGTCAATAGCATGTTTCCCTCTATATCCCTTACAACCCTGGATACTCTGTCATATGTGTTGGCTATCAAAGTGAACAGATATGTATCCATGAATACCCCAGGTATTATCAATTTTCCCACATCTAAATCCCATATGTTACAATTTGGGGAAGGAGCATTTCTCTAGTTGTAAGCAGTTTTATACAAATTCAAACCATTTGTACTAGTTTTGACATCCTTGGCCCACCTACCTGAGTAATATAAACCCTCTCCTGCTCTCAGACAGGGATGTTTTTTGAAGTATTTTCTTGATATGGGTAGCATCACCTGTGGACCCTTTCAACTTTTGTAAAAGGTCTTCTCTCACAATTCTTTTCTGATATTCTATTTCTCCAGAGAATTCAATCCTAGGAGCCATTTTTGAACCTAGGGCCTTTTACTAAGATGATATTCAGATTTAGAGAAGAATTATGGGAGCTTTTCAAATTTCAAACCTTACTAGAAGCATGAATTTCTACTGTATCAGAGATGACTTACCCGTCTTGCAATTTCTCCGCAAGGAGCTCAATGTCGCTATAATTCTGTTCTTCACTTGAATGATTTTGAGGAATTATGGCGGCTCTAAATTCAAGTGAAGAATTATATGGCCTTAATCAAATCAGTCTTTCGCATTGAATTCAACTGAAGTGGCCACACATTCTGCAATTAATTTGTTTTTTTAAAAACTCGTGGCTTAACGACTCACTGATGCTCATTTTAATAAATTTGAATCTGGACCGTAGATCTCAAACGACATCTCCTTCATCTGATGGCTCTCATCTTTTCCTAGAAACAACTGTTCATCTAGGACACATGTCAGCATGACTTGATCGCTTAAATGCTAGATCTCATTCACTTTTCCTTTAAGAGATCAAGTCAACAGTCTGATTCACCTTAAATCAACCACAATTTATTCTGCCTTGAGTTTACTGACCACGGATATGGTGTCATCCACTTGGACACGTGTCAACATGACTTAATGGCTTAAGTGCTAGATGTTGATCACTTTTTCTTTAAGCCATTAAGTGATCCATCTAATCTTTTCAAACTTGCAATCTCTATAGCATGATCTTTGTGTTGTATAGGACCCACCTTTTATGCCACATGTCACCACAGCTTAATTGCTTATCCATTAGATCTCGATCACTTTTCCTATAAGTGATTAAGCTGACCATTGATTCTTTTTATACATGCTCTTCCTTTAATCCTTCCTTTACAACCTCAATCAGACCCACTAGGACACATGGTGTCAGGGCTTTATCGCTTAAGTGATATATTTTGATCAATTTCTCTTTAAGCAATTAAGTGAGCCGTTAGATCTTCTCCAAATTCTCCACCCTTTAACCTGCAATCAGCTTGACCTTTAGTGGAATACACATCATCAATTGGGACACATGTCAGCACCGCTTCATGGCTTAGATGCTAGATATCATGCATCTTTGAGATAAGCCATCAAGTTATCCATCGGATCAGAATCAAAATGTCTATACTTTAATCAATGCCTGCTCAAAATACTTGGGTCCACCAACTGCCACATGTCAACACCGCTTAATCGCTTAATTGATAGATGTTGAGAATCTTGCCTTTAAGAAATTAAGTCAATCGTTAGATCTTTATGAGCTTTAATCTCCTTTATACTTCCTACCACAGGACTCACATCATTCCTTTTGACACACGTCACTTAGACTTAATTGCTTATATGATAGATTGCGATCACTTTGGGATTAAGCAATTAAGTCTACCGTCTAATGAAGCAAGACTTGCCCACTGATTAACTGAGATCCTTTTTGACCATCAAACCCACCAAAGACACATGGCATCATATCTTAATGGATTCACTGATAGATTTTTTTTACTTTAGGACTAAGCCATTACGCGGGTCGTTAGATTAAAATAGCCTTGCTCGGCAGATAATGAAAGTAATTAAAACATAAGTAGATTTTGAAACTTAGGGAATAATACAAGACCACGGTGTTAGGTCCAACAACTTAATTAATAACATCATCTTAAATGGAACCCATTTGAGACATGAAATTAACTGACAAAAAGTAACACGAAATTAGAACTAATTCAATGCTTAGGGTTTTATGACCAAAATTTATACTTTAAAGCATGAGACAAGGGTTTTTTGGACATTTTAGCTAGGTTAAGGGTTTAAAAAATACTTGCAGAGGAATAAGAACATTTTTAACCATGATTTTAAACCCTTTGAACACAAGCAAGGCAGGAAACTTCAAAATTTTACAAGGCTAACTCAAGAACATGAAATATTACCAATAGTGGCTCTCTCTAAGGATGCTTAAAGGCCAGATTATAGAAAGAATCACAGATCTCTGGAAAAACAAACCAAAACCGCACTAACCTAAAATTGGAAAAAAACATAGAACATAAGCAAACACACCTGTACATATGATACATATTACTGTGCATGGAACATAAGAGGTATTGAAGAAATTTTTCAAGAATTGTCCATGCACTGGCAATTCCTATTCTTCATCATCCATTTTCTTAAGGAAATATGAATCCTTTCCAAAAATCTGAGATATGACAAAAGGCCCCATCCATAGTGACTCAAATTTTTTATTCTTACCTTTTTCTTCAGCCCTGGTATTCCATTGCAACACAAAATCACCAGGCTTAAACTTTCTTTCATGTGCCCTTCTATCAAAGAGATATTTCATTTTTTGTTGTAATTTGATATTTTCCCTCTGGCTTTCTCTCCTTATTTCATCCAAATCTACTAACTAAATCATTCTTTCTTCCATAGGTTCTAAAACTTCAATCCCTTCATCTTGGATAAATTTATAGATTAGAAGAAAATTATTGACAGGCATTCTTGATTGGATACCATATACTAACTCAAAGGGAGATTTTCCAATGGCCTTTTTGACAGTGATCCTGTCTGCCCAAAGGGAAAGTTTTATCTTCACATGCCAGGCTCTTTTATTTCCTTCCAAGGTCTTTTTCAAAATTTGTAAGATGCTTTTGTTGCTATATTCTACTTGACCATTGGCTTGAGGATGGTATGGGGATGAATAAGACATGACAATTCCCATATCAGAGAAGAAATCAATAAATTCTTCAGACCTGAAACACATGGCATTATCCATTACCAATTTTAGTGGGACACCAAATCTAGTGATCACATTGTACATCAAGAAAACAATGACCACTGTGCTTGTTTCTCTTTTGGTTGGAATTGTCTCTACCCACTTTGTGAAATAATTAGTTACTAACAAAATCCAACTATGGCCTCCACTTGATTGTTCAGCGAATTCTCCTATGAAGTCCATTCCCCACATAGCAAAGGGGGCTTCTGCCACTATAGGATTTAATAATAATACTCCTGAATACTTCATTTTTCTTGAGAATCTTTGGCATGGCTCACATTTCCTGACCAAAGTGTAAGTATCTTGGAACAAACAAGGCCAATAGTATCCAACTCTTAGAATTTTATGAGTTGTTGATCTGGCAGAATAGTGCCCTCCACACATTCCAGCATGAATTTCCTTCAACAACTTCTTTGATTGACCTTTGTCAAGACATAACAACAGGATCCCATCTTTTTTTTTCCAAAACAAATCACCATGCACCAAAAACATATTTCTGAGCTTATAATCTTAAACTCCTCCTTTGGTTATCACTTAGGTTATCCGGACACTTAGAATTTTTCAAAAAATATACAATATCAACATACCAGGGTTGCATTTAAATACTGGTTAGGCAATTTTCACTTGTATCAACATTGTTGACCTAGACCAGGTCCAAATTCTCTTTTTTCATCAACTTTTCCAATCCTAGTCCTCTTATCAACTTAGTGATATGGATGTCCAAATCAAACTCTTGAATTTTGTTTATCCATTTGCATATTTTCCCTATTACCTCATTCTACACAAAAATTTCCTTGACAGCAACATGAGGAACATAATCATTTACCTTTGCACATACCAAATATGGCATGAAAGCCTTGACTGCCTTTACCAGAGCATAAGCTTGTTTTTCTATCAACTAATAGTTTAACTCAGCTGATTGCAATGACTTGCTGAAAAATGTAATGGGATGTTCAAATCCCTCACCATCCTTTTGCAATAAGACTACTGCAATAGTATGGAAGGAAGCAAATGTAAACAAAGAGAAGGGATTTGTATAATCAGAGGACACTAGGACTTGTGCTTCTTGGATAGCTTGTTTTATTTTTTCAAAGGCTGACTATACCTCTTGGTCCCATTCAAACTTTACATTTTTCTTCAACAACTTGACAATGGGTTTAACCAGTTCTACAAAGTTGGCAATAAATCTCTTGATAAAATTAATTTTCCCTAGGAATGATTGTATGCCCTTTAAGTTTATGGGATGAAGTACCTTTTGAATGGCTTCAACTCTTTCAGGATCTATCCTTACTCCCTCCTTTGATACTATGTGGCCCATAAGTTTCCCCTCAGTAACAGAAAAGTGACACTTTTTTGGGTTCAAAGACACCCCATATTCTAATGCTTTTATCATCACTTTCTCCAAGTAGTTGCAATGATCCTCTTTATTTTTTGAAAAAGTTGTTAAATCATCTTGGTATACTACCATCAGAACATCTATAAGATCTTTGAAAGAAACATCCATGGCCCTTTGAAAAGTTTCACCACCATTTTTCAAACCAAATGGCATGCGGGCATACACATAAATGCCCCAGGGAGTAGTATAAGTTGTTTTGAATTGCTCAAAGTCTTTGACTAGTACCTGATTGTACCCTAAAAACCCATCCATGATAGACAATAAGTCACATACAGTGACTTTATGCAACGTAGCCTCCATATTTGGAATTCCTTAGTTATCCTTTAATGAGGCCACATACAGGTTTCTGAAATCAACACACAATCTTATGTCCCCATTCTTCTTTCTTACAGGGACTAAGTTAGAAACCCATGATGAATGTCTTATTGGCTGAATTATACCTGCATCTCTTAGTTTCATCAATTTTGCCTGCATTTTGGTGGCCAGTAGTGCATTAATGGGCCTTTTTTTTTCCTGAATGGTTTTATACCCTCTTTCAGAGGGATTTCATGTTGTAATAAGTTTTTTTCTATAAGCTTTCAATTCCTCATAAGACCAGGCAAATACATGTTTATATCTTTTCAGCGATCTTATTAAATTTAGTCTCACATTGCTATCCAACTTTTTACTAGTATAGACCAGTTGGGGAGATGTTTTAGATCCCAAGTTAACCTCTTCTAAATCTCCTACCTTTGCATTGGATTTCTAAGTCATATAATTGTCATTGATGTTGAACATGCCTTCCAACTCAACCAACCCTTTGGGAATGTGATTAGTAGCCAACTGGATAAATTCTTGGTCAAATATATATTCCTTATCATCCACAGTTGTTATTAAAGATTCCCAATCAACCTTCTCACCATCATATTGATCTACACACTGAATAAACCTAAGGATATCATCATCATCCTCAAATACTTGCCAATTATGAATATTGTTAGGGACTACAGGTCTACTTTTTATTTCTACCACAGACATGCCAGTAAGGGTGACATCATTATTTTTTAGGGCAACATTGGCAAGGAAGTCTGCCATTATGTTATTTGATCTCTCTATCCATAGGATATTGAAGGCATCAAAGAATTCTATCCTATCCCAGACTGCATACTTGTACAATTTTAGTCTGTCATCTTTAGCAACATAATGTTCTCTTATTTGAGATATGATTAATTGAGAATCCCCATGAACTTTCAAACATTTAATACCATGCTTAATAGAAATATCCATTCCCAAGATTAAGGCTTCATACTCAATAGTATTTTTTGTACATTGGAAAGTTAGTAGGACGGAATACTTGAAAGTGATACCTGATGGGGAATTAAACAAGACTCTAGCTCTTGATCCTTCCTTGGAGCATCCTCCGTCAAAGTAAATTTTCCACAGTCCATCTTGTTGCAATAGCAACTCATCCACAATTGGGTCAGTGTTTTTTAATTGTGGCTTAATTTCTTCCACAGTGAAATTTTCCATATCAACATCTATGCAACAATTCAATTGGTTAAGTAGAACCACCTCCACCATGACAGATGACCGTGGTTCTCTGTAGAACTTGACCTCATTTCCATTTACAGGGATAGTTGCATAGGATAAATCTAATTTCATCTTTCCACCCACTGCTACTACCCATTGTCTTGATAGAAGCATACCATAATATGGTTCAGTGTCAATAGCCACTATATCCATTCTGTAAGTTTCTTCAGGGAAAGAAACAATTTTCACCTCAATGTCTTTTAGTGTTCCTATCACAGGAACTTCCCTGTTGTCCATAGCATAACAAATTCCAGCAGTTGTAGTGACCTGCAAGCCCAATTCCTTCATGACATGATAAGATATCACATTTGATGTAGCTCCAAAATCAATCATGCAATTTTTGACTAAGAAATTTTTAACCATTAAGGTGACATAGAATGGGTCAACAGATAATGGTTCTTGGGTAATTATATTGCCAATGCAAATGTTGGAAAATTATTTGTTTTTCTCTTTTCCTTTTACTTGTGGACTGTCCACTCTACTATCATTTGGCTTCAAAGGTATTTTCTCTTGGTTGGGAACAGATACATCATCTATCCCTTTAAGGAGTGCCAAAGTAGCTTCTTTGTGTTCTTTTATTTTAAGCATCTCCATGAGAGGGACTGAAACCTTCATTTTATTCAGGGTGTGTCTCATGTCAAAAAGGGGCAATTCAGAGGACATATCACTCATTTTCCTCATTTTCTTGGATTTGTCATTGGGTATCAATTCCTCCTTTGCTTCATCATTTTCAATATGGTCAGAAGAGGGTTCTGCTTGTCTTTCAAGCTTTTCATCTTTATTTTTCTTGACATGAGAATCCATAATGACTTGAGGTGAATCCTTTCTGACATAGACAGGGGAAGTTTTACCTTGAACTAGTTGTACTATCCTATTTCTTAGATTATATGCATTTCTGGCTTGATTAATTGTTTCAACAGTCAAAAACCTTTTTTCCTCATCAGTGGGAGTTTTAAAATGAGAATGTGAGTTGTCATTTCCCACTGTGTTTATAGTTTATTGTGAGACATTTTCAACCTGATCACTTTGGTAGGGTGGAATCTGTGATTGATATTCTAAATAAGAATTATCTTTTGTACAAAAGTTATGAGAAGATGAACCGTTGTTAGAGAACCATGGGTATGGTTTCTTTACTGTGAACATATTAATAATAGGGCCTTCCTGTTCCCTTTCTTCTGTTTGATCAAACAAAGCCTAGGCTACTACACACTGATAGGAAGAATGTGGCATATTACAATAATCACACCAGGGAATGTTCTCAACATAATTGGCACTGTTCCTTTTCAAGGGATCTTGGGTTTCCTTGGTTTTTGGGTTATCTTTTCCATCAGGGATTGGCTTGCCATTATTCCAATTTGTTTTATAAGGGTGGTCTCTTAGATTAGGATGTTTATCAAACTTTTGGTTAGTGTACTTTTTGTCATGGTACCCTCCCCTATCATTTTTATCTATTTTGGCAGCAAGGTCTTTTACTGTACTTACCAGTTTATCCACTGTATCATCTTCTTTGACATTTTTGTTGGCTAATCCCTTTTCCTTCCAAATTTTATTGTCTTCCCTCTTCCCCAATTTTCCTAATGCTCTCCCATTACTTTATATGTCAATAGATATTTTATAAGAATCCCTTAAGGTTGTAGGGTTTTTATCTCTGAGTAAATAAGACATTTTTCCATCAACAACATTGATATAAGTGGTAAGACATACTTCCTCATCTAACCTCAAAACTTGGAATAGTTTATTCATGGCCTTTTGAAATCTACTATTAAAATCATCCATACTCTCATTAGGGAACTTTTTGATGTTATTGAATTAATTTAGCATGGATCCAGAATTTACATGTTCTTTATATTGTTCTCTAAATGATTTCACAAATTCATCTCAAGATGCAATGCTATCATTAGGCAAATTTCTGAACCAATCCCTATCATCTTCTGTTAATGACTGAACAAAAAGCTTCATAATGACATCCTCATTTTCAATTTCAAACTCAGTTATCTTATCACTAAAATATTTTAGATGCTCTTCACAAGTTACAACATTATTTCTTGTGAACTTGGGGATTTTATCTCTTACCTCATTGTGGATCACATTAGGGTGACTAGGAATGCCTTCAAAGAAGAGAGCTTTGTATCTGTTTATATGGACAGGTATCCTTTGAAAATTTCCAAGCACATTGTTGTCACCTAGTCCATGACCCCTCCTTGATTTTGAGTGGGTGGGGGAACACTTTGCTTGAGGTTGTAGACTTGAATTCTTGGGCGAGAACCACCAGGCTGAGCATTTGTATTTGGGCCAGAGGTTTTAACATTTGAATTCAAACCAGAGGATTGCACTTTAGGATCAGCTCCTTGATCATTTGGGATTGGGCCAGCAAATTTCTTTTGTTATTGTATCCCATGATTAACTGGCATATTGCTACTTGTAGTAGTATTAGTAGTAGCATGTAGAAAAGTTATCTTCATTCTCATATTAGCTGCAGCAGCCTCTAATTGTAACTTCTCCAGCTGTTTGGCTAAATCCTCTTTAGCTTTTCTAGCTTGTTCCAACTCAAGATCAACTTGAGATGCTCCTATAGGAATGGTCAATTTTTGTTTAGGTTCATCTATAGTCACACCAACAAACTTTTTCTTACCTTTGTTTGGGGCATCTTTAGTAGTTGTCTTAAGTTTTTCATTCTGCTCAATATCATATGGGAACAATTGTCTGATGACAGGCCCTTCTTTCTCAAACTCATCCTTGTCAGGATTTGAGATTTTATTTGGGGCTGTGTTCCTCAAATCATCAAGGTTACCAAATAATTCTGGATTCAAATTTTTAACCTCTTGACTTAGGTTTTAGCCTTGAGGTCATTTCTTCTAGTCTCAGCTAAGAGCTCTTCTCTTTCCACTAGTAGGTCATATAGCTTTTGTCCACATTTCTTCTCTACTTCAGCTATTTCCTTTTCTTGTTCTTTCTTTCTCCTTCTTAAAGCTATAATCTCATCTTGAAACTTATCAGAATCATATGACGTTGTTTCAGTAGCATATGTCTCTTCTGGTGGAGCAAGATTTTCCTCTACAGGGAAGAAACCTATATCAGTATTTTCTCCATCTCTGAAGGGATCAAAGTTGGCATTAGCTCTATAGGTTTCAATTGGTCCCATGGGTCCTGCATCTTCAAATGAAGATGACTTTATTTCAGGAGCGAAAGTTTCCATCTTTCCCTTAGAGGTATGTTGAGAATCATGTTTGGATATACCTCTCTTGGACCATTGTTTCCTTTGTGGTGTATGGAGCTCTTCTCCAACGTCCTTTTCAGAATTTTCTCTGAAATAGGATCTAGTATTCCTTTGTCGACTCATCTTTCAGAACAGACAAATATATTCAACATTTTTAATGTGCAACACTGGAGTACACATAGGTTAGATTTGCCACCTATTTTTAGAGGAAAAATATATAAAGATTGAGTACCTTGTCCTAACTTAGGTTTTCTTTTATAGCAATAAGTCCAAATGAAACTTGAAAATAAAGTTTCTTGATAATTCCTCACCTGGTAATCTCAAGAAAATGATTATCCACTGTCTATATTACTGCAAATCTTTTTCAGCCAGTGGATTTTTTTGAAAAACAAATACGGTATTAGATTAGAGGTTTTACAATTACCTGTCACTCCATTTGAGTCAAGATCTATATCATTTTTATGACCAAGACCTTCAAACAGTGTGCAACGATAGATAAGCAGAATAAACTTACTTTAATGATTATGAGGAATAATAGACTTATTCTTAATATTGCAAGGACTAACTCTTTCATGAACACGACTCTAGAATAATAAAATTTCCCTAGCAGAGTCGCTAGTTTGTTAGCGTGACTCAGATGGGAAAACTCAACTCTAACTTAATATTCAACTTGTAAAGCCAGATTCTGAAAGTTTCAAAACTATTTTGTAATCTCTATCCTTAGCGAAGTCGCTAGTTTGTTAGTGCATTTTATTGTAGAATCAATATATAGTAGTAAATACTTGACTCTTTGTTTCCCAATTCTAATTCATACGGGGAAAAGGCTAATTAACAAAGATAAGATTCCTTCTATAATTTGGGATCCACAAACCCAAGTGGGTGCACCGTCAACAGATTACTGACTTTCAACAAGTCTGACAGTGGATCAAGGATTCATGATCCTTCTTCATTTTAGGCCTCTTGGCTTAGGAAGGATAACCTATTGATTCATTCTTCAAGGAATCACTAAGATGAATTGTACTCAAGACAATTATCTAGACATGTGCACTTTAGAAAATAGAAAATAAAGATTGATTAATATTTGATTGATTTGATGATAACAACTACTTATCAAAACTTGACCAGTGACTAATCTTGGGCCATAGAGTGAAAATAAAACATATATCAACCAGAGACAATTAATTGAAACACAAGTAAAATTTTAGATAGAATTCCTTACAGACTATCCTCTCACTCTCAAATCCTTGTATCAAATTCCTGCATAAAACCCTAACCCTCTGGAACTATTTGTAAGATTTAAACTATCCTTGAAAGCAACTCACAAATAACAACATAGCCACCTTATAACTAGTATATTTAAAATGCCTTACAAATTAAACATACAAGAGCTGAATGTAAACGCAAAAGGGCATCAATGATATGAGACTGGAAATTCCATTATATTTTATTAATAATGTTGATCTCAATACATACTAAATGACTGAAAGCTTAAAAATTAGACACAATTCAAAGTCTGTGATGCAACTTTTATTTTACCATCCTTTACAATATTTTACAATCTTCTACTTATAGCTAGCACTATTCATCTTGGAATCCTTAAAGATCAAAGATGCAACAAGCTTCAAATGACTAGGCTAAAAGACAAAACACAAAGAATGCAAAAGGAGAAAATAATAAGTGGACAGAAAAACCACATTTGTTACAAGAAATTCTAACTAATTCTTTATCCTATGGCCACATGGTGATTTTATTTTCCTTGTACTTCCTAGGGGAAATCCATCTAGAAACCATTGCCTCTGATGGTAGAGATGTATGATCTCCATTTTCAACTGTATCAACTGCTTTGTTGGGATTCATTATCCACTTGCATGTCCTAGCCTTCACCCAGATTAACTATTGTGTAATTGTCCTTCCAAGAAGTACACACCTCATCTCTTGGACAAATGAAGCCAAGGACTTCATCTTTTCTATTGTGGATCTCCTTCCAAGTGGTATGTGCCTTCTCAATCTCATCTGTCCAAAATGCAAAAAAAAGATCTAGCTTTTCCCACTATCTCAATTGTCTGAGCAAAAAGCAGTGTACTCTCCAAAGTTAATATGTTGTTAGTTCTAACTGCTAGTGCTTCATTCATTTGTCTATGCCACAACATCTCATCTTTGATATTTCTATTCATCTGAAGATATTCGGGAACATCTCATATCTGTCCTATGAATATTCTTTTTTCAAGGCCATCACTTTTCTAACAACAATGTCTCTCCTTATATCCATGTCTAAGAGTAATTTGACACATTTGTGGGTGCTAGTTAGGACTATTTCAACATCATTATTCTTCTTGCAAGTGGTTTGGAATAATTTTAACTCCCATGCCTTCCCTTTCCACTTACTCACCAACTGGTCCAACTTGTCCTTGTTTTCATTATATTCATTTATAATGCTGACAATTTTCTTACCTTGAGCATATATGGAAGCAGGTACTACTTCATGTGTACAATGCATAAGATCACTGTGTATCTTATCTTCATATTTCTACTTCACCCATGCCTCTGCTTCTCTGAAGGCTACAGACTAATCCACCCACTCTTTCTTTTTCCTTTCAAGTTCTGCTCTTGCAGCTTTCAGCATGGCCTTTTCTTGTTCAAGCTCTTCTATTATGGTAGAAGTAGCTGGTGCAGGGGAAGGAGGCTAAGTAATTATAGGGCTTGATGAGGATGGCTTGTGAGGTCCCTATCCAATCCTCCTTTGAGGCACTAATTGTATTGTTTTCCTTCCCTCTAGGAATGCAATTCTATCATACTTTTGCAGAGATTTAACCATTTCATCATTATATGCTTTCAGAACAAATTCATATTTATGGGTTAAGTTTTTAATAGCATCTTCTTTCTTTTCAGCTACCTTCAAGCTTAAATTAGCAATTTACAAATAAAGGTTAGCTACATCCACACCTAAGGTATCAGAAACTCTTTTTATGATGAGGCTACATGTATCCTCAGTCTGATCATCTTCTTTTGTTCTCTTTCTATCTTTCTTCTTCAAAGACCAAATTGCTAATGCCGCATGATCCTCACTAAACTGGGAACCAATTTGTGTCCCACTAGTATGGAATGGCCTTGCTTCCTTTCTGATAGCATCAAAAAAAATGGCATTAGCTAAATCCCATTGGGGTAAGATAAGGATCCCTTTTTTTTTACCAATTCCCTGCCCTCTTCAGGGGTGATTTTGTCTAACTTAGTAATCATCTCCAGTTTGACTTCCTTTTCAATGTTTTCCTTGCTCTGATCTGGATGAGCTTCTTGCAATCTGTGGCATTTATCCTTGAACTCATCTGTATGAGCTCTCCATAGGAATTGAACAAAGGCTCTAGCCTTAGCAAAATTATCATCTAATAAAAACTCTTCACTAGCCTGTTTGGTTACAGGGTCCAGCTCCTTTCCTGTAAATTTTTCCACTATGAGATCTAGAGTTGTATGCTTGGGTGCCTCTATAACTCCTTCTTGTAGCTCTTGTGTTGTTACAAAAACTTAAATTGTGTTTCCCATTTGGACCAATTGCTCTACAATAGCTTGGTCATCCATTTGTAGAGGGTACTGGGAAGGGGAGTATAACTCACTTACTTTCTCTTTTCCCTCCATTTTCTATCTCTTGGGAGAGGGATTTGTTTGAGAGCTAACATATGCCAGCCTCTTTCCTTTCTGATCAGAAGATTTGTCAATCTTGGGCATAATTGTACTATACCCTCTTCTTTTATAAACTACATAATTTCCAGGTGGGACTACCCTTCCCTGTGTAAGTTTTCTCAGAATAGCCTTAGCTTTTTCTGGCACAGTTTCCATCACTTTGTCTTTCTTCTCATTGAGAGTCTGCATGATAACTTCAAATAGTGTCATAAGAGACTCAATCTTTTTGGCCCAAGCTGAAAATTCCTTCAAAGGATCATATGAACTGTCAAAATTGTGGACAAAATCTAAAGACTTCTTATACACCAGCCATTTTTATTTCCTGGCCTCCTGATCATTCAGATCAAAAAAATTTCTTATAATGCCCTCTGGGAAATTTAATTGGTGTTCTAGTGCCAGGCACTTGGTTTTTTTCCTAAACATGTCCATGATGAAGCCTTCATTGTTTGCGCACCTGGACACAAATGTTGCTAGATGGTAGGGCTCAAAATATTTATCAAATTGTGTCCATCAACCTTTTGTAATGATGAAATGGTGGGCTCTTGTGAGGGTAGTGAAGATACTTCCCTTCATCTTTCTTGTCAAGGCTTCTTCTTGCAATCCACCCATCTACCTCAGAATTTCTGCTATGCCAATTTTGAAAGGTACTCTATAAGGCCGAACATTGTGGGTTCCCCTGAATCCATAAACCCTGATAACTATAGAGACAGGGTAGAAAATGAGATCTCCCCAATTGTGGACAATTTCTAGTTCCAGGGCATTCTCCAGGGGCCTTAATAATCTCATCATATATGTGTGGATCCTAGGATTTAACTTGCATAATAGTGACTTAAGCCTAGCAGCAAAAACTCTATCAAAATATACATAGATGGCTTCTTTTCTATCACAGGATAGATCAGCTCTCCACAATTGGATAGGAAAATCCTCATCATCCTAAAATTTGGAGAGGTCCATTTCCTCCTCAAAGAAATTGACACTATTATACAGAAACATGTGCATCATAAGAGAATACTACCCCATTGGCTTGAGTATATTTCTATCTTTGATACCTATTAAACCTTCATGCATTTGTTGAACAATATAAGAAGCATAATAAAAAACTACTAACATGTGGGGGTGCAAAATCTGAACCACCATAAGCATGATGTAAATTGGCATTGTTTCTTCTTTGTCTTCTCCTAAAACTAGGCACAGGGCACTATACATTTTCCTAGCTTTACTATTGAAATAATCTAGTTTGAATGGATCTGGTGTGTTTGGACCCACAACAATCAAATCCCCTATTTTGCTAAAGTACCCTTTCAGAGCCTCATTCCTGTAATACTCCTTCTGAGTCTGGTACATCTCCTTAAAGTAATTGAAATCAATATCATCCATTTGGATTGATAAGTCACTTAATTTGAAAATTATTTTGATTTCATCGGCTGTGACAGTCAACAACATGTTTGCCTCTGTATCCCTTACAACCCTGCATACTTTGTCATATGTGTTGGCTATCAAAGTAAACAGATCTATATCCATGAATACCTCAAGTATTATCAATTTCCCCACATCTAAATCTCATATGTTATAATCTGGGGAAGGAGTGTTTCTCTGGCTGTAAGTAGTTTTAAACAAATTCTAACCATTTGTACTAGTTTTGACATCCTTGGCTCACCTACCTAAGTCATATAAACCCTCTCCTACTCTAAAATGGGGATGTGTTGGAACTATTTTCTTGATCTGGGTAGCATCACTCGTGGACCACTTCAACTGTTGTAAAAGGTCTTCTCTCGCATTTTTTTTTGATATTCTATTTCTCCAGAGAATTCAATCCTAGGGACCATTTTTGAACCTAGGACATTTTACTCAAATGATATTCAGATTTAGAGAGGAATTATGGGAGCTTTCAAATTTCAAACCTTACTGGAAGCATGAATTTCTATTTTATCAAAGATGACTTACCCATCTTGCAATTTTTCTGCAAGGAGCTCAATGTCGTTGTAATTTTGTTCTTCACTTGAATGATTTTGATGAATTATGGCGGCTCTAATTTCAAGTGAAGAATTATATGGCCTCAATAAAATCATTCTTTCACATTGAATTCAACTGAAGTGGCCACATGTTTTGCAATTAATTTTCCTATTTCAAAACTCATGGCTTAATGGCTCACTGATGCTCATTTTAATAACTTTGAATCTGGACAGTAGATCTCAAATGACATCTCCTTCATCTGACGACTCTCATCTTTTCCTAGAAATAATTATTCATCTGGGACAAGCGTTAGCAGAATTTGATCACTTAAAAGCTAGATCTTGTTCACTTTTCCTCTAAATGATCAAATCAACCATCTGATTCACCTTAACTCGGTCGCAAGTTATTCTACCTTGAGTTTACTGACTGCGGCTACGATGTCATCCACTTGGACACGTGTCAACATGGCTTAGTGGTTCAAGTGTTAGATGTTGATCACTTTTTCTTTAAGCCATTAAGTGACCCATCCAATCTTTTCAAACTTCTAATCTCTCTAACATGATCTCTGAGCTATACAGGACCCCCCTTTTATGCCACATGTCACCATGGCTCAATCGCTTATCCATTAGATCTCGATCACTTTGCCTTTAAGCGATTAAGAAAATTGTCAATTCTTTTTATACATGCTCTGTCTTTAATCCTTCCTTTACATCCTCAACCAGACCCACTAGGACACATGGCATCATGGATTAATCCCTTAAGTGATATATTTCGATTAGTTTCTCTTTAAATGATTAAGTGAGCCATTAGATCTTCACCGAATTCTCCACCCTTTAACCTGTGATCAGCTTCACCTTTAGTGGAATACATGTCATCAATTGGGATATGCATCAGCAACACTTAATGGCTTAGAAGCTAGATCGCATGCATCTTTGAGATAATCCATTAAGTTATCCATTGGATCAAAATTAAATTGTCTATACTTTAATCAACACCTACTCAAAATACCCGGGTCCACCAACTGCCACATGTCAACACCGCCTAATCACTTAACCGATAGATATTGAGAATATTTCCTTTAAATGATTAAGCCAACTGTTAGATCTGTATGAGCTTTAATCTTCTTTATACTACCTACAACAGGACCCACATCATTCCTTTTGACACGTGTCGCTCAGACTTAATCGCTTATATGATAGATTGTGATCACTTTGGGATTAACCGATTAGGTGTACCGTCTGATGAAGCAAGACTCACCCACTGATTAACTGAGATCCTTTCTGATCATCAAACCCACCAAAGACACATGGTGTCATGGCTTAATAAATTAACTGATAGATGTCATTTACTTTGGGAATAAGCCATTAAGTGTGTCATTAGATTAAAACAGACTTACTCGACAGATAATGAAAATAATTAAAACATAAGAAGATTTTGAAACTTGGGGAATAATATATGACCACGATGTTAGGACCAACAACTTAATGAATAAAATAATCTTAAAAGGAACCCATTCGAGACATCAACTTAAGTGACAAAAAGTAACACGAAATTAGAACCAATTTGACGCTTAGCATTTTATGACCAAAATTTATGTTGGAGATTTGATTCTGAGCAATTGATTGATTGTATGTTTTTCATTGATGACAACATATAATACACAGTAGTAATTCTATATGTACTTATAAGAATGTTTATATGGAGACTTGTGTGGATAGATACATGGTGTTGACATGTTTATTATGTTATGTTCATACACACAGACCCAGATATGATGTTTCAGTAAAGTTATGTAATTTTGTTATTGGCAGTTACAGTTCTAGAAGTGTAATGGTTTAGGGCCAACATATATTTCATGTTTCTTGAGTTGCACCTATCTTCTGTATATGCATGTGTATATTCATGTTTAGTTATGAGCTGATGATATTAATTCAAAGGTGCCAAATGTGTTTCAAGAAGATTGCAAAGTTAGAGTTAAATTGGTGAGGCCGACTTACTGAAGCATCACGTCTTTTTTGTTTATACTTGTGTAGTTATAATTATGCTTGCGTGCTTAGTAGAGCCGACAAGAATGTTATGAAGAGTTATCTTATAGGTCCCATGATCTCATACTATGAGGAAGATACTTATAACAAGTCAAAGGTGTCATGCTAAGTGTGAATGAATACGAAAAGATAAGAAAGATGTATAGAGCGGATTATCAGAGTTGGTTCATTCATCAAGAGTCTATGTGAAGAAGAAGTGAAAGATTGCAATACACTGGAACTGATCAAGACAGCAGGTCTACTCTATAGTTCATCATCAGATATAGTGCATATCTGT
>MU223735.1:2181937-2201375 GCA_018584345.1 Thuja plicata
TCTCTAGTCATAATGAGAAAGAATAAGTTGATGAAGAACTTGAAGAAATCATTGCTATGATTGCTAGAAGAGAAAAGAAAGGAAAAGGAAAATATGAAGGACAGCTTCCATTCAAATGTTTTTCATGCAATAAGATAGGTCACTTTGCATCTAAGTATCCTACAAGAGTCAAAAAGTTCAGATCTGATTACAAACCCAAATATAAGAAGGAATGTTATCATGCTGAAGAAGGTGTGGCTGATGAAGATTCAGGAGAAGATGAAATTGGATTCGTTGCCCTTAGAGATATGGAAAGGTTCCTTGAGGAAAGGGACATTGCAGATGAAAACGAAGAACAAGAGCTAGCCCTAATTTCCAAAGAAGACATCAGAACTTATTGGATCATTGATAGTGGATGCTCTCATCATATGACAGGTGACAAAGAGAGATTTTTTTGGTTAAACAAGTACAAAGGTGGTATGGTTAGATTTGGAGATAACACTCCTAAACCTATCATAGGCAGAGGTTCTATCACTTTGGATGGAAAGAATAAGACAGATGATGTTCTATATGTTGATGGATTACATCATAACTTGCTGAGTGTTGGATAGCTACCTGACAAAGGCTATCATTTGGAGTTCAAGAACAACAAGTGCATCATTAAGAACAAGGATGAAGATATGATTGCATTAGGCTCCAAAACAAAAGGTAATGGTTTTCAGCTTAATTTTGATGTAATTTGTTTTGTTGCAAAGGTGGATGACAGTTGGTTATGGCACAAGAGACTTTGTCATATCAATTTTGATAATATAGTAAAGATCAGCAATGTTAAGGTAGTTAGAGACCTACCAAGTATTGAAAGACTAGTTGACACAATATGCAGGGAATGTGTTATGGGAAAGCATGTAAAGAGTTCCTTGAGAAGAAAGAAAAACTTAGCTAAAAACAAATTGGACCTGGTACATATAGATTTGTGTGGTACTACCCAAACAAGATCATACTACAGAGAGAGGTACTTCATTTTTTTTTTTGATGATTTTTCTAGGATGATGTGGGATGCATTCTTAAAGGAGAAGTCTGAACCCTTTGAGAAGTTCAAAATATTCAAAGCTAAAGTTGAGAATGAATCCAGATTGAAACTGAAATGTCTAAGATCAGATAGAGGAGGAGATTTCACCTCTAATCAGTTTTATGATTATTGTGAAGAACATGGTATTAAAAGACAGTTGAGTGCACCTAGAACCCCTCAGTAGAATGGGATTGCATAAAGGAGAAACATGATCATACTTGATATAGCACACACTATGATGATTGAAGGAAAATTTGTGCACACCTATTAGAGAGATGCAGTGAACACAGCAGTATATACTATCAACAGAACCCAATTAAGGCCAGTTGCGGATAAGACATCCTATGAACTTTGGTTTGGCAATGTACCTACAATAAGGTATTTCAGAATCTTGGGCAGTAAGTACTACATCAAGAGAGATGATGGTGTCGCTAAGTTTGATGCTAGAAGTGATGAAGGTATTTTCCTTGGTTATTCTACTAAAATCAAAGCATATAGATGTTTCAATTTGAGATTGAAGAAGATAATTTAAATCACGCATGTTAAGATTGATGAAAAGTTTATGGTTCAAGAAATATACTATGAATATGCACCTATGATTGAGGATGAATCCAGACCTAGTAGCAAAGATACTGTTATTGAATAAATGTTTGATTGCATTGATGTCTCATGCAATGACCCTGAATCAAGCAGAGAAGAATCACAGATTAAAGAAGAAGAAGACACACCTAAAGTTCCAAAATTCACATCTAGATACCACTCTAAAGATAAAATCATTGGAGATCAAAGTAGCAGTGTTTTGACCAGATCTAAAGTAAAAGGTCTAGCAAAGGATGAAGAGGTATGTTTAATTTCACAAATTGAACCCTTAAGTGTTGAAGATGGTTGGAATGATTATGATTGGAAGAATGCAATGAAAGAAGAAATAGATCAGATAAATAAAAATGATACGTGGGAATTGGTCCCTAGACCCAGTAACAAAAATGTGATTGGAACAAAGTGGGTATTCAGAAACAAGATGAATGAAGAAGGTACAGTAGTAAGAAACAAAGAAAGATTGGTATGCAAGGGATATGCGTAGAGAGAAGGAATAGACTACACTAATTCATTTTCCCTTGTGAGTAGACTAGAAGCCATTAAGTTGTTTTTGGCATATGCAATAGTCAAAGACTTTAAAGTTTATCAAATGGATGTAAAATCATCTTTTATAAATGGTGATTTGAATGAAGAAGTCTACATTGAACAGCCTGGAGGATTTAGTCTTTTAGATGAACCAGACATGGTATGCAAATTCAAGAAAGCACTCTATGGTCTTAAATAGGCCCCAAGAGCTTGGTATGAGAGACTTGATGGTTATCTTACCAAGATTGGATTCAAGAAAGGAGCAACAGATTATAGCTTATTTACAAGAGACACACCTGATGGATTATTGTTAGTTTCTATATTTGTTGATGACATTATCTTTGGGGGTAATGACAAGCTCAGTAAAGCATTTGCAAAAGAAATACAGAATGAATTTGAAATGAGTATGATTGGTCCTATAAAATACTTTTTGGGACTAAATGTAAAGAAAATAGATAAAGGTATATTCATTAATCAGTCTAAATATGTGAAGGAAATACTGAAGACTTTTCAGATGGATGATTGTAAACTAGTATGCACTCCCATGATAACAGGAAGCAAGCTCTCAAAAGATGATGACTCCACAATAGTTGATAAGACATTGTACAAATCTATGATTGGTAAACTCATTTATCTAACTCAATCTAGACCTGACATATCTAATGCAGTTGGCATTGTTGGAATATTTGCAGTTGAACCCAAGCAGAGTCACCTAATGGCAATCAAGAGGATATTCAGATATCTAAAGGGAACTATAGACTATGGCTTATGGTATCCTAAATTAGAGAATGTAAAGCTTCATGTGTAGATAGATGCAGATTGGGAAGGTTGTATTGATGACAAGAAGAGCACTTCAGGACGAGTAGTATTCCTTGGAGACAGGTTGGTTTCTTGGATAAGCAAGAAGCAGAATTGTATTTCTCAGTCAACAGTAGAAGCTGAATATGTTGCAGCAGCACTGAATTGTTCAACTATGGTTTGGATCAAGTTGATGGTTAAAGACTTTGGAATTTAGGTTGATTATCCTATTGTTATTCATTGTGATAATACTAGCACTATCAACATTTCCAAGAACCCTGTGATGCACGCAAAGACAAAATACATAGAGATCAAGTACCATTTCTTAAGAGAAAAAGTTACAAACAAAGAAGTTAAATTGGAATATGTGAACACCAAAGAAAAGCTGGAAAATATTTTCACAAAGCCCTTATCAAAGGATACTTTTGAGTATCTTAGAGAGAATTTGGGATTAATTCCCTCTCCTAAGTATTTTTAGAAGAAGCAGCAAAGACATCAGTCATTAAGGGACTGATGAATGGTCGACTACTCTACTTCTAGAGTAGTACCTGTGCCTAAAGGACTATGGAGCCCTTTTTCCATTGATGTCAAAGGGGGAGTATATAGTAAGGAGGAGTATGTACTAAGGGGGAGCATATACTCTGGGGGAGTATATAGATGGAACAAAAACAAAGATAGAGGAACTGCAACAGTTTAGAGAAATCTTTGATGAGGATATTGAGAAGATTGTAAAAGAAAAAGTACACCATGAACATAGGATGTTTTTGGTATCATATGTTTCCATCAATGTCAAAGGGGGAGATTGTTGGAGATTTTATTCTGGGCAGTTGATTGATTGTATGTTTGTCATTGATGACAACATATAATACATAGTATTAATTTTGTATGTACTTATCAGAATGTTGATATGGAGACTTGCATGGATAGATACATGTTGTTGACATGTTTATTATGTTATGGTCATACACACAGACTCAGATATGATGTTTCAGTAAAGTTATGTATTCTATTATTGGCAGTTACAATTTTGGAAGTGTAACGGTTTAGGGCTGACATATATTTCATGTTTCTTGAGTTGCGCCTATCTTGTGTGTATGCATGTGTATATTCATGTTTATTTATGATCTGATGATATTAATTCAAAGGCACCAAACATGTTTTAAGAATATTGCAAAGTTAGAGTTAAATTGGTGAGGCCGACTTAGTGAAGCATCACGTCTATTTTGTTTATACTTGCGTGGTTATAATTATGCTTGCATGCTCAGTAGAGCCAACAAGAATGTTATAAAGAGTTGTCTTATAAGTCCCATGATCTCATACTATGAGGAAGATACTTATAAAAATTCAAAGGTGTCACGCTAAGTGTGAATGAATACGAAGAGATAAGAAAGATGTACAGAGCAGATTATCAGAGTTGGTTCATTCATCAAGAGTCTATGTGAAGAAGAAGTGAAAGATTTCAATACACTGGAACTAATCAAGATAGTAGGTCTACGCTATAGTTCATCATTAGATATAGTGCATATCTTTTATTCAGAAGGTTGTAGCCTTCACCATCAAGAAATGAGCTTTTGGACAGTGAGTTCACCACCCCTAACAGGGTTATTTGTAAAAGACTCCTAACAGGGTCCGACCCTTAACCAGGTCACTATAATTATTACATTGTATTGTACAACTCCTAATAGGGTTGAAATATCTCCTAACAGGGATTACTACAAACAAGTATAGTTTATTGTGGGTGCTAATTCCCACCGGGGTTTTTTACCATTTGGTTTCCCCGTAATCAAATTGTTTGTTGAGTACTGTGTTATCTGATTAAGCATTTACTTTGTTGTATTCTAAAGTTATAGAAGTAAAAATAACTGAAGTTACTGATAACTAATTCGCCCCCNAATTCCCCCCCCCCCCCCCCCTCTCAATTATCCTTTGGGACTATTCTAACAATTTATACTTTGAAGGATGAGACAAGGTTTTTTGGGCATTTTAGCTAGGTTAAGGGTTTAAACAATACTTGCAGAGGCATAAGAACAATTTCAAGCATGATTTTAAACCCTTTGAACACAAGCAAGATAGGAAAATTCAAAATTTTACAAGGTTGACTCAAGAACATGAAATATTACCAACAGAGTACATGTCATAGATGTTGTATGTTATAGACATCTGGGGAGTTGCGATTAGTTGTCTTCCTGAACTAATGTGCTATTGGAGTAGTGTAAGGTTTACTAGAAGTTGAGATTGGAGCTCGGTTACTTCTTCCCTAATGTGTTTTTCTTCCTCCCATAGTTCTTGTGTTAACCTTTTTATCTCAATTATTTTCTCATAATGTAGTTTGACTGCATTGTCTCCATCAGTGGTTAAGCTTTGTGCACTATTTTCTAGATTTGTATCCAGCTTTATAATGTTTTCACTATTCTCTTTAGTGAACTTTTCTATTGTGCTTGATTTTTGAATTAAGGCTATAGCTTTATATATGATTGGATCTAATTCAATGATGAATTCTGGTAGCTTTACCTTATTTATAGCAACTTCTTGGCTGATGTTCTCAATGAGCTTTTGTTGGTACTTCATCTTGGCTCTATCCTCAATTTTCTTCCTAGCATCAATGTTCTAAGTTGTTATTGCATCGGTTAGAGTAGCTAATTGATCTAGTATTGGCTTTTTTTGATCAATATCAACATCGGGCATAATTTGATGCAAAATGTCTCATGCTATCTCCAGTACCATGGAGTCCCTGTGTTGTTTCTTCAGCCTTTCCTGCAATGCCTTCCTTTGACATGTTTCTCCATATTCCTGTAATGCTTCAAAGTCAAGTGTAGATGGGTCACACTTAGGTATTTCAATGATTTCATCCAGGGTGACCTCTAACTTGTTCTTCTTTGATTTCTTTTTCTTCTTCTGTGAATCACTAGAATGTAAAACCATTGCCAATTTCTCAGCCTTCTCTATTGTGCTCAATGAAGTGACCTATTGTGCTTCTTTCTGCTGCTTGGCATTAGTTTCATCTTGTCAGGTTTCTTCAAACATCTCCACATTCACCTTAACATCATCGATAGTATGCTTGTCAGGTTCCTCAGGAGTACCATCTTTAGGTTTGTCTCCATCATTGGTGTCCTTTGCTTCATTAGTCTTTGTTTCTGCATTCTTATCTTGTGTATATGTATCCTTTTCTTTATCTCCTCCTATAACCTTATCAGTGTCAGTTACATCTTGAATATCTCTGATTCCTTTCTAACCATCATTGTTGTCTTTGTCTTCCTCTTCTCCTGCATCCTTCGGAGCATCCTTCTCAAGTGGATTGGTTGATTCTTGTAGGATATTGATAGCTTGCATCAATATTGGCATGTTGCTTGGAATATTCACTTGTGTAGTATCAACATTTATGTCCTATTCATTGGTTTTGTCCTTTGCAATAGTGACATTTTCATCCTTATTCACTTCCTTCGCTGGCTCATCGATAATGTCTATGACATTAGTATCCACAATGTTGTCATTTTTGGTATCTGGCCATGATTCATCTGCAACATCTACAGTCTTGTTTCCGATTGTATCATCTTCTTCTTTATCTAACTCAATAGATGTGTCATCTTGAGTTGCCTTATCAACATCTTTTTGTTGAAGATCTTTATCGGGGCTTTCCTCCTTAGTAGGTCTATTCATTATCTTGTACCATATCTTGTGGCTATCCTTCTTAAGCTCTATAATCTTTCCTTCAAGGAATTTTTATGCTCTCAGCTTCAGTAAGAACTCCTTTTTGTACTTATCCATCATTTCATCTATTTCTACCTTCTTTGATTCAGGTGGCATGAGAGAAACAAGTTCTCTCTCGCTCTCTCTCTCTCTCTCTCTCTCTCTCTCTCTCTCTCTCTCTCTCTCTCTCTCTCTCTCTCTCTCTCTCTCTCTCATTCTTCAATGCAAATTTCCAATGGGAGTATATTCTATCCAAGAGCTCCCTTGGTACATAACTACCTTCAAACTAAATTGGCACATATTTAAACTTGTACATTTTAGCTATGATGGTATCCTCTACTTTATTCTGATCTTCTGGGTCTAACTTCAACCATCTTCTGATCTTTGAATCTAATATAGATCCAGAGTTTGCAATAGATTTGCATATGTCACCAATAGATTTAGGAGGTGTTACCTTGACACTTTCTTCTTCTAAAGATTCATCATGCTCAGTGTCTTCTATATCCTCTTGGGTTCTTATGAATTTCCTTCCTCTCTTTTTTTTTCCCTCTCTTCGGTGCGGTAGCTTTCCTTATGTATGTCCTCACCTTTCCTTTCTTTAGAGGTGAAGGAGTAGAATCCTTTGATTTTTGGCTTCTAGTCCTAGAAGTAGCTATTGTCCTTGGCTTTTTAGTTGGTGGAGGAGGTGGTGAATCTGGCTCTGTTTCCTCGGGGTCATCCTTTCCTTCATCTTTACTGATAGATAATTGTTCTTCAGTTTCTTCCTCCTATTCAAATTCTTCATCCTATTCATCTTCTTCCTTGGTTGCTGACAGTATCTTTTTTAGATTCTTCACCATCTTGTCTTTCTTCCTGACAATTTTCTTCACAACTATGCCATATTTTATTCTTGTCTTGGCCTCTTCATATGTTCCAAATTTTGGTTGTTTCTTGTCCAATGGTCCATTGATTAAGGCATCAATGGCCTTAGTTGCAAGATAAATTTTGATTTCATACTCTAATGGTTTCAGCCATGCTATCCTTGGTACAATAGGCTTAATGTATGTATTGTTTGTATCAACCATGAAGCATATCTCATCCTTATATTTTTTAATAAGTTGCTTGAGGATTCTTACCCTCTTTTGCATTCGGTCTTTGAATACATTGAAGTATTCATCCATGATTGTTTCAAAGTTATCTCTCAGTGTGTCTATGTGCTCACTGATTTGCATGGTTACTAGTTTGGTGCTGTCCCATTTAACATCTCCCACCGATGGGAATTTTTCTTGAAAATAAAAAATGATACACATTATTAGTGAGCCAAACTTGCAAGTGTTTGAATTTTCATTCTTGATAGTCTTTAGATTGTCTTTTAACTGATTCAGGATTAGTTCAGATAAGTCCAATTGTGTTCTCTTCTTCACAATTTTGAACGTTGTGTCCACTGCACTTGATGCTATGTTGTTCAATCTGCTTGCCTAGATGAGTTTGTATCCTAGAACGCATGCACCAAACTTGATCTCATCATCGGTTATTATTGTAACTTTTAGTCCTCTGCCATCCCATTTGGCTCATGTCATCTTCTCGGTCTCGGCCTTTGGTGGATGCTTTAGTGCCTTAAATTTCAAGGTTATGGGGTAATCGGTGACCGCATGAATGACATCTCAGGTTATTACTTTTGGTTCATCAAGCCATATCTTTTTGTTATGCATTCAGCTTAGCACTAACCAAATCCATTTGGTTTTGAAAACCTTCAGGAACATTAGGGAATTGGTAAACCCTTTTACTTCAATGTGCTTTTGTTCTTCCTTTAGTGTTCCATCATCATTACACAACTTCTTATAAGGTTCTTCAACCTCTGAAGTTCCTATCTCTACAATCTTGTAGTGTATGAAAGATCAAATGTCTTCCACAAGTAAAACCCTAGCTGGTATGCATGAAAATGCACCAGTGTCATTGGGTTGTGAGGCAAACTCAGGATGGATCTTGTAGTTAGGTTTCTCACATGCCAAATTCTTGATGAGCTTGAACTCATCCTTCTTTACATTCTTGGATTTCACAGTTCTTGATGTCGAGGCCATTTTCAATTTTAGAGATTCTTGCGTAATGCGTAAAAATAGAGTTGTCAGTCTCGTAGAACTTATTTTTTATGCTTGCAATGATTCCTGAACTACTTGGGAGTGTTGGTGGTCGAGTCGTGGTCACTCTATAACTTGGTTGAATTTTTTTCTCAAAAATCACCTTTGTCGCTCTGCTCTAGGTGTCATGACAAATGAGTTTTTTCGTTTCCCTATTTATTGGTTTTTTCCCTAAAATGTGTGCCATAAATTCTTACCAACTCCTTGGTGTATGAAGATTGAGTTTGTTGGTGAAGACTTCACTTTCCTTTGGTGACACTTATAATGTTTCAAATCAGTCATTGTTTACTTGCTTTCACTGACAGGTTTCAGTGTCGCTGACAACTTGTTCATTTGCTTGTTTACCGACGAGTCTCAGTTTATACTTAACAACTTTTCTTTTAACCAACGCTTCTCGGTAAGTGTAGATAGTCTCAATTTTGAGTTTATACCGACAGGTTTTGGTATATATGCCTGAAAGTATAGTTATTACAAATTTTAACAAGTAATACCATGATGCATCTTCCTTATGCTAATTTGGCATTTTATATCAACATATTATGCAACTACTATAAAATAATAGCTTAGGGTAATGTAGTTCCATACTTACTTGTACTGCTTAGGTGGGGGTGATGATGTCACTAGATCCATTGGATGGGGTGTCACCATTTGCATTGCTTGAAGCTTTTCTCCATATTTTGTCTCTTGCCCTCTGGATATCTTCAATGGTGTCTCCATTGGGATATGTGCTTGTCTTTTTCATTTGGTCTTTGTAGTATTTCTTGAGATGACCAACTTTATGATAGTGTAAGCATGCCATTCCAGGGTTAGTCTAGCCTCTAGACTTTCTAGTCCATTGCCTCATATAGTTTGCAGCAATGTGACCATATCTTCCACATGTTGTATGTTAGGTCTGTTGAAAAAAATTTCCAAAGCAATGGGTCCATTGTCTGTATCTAAATTAGGGTCTTTCATAAATCTTTGAAACCCTTGTTTTCATGTTTCTAAGTGTAAAATTTGGTCCTAAAACCCTATGCATTGAAATGGTTTCTAATTCTATGTTACTTTTTGCTACTTAAGTCATGCCTTGCACGTGTTCTTTTAAAACGATGTTTGCGTTCAATAGTTTGAATTTTTCCTAACGTCGTGGTCCTTTATTATTTCCTAAGTTCAAAGTCCACAATATTTATTAAACTATTATCTGTCGAGCTAATGTGTTTTCATCCAATCATTCATGCATTTCCATGATAAGAAGATGACCGAAATCTAAGCATCAAGGAAACATGTCGTGATGCCATGTGTCTTTGGTGGGACTGGCTACAATGAAGATGCACATCAAAAGATATTCGTAGATGTTTCTAAATCCAATGGCTCACGCATTACCTCTATATCAAACATGTAGGTGAGTTAACTTCAAGGGATTGTGTCATGGTGACGCGTGTCCTCAATGGGAACAAACATGAATGAACAGATGAGGTTAAATAAAGTATATGTTAGATTTGATTTGACAGTTGGTGCAAAGGCTTATGATGAAGATGTGCATTCAATAGCCATTAAGGGAAAGCATCATGTTTCCACGTGGTGTCTAGTGGGTCTAACAGGGAATTAAAGATTCAGTAAATACACAACATCCTCGGAAAGATTTGATGGCTAGTGTTAACCCACAATGCAAAGATGACTGAAGGATTATCTTTGAGGAATTGTGTCGTGATGACACATGTCCATCCAAGAAAGTTGTAGACTGTAGTTAATATAAAGCCGGTTGGGTAAAGGAATGACAGGTTAAGGAAGATCTGACGGCTGGTGTAAAGCCTTCAATAAAAGGTGAGGTGACTTTAACCATTAAGGTATTACAATGTGCTGCCACGTGTCTCAAGAGATCGAAGCCGCAGGTCATAAAGATTGGTCAAAGGGAGTAGAGATCATACAAGATCAGATGGATGGTGTAAATACTAAATAATAAAGTGATCAACCTTTAATCATCAAGGGAATGCACCATTGTTATGCATTTCCTAAGTGTTGGGACCCTCCATCAGCGTTAAGTAATATAAAGTGTTACAATCTTCAAAAATATCTAACGGTGCGCGCAAAGACTCAAATGGAAAGTGATTGAAGGATAATCTTTGAGGGATTGTGCTATGATGGCACGTGTCTGTGGAGATGAAGATTGTAAGGGATTTATTGTTAGCCATTCGATGTGAAGAAAAGTTGTCAAGATCAAGGATCATATTTCAAAGGAGTTATTTTAGCAATTATGAACCGTTAGCCGCAAGAGTTTGAACTCAGGTGAAGTAATGGCGAATGTGTGCTTTCCACATTAAGAATTTAATGCTCAGGAGTGACAGTATTTCTATGTAATTGATCATTCAACTCTTACTTGTCATAATTGTTGAATTTGTGGAGCAAAACAAAGCTATAGTGATCACGTTTTAACTCCCAGGCTGTTTGCAGAACGGCTAAATTTATGATGCAAGTTTAATCTGAATTCTAAAATTTGAAGAATTATCAGGGCTTGTAGTCACTAGATTCTGTCAAAATTTTGTTGAATTGTTAGATTATAAATATCCTAAATTCAAGATATCACCTAGGAGAGAGTACAAGGGCCATGTAAATTATAAAGACAGAAATGTATGTGATGACCTATTGCAACAACTAACTAGGTCAACAAATGATTCTACAAAAATCAAAGAACTGGTCCCTAAGAGTCCACGTTTAAAAGTTGGTAAGGGTTTGTACGATATGGGACAATGGGCAAGAGATGCAAATATTGGAATGACTGGTTTGGCTTTATTAAAAGTAATTTTTAGTCAAATAAATGCTTTTGCCCCAAATAGTAATGTATGGCAATTTGATGTGGGCAAATTAGTAGTACCTGGGGTTTTTATGGATATCGATATGCTTATGAAAATAGCTTACAAGTATGAAAAAATATCCAGGGTATTCAGAGATAAGGATGGACAAATTATGGTCAACATAACTGCAGAGAAAATCAAGGAAGTTTTTAAATTGAGTGATGAGGAAACCCCTATGGACAAAATTGACTTCAAAGAATTTCCAGAAGTGTATCAAGCTCAGAAAGATTATTTAAGAAATGGGCCCTTAAAATAATATTTTAATAAAATTGGGGATTTGATCATGGTAGGGCTAAATACTAGGGAACCTTTCAACTTAGATTACTTCACCCCAAAGGCCAGAGGAGTATATAGGGCTTTATGTCAGATCTATGGGGATTATGAAGAGAAGGAAATGCCAATCCATTATATGTTCATGATGGTACAAATTTTTCACCCCCATTTGGCTATAATTTTTTATTTTGCTCCATATCTTGTAGACTTGATACATGAAGGTTTGATAGGCATCTAGGACAAAAAGGTGACCAGACCTTTCACATGGTATTCCCTTCCGATGCACATGTTTCTATTCAAAGGGGCAGATTATTTTTAAAAGGAAATGGAATTGACAAAGGTCAAAGATGATGAGGATATGCCAGTACATTTGTGGAATGTAGACATGTCATGGGACAAGAAAGAGGCAAGCTACATTAATTTTGATAGATGTTTTTCTACTAGAGTTAGGCATTATTTCTAACTAATGATCCCAGAATGTCTTTAACACTTTTTCAACTATTGAAGCCCAAAGAATATAGTCAGGAATTAAGAATAGTGCATAATTGGGGAGATGTTATTCTCTATCCAATGTCAACAATTTATGGTTTCAGGGGAATCCCAAATATATTACCTTAAAAAGTACCTATCAAATTAGGGTTGGCAGAAATAATAAGGCAAATTGGAGGTTTGCAAGAGGAAGCATTAACAGGGAGAGGAAAAGGAGCTATTTTTCCTACAATCACAGTAGCCCATCAATTCATTATTACAAAGGGAGGGTGGAAACACATAGATACATATATGGCCCCTTACCATTTGAGTACTGCAGTGTCAAGATGTGTTGATCCTGAAGCTTTTATTAAAGATATGTTCAAGGAGAAAACAAAATGCCTGGTACTGAATCACCAATTCAATTTCCCTGAGGATATAATTAGAAACAAATTTGATATGATAGAGCAAGAGATAAAAATATAAAAATGGCTAGCATACAAGAAGAGCCTAGATTTTGTGCAACATTTTGATAAGTTGAATCACCCATTAAAATATTTTCAGCCTTGGGCTAAAAAGATAGATTCTTTAATGGAGATGTTTGAGGAAATTATGCAAGCAATAAATCAGAAAAGGGCTAATATTTTACAAATAGAACCAGAAAGAGCTAAAGCAATGATGAGTAGGATAGCTCCTATTAGAAATGCTCCCCTAGGGAAATATATGGTTTACCAAAGAAGAGGGTATAGTACAGTCTTGCCACAAGTTGAGAAGACACTGGATCCAAAGGGGAAGAGGTCATTAGACCCACATACTAAATCATTGCCATCCCAAAAAAGGCAAAGAATAGAAGGAGAAAAACAAAAAAAAATGTAGATGTATACTCTCCTTCTCAGTCTCTTCTTTGTATTGATGAGCAAGTAGTAGCAGAACAATTGCTACAAATGGGAGGTGTTGGACAAATTTTTGTCACAGCCCAAGAATTACAGGAAGAGATGTCAGAGGTTCCAAATCATGCTTCATTGGATCTAACTATTGCTGAATATGATGGAAAGGAATTGGATCCCCTGACACAATAGGCCAGTAATGAGTTTCTTTATGATGATAATTTTATCAAGGCTAGGGCATTTTTGCAGTTTTTATTGAGAATCCACATGAATGAGTTCAAGGAAAAATGCCAACAAAAACATAAGGAACAACCTACAAGGAGTGAGGGAGAAATTTAAAATCAAATGAAATAAGAAATGATATCCAAATTTGACAAGATAACTCCTGAGGAAGGAAGGGCACTAGTGAAGAAGGAAGGGGTATGATACTTCCAAAATGGGATCTTGCAGATGCCATTGTTTTTGATGCTGTGAGAAAGGAGACAAAGACTGTCCATGCTACTGAGACAGAGGCTAGGAAAACATATAAGGGAGTAAAATTCAGTGAAGATCATGTTTCCCTTGTTATGTGGCATATAAAAAGGAAGAGCAATAAGGTATCTGATGAAGGTAATCGGTGTCAGCATGTAGGTAGCCTTATTGTGAGAAGAGTATCAGATATGTCAAGTGTGGATGAAGCTAACCTCACTCTACAAAAAGAAAAATTGAGTTTAAAGGTGGCTGAGAAACAAAAAGAGGCATTCAAAAGCCTAACATAAAAGTATGAGATTGCCATGAAGGCTTATAAGGATGAGAAGATAAAATCAATTGAAAAGGACAATAGGATTGCCTTCCTTGAGGGTAAACAAAAAGTTTAGTTTGTTCCTCAGAGGATGATCACACAAGATCCTCATCATCCATCATCATCAAGCCCAATCATCACTTACCCTCCTTCCCCTGCACCATCAAACCCAACCAAACTAGAGGTGTTGGAGCAAGAAAAAGAAATATTGATTGCTGAAAGAACGGAGCTGGAGAAATCAAAGAAGGAATGGGTTGAACAATTTGCAGCTTTCAGGGAAGCAGAGGCATGGGTGAAACAAAAGTATGCTGAAAAAATACATAACACCCTCATGCATTGTACTCATGAATTAGTTCCTACTGCCATTTATTCACAAGGAAATAAAATTATTAGCATATTGAATGATTATATTGCAGAAAAGGACAATTGGGATCAAATGGTGAATAGATGGAAGGGAAAAAGAGGAGAATTGAAATTCTTCCATACCATGTGCAAAGAAGAAAATAATGTTGACATTATTTTAATTGGTACTCATAAATGTGTCAAACTAATGATGGACATGGATATAAGGAGTATTGTCATCAGGAAATTAATGGCCTTAAGAAAGGAATATTCAAAGGAGCGGTATGAGATGTTTCCAAATATTTTTAAGAAGAATGGGGATATAAAAAATGAAGCATTTTGGTATAGGAAAATGAATGAGGCACTAACAGTAAGAAAAAATAGCATAATTAACCTGGAAAGTACACTATTTTTGTTCAAACACTTGAGATAGTCGGTAAGGCCAGAGCATTTTTTGGATTTTGGTCAGATGAGATTCAAAAGGCAAGTGTCGATTGCAAGGAGATTAATAGTAAAAAGGATGAGGTCCTTAGCTTCGCTTGGCCAAGTGATGAGGTGTATACCTCTTGGAAGGACAGGTACATTATAGTTGATCCAAGAGAAGGTGACGACATGCAAGTGGACAATGAGGCCTAACAGATTGGATGATATAGGTAAGGAGTGAAGATCCTACATCACCAACATCAAAGACATTAGACTCCAGGTGGCTCATTCTGAACAACTTTGAAGAAGATGCAAGTACCAAGCGGTCAAAAGACAAAATATATCAGATATCTATTGTAACAAAAGTGGTTATCACTCCATTATCTATTTTGTCTTTTTATTGAGTCATTGATTTTGTCCTTATTCCAAATGATTTGTAGCTTGTTGCAATCCTATTCTATAAAAGGATTCCCAAGATCATTGGAAGGGGCTGGAAAATTTGTATTGTAAACAATTTGTAAAGTTTTCAGTCAAGAGGGGAAAGATGGTATAATTTTTACTAGATAGTGTAAGAAGTCAGAAATAAAGTTGAGAGATCTTTTGCAAGTTATTGAAGAGGTTATCTTTGAGTACTTTTTTTTATATTGGAATAAGATTTTCTAAATTTAATACAAAGATATGGATTTCAATCTCTCCTGTGTTATGTGTCATATGAGTTATGAATTTTTTGATTCATTAGCATAGTTTTCTCTATGTTTGTGTACTTATTTGAGAGTTCTGATCTAGGATCAGAATAAATTAGGCTCTGATTAATGCATAGATTCATTTGACACATGCTAGGATTCTATTAGTATTTGGGGTTTGGGATAGCTATATTATGATTTGAAATATTTGGTGAATATTAATTTTGGTATATTACATCTGAGACAGAATATAGCCCAATAGATAAAGCACTGATCTAAAGCTGATAAGTTTTGTATTATTGCATATCTAGTTGCACATTGGCTATTTTTTCCTATAAACAAATATATAAAATCCACTAAGTCTACATTTTTGTAAGTTTGTTATGAATTTCTATCTCATGCTCCATTTCATGGTTGATGTTCAATGGGTAATTAGCCAATTATCTAGTATCTCCTAGTCATGTTGAGTCATTGTAAGATTACTGCTTGATGGTACCAGATTAGATATATCACTAGGTATTACAGGGTATCCCCACTTGGTGTAGCAGGACCTAAAGAGTAGAAGTATTAAGAGAGTGCTTGTTAGTTGGGCCTTTTCTTGCATGAACAAATATTTGGAGGTGGCTCCTCTAGAAAATAGTCATAAAGGGAAGAGGTTATTATTTTTTTTATTGCAACATAAAAATAAACCAACAAAATGGCGACTCTGCTGGGGAGTAGTTTTTATTGCAATAAGTGAGTAAGGTTTCTCAAGTTGAGCTAGACTCCTAGCCTACTTGCTTTTCATTACCAGTTGGTTGACCATTGTACTACAGAGCTGTGTCTTTTCATATCCCAGTGATTTGTGTTACTCTTGAAAATATATCAGGATGAGTGCTTAGAATTTGTTGATATCTGTGACCCGTGAAAAAATTCCATAACTAAAATTTGTTAATCATGTTAGTGTGTATTTACCCAGCTATTTGTTGGGTGGCGACTTGAAGAAATCTCTGCATCAATGTTGAATTACAATTAATTTGATACACTACTATCTAACTATGAGTTACAAAAATACCAGATCCAGGATGGACATTCGTCCTAAGAATGAATTGGAAAGTGAGATTCCATCCACTTCCAGAGATGGGAAATTAGTGAATAGAAATGTTGTTGGAGTTACTCCCCAAGCTTGGAGGCAGAGAAGGAATATAATAATGGATACTACCATTCCTCCCAATCATGAAGAAGAGAATGTAGAAGTTGAACAAGAAACACAACCAGAATTGGGAGTCTATGGGGAGTATTACTCTCAGAGTGAAAGGGTTAATGATGTTCCTAGATATACCAGAAAGGTGGTTCATGGTAAGTCTCAGGGACATGAGACAAGGTCCAGATACAAGAGTAGAGGTGAAGAGAATAGGAACGCTCCAAGTGATATTAGCTCTCCCTCATCTGAAAGACCACATGCACATCATCACAAAAGAGAGAGAACCATCATGGAAGAAAACTCAGAATCTAACATGACTCTTGTGGATTCTGAAGAGATTTTTGAAGAGGTGGGTGAGTTGGAGAGGAATATCCAAGATAAAATTTCCTTGAGACAAAAAAGAGAAAGAGAAAAGGAGGAAAGAATCAGACATGCTCAAATTCAATCTGACCAGTTTAAAAGGCAACTGCAAGATTTGGAGGTAATGAATGATGTTGTTATACCTAAGAAAATTGAATATGAACTTGTTGTTCAATAGTTGTATGATATACCAAAGCCCAAGGATAAAGATAAACAAAAGGAAGTAGCTCTTCAAATAAAGGAGACAGTGAGTAAAGGGATTATAGTGGATCCCATGGTTAAGCTAGATATTGAGTTGGAGAGAGCCAAAAGAGAGAGGGAGATAATAGCCAAGGAATTAGAGAAGGTTGAGTTGGAAGCCTCTTCTCTTGAAATGAAAAATAAAATTGAATTTATTAGGCAAATCTTTGGTCCTCATCTTGTTGGTGTTCATCCTAAATTGTCTCTGAATTTAGGAATGAATTTACCACCACCTGTTGATTCTCGAAATGCTACCACTTCAAGTACTCAAGGTAACATTTCATTTCAAAAAACTCCTGTCTATACTGAAAGGTATAGACAATTTATTTTCCTTGGCATTCCTACTTATCCAAATGAAATTCCTAAAAAGATCAGGGATAAACTTCCTAAATTTGTTGGGAATAATGTTATAACATGTGAGGAACATCTAAAACATTTTATGGATATGGTTGATGACTATGAAATTGCACATGATGATGTTATGGTGAAATTATTTGTACAATCATTAATTGAGGATGCTAGGGACTGGTTTAGAGGATTGCCCCATGAATGTATTGGGTCCATGGATGAGATGAAGGAATGTTCAGGGACCAATATGGGGACAAGACTAATGAAGGGTTCATGTTGAATGAGTTCAAAAACATAAAGAAGAACCTAGATGAAGAAGTGTGGAATTCAATATCAGGTTTCAAAGGTCAATGGAAAATGGACTAGATGACAAGGTATGTCTTGCTACCTATCTTAATTATTTTGATGAAAAAATAGGTTATTTGTTAAGAGATAAGAACCCTAGAAATATTAGGGAAGCATATAAGGTAGCAGTCAACATTGAGACAAACAGAATAGTTTCTGGGAAAGTGGGTAGGAGAGAAGATTGGAAACCCACCAGGTATAATAAGAAAGAGTTAGATAAACCCTTGATTTCTAAACCTAAGAAGGATGATAACATTAAGTTGATTCTGAATTCTTTAAAAAATTTAAAGCCTAGAGAGAGTAGTCACAATAGGATTCCAAACAATGATAAACCTTCCTATGGAAATTTCAACAGATAGCATTGGATGCAAAACTATCCTTATACTACTCAGTGGAAAGATGAGAAACCTATTATCCAACAGAAGAAGGATAAATCTGTTGAGAAAACTCCTGATCCCCTACACCAGACCTCTGCAAATATGTGCAATGATAATCCCTGGTGTGTAGCTTGTCAGTCTCCACATAATCTTGAGTATTGTGTTATTGCTTCCAAAAATGCTAGAAGACCTTCAAAATTTTTGCAACAAAGTAAACAATTTATCCACCTTAAAGGATTTTTCTTATCTTTCCAATGAAGTAAATGGTTTGCAAATTGGACCTAGGACTAGAAATTTATGTAGGCCTAAATTTTTATATAGTTTTTTAAAAATTTTGGTAGTTTTAATAAGTTTATTTGTAATAAACATTATGGTGACTCTTCATTTCATTTCCAAGGTATTCTAGCGACCCTTGGGATCCATCATATTTGTATAAACTCAAATTTTGAATAGAATGGATCACTTTTTGGCTTGCAATTTTGTTGTTAGTCTTCTGGTTTTTTATATTGAAATTGATAATACCGCAAGTGTCACACCAGGTATTGTAATTTGATTCATAATTCAGATCAATATCAGAGCAGGAATGCTCCTTTAAGCCAATTTACACAAGATCCTCCTAGCAAAGATTAGGAATGGATACATAAGATTTGTCACAATATCCACCTTTGAGGCACACACAATCAAAGATGTTAGACGATAAAATTAAGTAGTTGGTGGAAGAGGCTTTAAATAAGCAATGAGAGGAGATGATGAGTAAATTTTCACTCCTTCTATAGAATTAACAACCCTCTGAATTAAGAACAATGTTTCATGGAAATACCCCTTTCAAAGTGCAGGTAAATTTTGACATCCTAAATTTTCAAGGAAAAGTTGATGCTAAAGTTGTTGATAACTGGATATCAAAATTGGATATATACTTTTCTGTAAATAATTTCTCAGATGCAGAAAAAAATAACATTTGCTCTCATCAAAGATGAAACCCATGTGAAATGTGTCTAGGAAGCCAAATTAGCAAATAAAGAACGGGAATTATCTGATGAAAATGGCTTGGAAATATCTCTTGATAACAAGCCCACATGGGGAGAATTTGTGGAATACATAAAAGAAGCATACTTTCCTGAGGAT
>MU223735.1:2201501-2240149 GCA_018584345.1 Thuja plicata
AGTGGACTTCATAGGTATATTCAAATAGAGATGGAATTTTTGAATATTGAGACATTGGCAACTGCCTATAAATATGCTACAAAAATTGAAGAGAAATTCAAGCAGAAAGGGAAGAGGGACTACTTTGTAAATAATAAGCCAAATTTTGAAGGTGACAATAAATCTGTAGGAAAACAGGTGACCAAGGAACCTCACTCAAACTCAGCAAAGAACACATGGTGGGCTGCAAAAAAGACACAGGAAAATATAGGCATGTGGTGTGAGATGCATAATTCCCCAACCCATAATACAAAGGATTGTTGAAGTATCAAAAATCTCATGACAGCAATACGAGGAGAGGAAGTTGAATCTAAATCATCACCAATAGATCCTTCCAAGAAAAATGAGAATGATTGTGTCATAGAAGCAGACCCATATGCCATAGTTACAACTACTAAAGTAATGCATCATGAAGATGAAGAGAGACTTTTTCATTCACAGATTTGGGTTGATGAAAAGCCTCTACATTTTATTGTTGACAGTGGGAGCCAAATGAATTTGATATCTAGAGAGACAGTCAAAAGATTGAATTTTAAAGTGACAAGACACCCACAACCATACTCTATGGGATGGGTAAATGAGGGACAAGATATTGAAATAAATCAATAGTGTCATCTTTCATAATCAATCAAGCCTTTCAAGGATGAAGTGGTATGTGATGTAGCACTACTAGATGTATGTGATGTCTTGTTAAGGAAACCTTACATGTATCAGAGCCATGGAGTGTATTGTTAGAGTAATCAGTTAGTTTTACTTACTCTTTTTCGCTTAAGCTATCTCTTAGGTGCATATAATTAATACTTTATATTAATTATATTGCGCAACCTAGAATTTTTGTTTTAGGGTTTGTTCACCTTTATAGGTTGAACTTTGTAATGTCTTTTCATAACTTAGAGAATAATATTAGGACTCTTCTTTTGAGCATCTCTGAGTTCTGCTTTTTCAGTTTTTGTGCTTCTACTTTGTATTAGGTTATTTTCATGCAGGTGTATTTGGGTTCTATGGATTTGCATATTTCTCAAATCCTACATGGTATCAGAGCCACCCTGTCACTGCCTGATTAAAGGTCTTTGAAGCCACGATTCGAAGATGACAGCCACAGCCTTTTTAGGGTTTTTTCTGTCACTTTGAAGGAGGCACCATTTTCTGGAGTCATTTGAGAAAAAATAGACTCTGCCATTGCGTTCAGAAGGCCCAGGAGAGTCAAAAAACATATAAATTTTGACTATTTTGGCCTATGTGACCACAGGCTAAAATTTCAAGCCTACTAGGGCCATACGGCTCAAAAATCGAGAACAAAAAAAATAAAAAAAGACTTTTTTTAAGCGCAAGCAGGCGCTGCCAGTGCACGTCACCCGCGTGTAGCTCTTGGGCAGTGTGCCACCCGCGCACCACTGCTGCGCCACCGGGGCCCGCCGCCGCCTCCTCCCCGCCCGGCCCACCCGCTACCGCCGCCCTGCCCAGCTGCTACCTCCGCCAGTGTCGCCGCCGAAGTGCCACCACCATGCTGCCAACTCCCTGCGATGGCCATTAGGCCGTCAATTTTATTCTCATGACTGGTTTTTTCTAGTGACTTGTTTTTTGAAGGTACCTATGGTTTTTTGCCCATATCTTGGGCATACGGTGTCATTTTTTAGAAAATGAGATATCGTCGGAAAGGTGTTTCCGAGACGGACATAATAATGCTGGTCTTGTTTGTTGATTCGGCCATTTGAGTTTCTATTTTAAGCGTTGAATTTGAGGCTTTGTTTTCCTTCCACTCTACATCCAGTGTTCAGGTTTTTCTCTCATTTTTTCTGTTCTTTCAGTAGTTGATTATTTGTGGTGCACAGGGGATAGGATTTTAAATTGTGGGGGGGGTGCATTTTACTTTCTGCAATTTCCTTCAGAAAGACCCTTCTACTTTCATCTTATTCTTCTTCCAATGTCGGACCCCTCTGTGGCCTGACTGACACCTCATAACTACCACACATGGAAGCCACACATGACCAGACTCCTCATGTCATGAGGTTTATGGTCCTGCATGGATGCGGCTCAGCTAGTTCTTTAGAGGCCTTATGAGGCTCTTATGCACAGAAATAGGATGGATGAGGCAATGGGCCTCATTACCACGAATATCTCAGATGGGTTGTTGTTCCACCTGGATGGTCTGACTACACCCAGGGATATGTGGGACAAGTTGTCCACCTTGTTTGGCACCATGGATCAGTTTAGGATTCTCCAGATAGATGCAGAGTTCACCTCCTTGGCACCTGACTCATTCACCAGCATTGAGGACTTCCTGATGAATTTCAAGTCTCTTCAATCTATTTTACAGGTTGCTAGAAAGATGAAGTCAGATGATGAGTGTATCTTCCTGATACTCTCCAAGCTTCATGGTCCTTATCAGATTTTCACTTCTACCTTCTAATCCACTATGGATGCACTGGGTGCTCGACATGTTATGCCCTCTTTTGAGAACTTCTGTGACAGGTTAACTCGTGAGCAGTCTAACCTCAGTCAGATGGATTCTCTTACAGGTTCACAATCATAGGCATTGCTTGCCAAGTCATCTCAGGATACACAGAAGCCGAAGCCGAAGCAGATATCTGATTCCTCTTCTCAGCACTCTACTGGCCCACCATCTTCTTCTAAAAAGGAGAAACAGAAGTCTCAGAACCCCACTTGTTCGTATTGTTAGAAGGGGCCCCATGATGAGTCCCAGTGCTTTCAGAAGAGATTCGATGGCTATGAGAAACAGATTACAGATTTGCAGGCTCTCCTTTAGAAGAGCACTATTTCCTCTCCATCCTCTTCCACCTCATAGGGTTCTGCTTTTCAGTCTTCTACCTCTTCTTCGACATCTGGACAGGATTTTGGATAGGGTCATGCATTACGGGCATCTGTTGCATCCCCTTCACAGGTCCCTTGGATACTGGATTCAAGTGCTTCTCACCATATGGCATCTTCTTAGGATTTGTTCTCTTCTTTTGAGACTTATCCTATTCCTCATATTCTCATGGGGAATAACATTATACAGACAGTCTGTGGGATAGGTTCGGTCAGCATTCAGGATGGCACATTCAATTTTGTATTGTATGTTCCATCTCTCTCTGCAAACCTTCTCTCAATTTATCAGATTACACGCAGTGGGTCAGGGAAGATAGTTGAGTTCACGGCCGATCTAGCCTTCATCAGGGATAGTGTGACAGGAGGCATTATTGCTACAGGGATAGTTGATCATTCCACCCGTCTCTACACCTTCTCTCACTTTGGTCCACCATCTCCATTGTTGGAGCTCAGCTCTCCTCTTTCGAGAGAGTATCATGCAGTGCAGTCAAGTCGTTTGAACCTGTGTGTTGCTCTAGAGACCAGTGTTGTGACTGCCACACCTCATCCTGCGGAGTACTTTTCTCTTCAGCAGGATTCATCTTCAGCACTGCTTGACCCTTTAGCTCCTTTCATCGAGCCACCAGGAGCAGTTTTTGAGGACTCTACAGAGGACATTCATCTCCTCCTTGCTGACAGTGTCAGCACACCTGTCATACCTCTTACATTGGGGATTCCCTTTCAGGATCCTTGTGTCTACTCCTTTGAGCATCAGCTCGGCCTTCCTATGACAACTCATCTTTCGATGTCACCTCTTCCGTGTCCACTTCCTTTCACTCCTTTGCATTGGATTCATGGTGGTTTGTTCATTGATCCAAAGGTTCTTTCATTCCGGGGGGCTTTGGAGCCTCGACCCTCTCTCACGGGGGGGTTGGTAGCATGCATTGTACTACTGTCTTTGAGAGAGTCTCTTGAAGTCATTCTTTTTGTCTTTTCTTGCTTTTAAATCTTTTTTTGGGGTAGGGTTTTTCCCACTAGGTTTTCTCTATTTCCCCGGTTCACAAAGATTTCTTTGTTGTTGGGTACCTGATCAGGCCTTATTGTCGGGACCCATTTCCTACTTTCTTAGTTGTGCTAGGTTAGCTTACCTCCTGAGCTTCGCTTAAGGGGGGGTGTTAGAGTAATCAGTTAGTTTTACTAACTCTTTTTCTCTTAAGCTATCTCTTAGGTGCATATAATTAATACTTTATATTAATTATATTGCGCAACCTAGCATTTCTATTTTAGGGTTTGTTCACCTTTATAGGTTGAACTTTGTAATGTCTTTTCATAACTTAGAGAATAATATTGGGACTCTTCTTTTGAGCATCTCTGAGTTCTGCTTTTTTAGTTTTTGTGCTTCTACTTTGCATCAGGTTATTTGCATGCAGGTGTATTCGGGTTCTGTGGATTTGCATGTTTCTCAAATCCTACATGTATGAATCCAGACCATGCATCGTTACAATCAAGCTTGGTGGGAAGAGGTTTTGAATACCAGAGATATGTCCAACACAAATTGCTTCTCTAATTAGTGCTAAATAATGTAAATGTATGATTTCTCAAACTAGAGCTTTTGTTCTTCTTATGGTTTTCCCTGAACAAACAAAGTTATTTGTCCTTAATACACATACTAAGGTAGCCATAACAACAAATCAACAAAATCAGATGGATAAAATTTTGAAATAATATCATAGTGTGTTTAAATCACTACTAGGAGTTCCAACACACTATTAAGTCAAGCACTCTATTGATTTAATCTCAGGCACACCACTACCACATGAGCCAATAAATAGAAGGTCAGTTTTGGAAAATGATGAAATCAAGTGACAAATTCAAGAGTTGATTCAGAAAGGACATATTCATCCAAGTGCTTCACCTTGTGGCAGTCCAATTGTCCTTGCTAAAAAGAAATATGGGACATGGAGACTTTTTATTGATTATAGGGCATTGAACAAAATCAGTGTGAAAAATAGATATCCAATCCCTTAAATTGATTATTTGTTGGACCAACTTAGGGGAGCTAAGTTCTTTACAAAAATTGAATTGAAATATGATTATCACCAAGTACCAATTGATCCAACAGATGTGTGGAAGACTGCATTTAAATCTAAGGAAGGTTTTTTTGAATGGTTGGTTATGCCTTTTGGCCTAACAAATGCCCCAGCAACATTTATAAGGCTGATGAAAGATGTTCTTAGACCATTCATTGATTATTTTGTGTTTGTTTATTTGGATGACATGCTCATCTTTAGAAAGTCTTGGTCTGAGCATTTGTAGCATGTTGAACAAGTGCTTTCAACTTTGCAAAAACATAAACTTTATGCCAACTTTAAGAAGTGCTCTTTTGGTATGCAGATTATTCAATACTTAGGGTATATCATTGATACTAAGGGTGTTCATGTTGACCCAGTAAAGATTAAAATAATCATAGATTGGCCATCTCCTAAAAATTTCACAGAGCTTCGCAGCTTCTTGGACTTAGCCAACTTCTATAGTAGATTTGTTTTTGATTTCTCACATATATTATGGCCTCTCAATCAATCACTAAGGGGTGGAGCACAAGAAAAATTTCTCTGGACAAAGGCAAAGCAACAAGCATTTGAAGAGTTAAAGAAAATATTATGTCCAGCACCAGTAGTGGTTCTCCCAGATCTGCAACAATCATTTGAGATAGAAATTGATGCATCTTATTATGCTCTTGGTGCAGTACTCACACAACATAGGCATCCTGTTGCCTATCATAGTGATACTTTTTCTGATACAGTATATAGGTATCCCACCTATGACAAGGAGTTGTATGCTATTGTTGAGACCTACAAATAATGGAAACCTTATATACTAGGAAAGGAAACTATTATACATACAGACCATAAAACCTCTTCAATTCTTGCAAACACAAGGGAAGTTGTAGAATGACAGACATCAAAGGTGGTCAGCTTATCTACAACAATTTCACCTCAACATTTGTCATAAAAAGGAACCAGTAACAAAGTGGTAGATTGTTTGAGTAGGCCTCCAATTGCAGGTTTGACAATGGTGCTGGATTCATGTGGTCATAAATCATCCACATGGGAGCAACTATATGGTATTGACCCTGATTTTGCTAACATCTATAGTAATTTGGTAGAAGGAAAGTGTGTCTTTGATTTTCACTTGCAGGATGGCTTTCTCTGCCATGTTGGTCATATATGTGTACCCACTAAGGAATGAAAGAAAATGATATGGGAAGCTCACTACAGCCATGTTGCAGGATATTTTGGTATTGGTAAGACTACTTCTATCCTTTAAAACCATTTATATTGGCCAAAAATGAAGGAGGATATAATTTCATACATACAAGCTTGTGTAGCTTGTGCAATTTGAAAGCCCGCAAACTGTAAGTTGGGTCTATACTTACCATTACCTATTCCTAATAAGCCATGGTAGTCTGTTTCAATGGATTTTATGTTTGGGCTTCCAACTACCAGGCGGGGGCATGATTGTGTGTATGTTGTGGTAGATAGGTTTTCCAAAATAGCTATCATGGTAGCATGTAAAAAGATGATTTCTATAGAAGAGACTGCCAAGTTATTTTTTGAACATGTTTGGGCTCATTTTGGTTTTCCCAAAAGTATTATTTTTGATAGGGATAGCAGGTTCATGAACAAATTTTGGTTTGTACTATGGGCTAAAATAGACACAAACTTGACAAAGTCCACAACATTCCATCCCCAAATAGATGGGCAAATAGAAGTGTTGAATCGAATGATCATTCATATCCTACGGATGTATCATTCAAAACATCCTCACACATGGGATGAAAGCTTACCCTATGTGCAACATAGTTACAACCGTCTACTCCATAGTACTACATGGCATAGTCCATTTGACATTTGTCTTGGGTATCAACCATTGGCACCTATGGATGTAGCACTGCCATTTTTGCAATCTGATACTTTATTGAATATTGACAAGGAGGTAGATAAAGAAGAAAAATTCATTGATAACATTAGACACCTACAACAGCAAGTTCATGAGATTTTGGAGAAGAGTAATAAGAAGTATAAGGAAAGGCATGATAAACATAGAACTCCTCATCACTTTGAGGTTGGTGACAAGGTATGATTACATCTTCAGAAAGAGCGCCTTCGCAGACCAAACAAGAAGCTTCATCCTCTTCGTTATGGCATGTATACTATTGTGAAGCAAGTAGGCTAGAATGCTTTTAAACTTAATTTAACATCCTTCTTGGGCTTGCATCCAATTTTCAATGTGGAATTGTTGACACCCTATTTTCCTCCTTTGTTGGACATTTCCCAAGCTACTTAACACATTTAAGCTGCAAAATTATCTACTACTCTTCCAGTCCAATGTGACCATGTTACTGAAGTCATTTTAAAGACTTTGAGAAATTAGAACATTCTTCTTTATCGGGTGGTTCGAGCTGGTCAGCACCCTCATCAAGGCAAGTGGTTAACTAAGGAACAAATTGAAGCACAATTTCCTCATTTGTTGCAGTAGGTTAATGCAATGGGGCCCATTGCCTCTCAAGGGGGGAGGAATGATCAGGATGGAATTGGGAAATACTGAAATATAATTTTCTTCATTATTTTGTATGTCTCAGTAAACTGCATTTTTGAAGGTCTTCAGGGCATTTCTAGGCAGATCTTTGCCAGGGTAGTATACCAAAGGTATAGTTCTTAAATTTGGGTCTACAATTTTTTAGTATCTTTCCAATGAAGTAAACGGTTCACAAATCAGACCCAGGACTAGAAATTTATGCCTTCTCCAAGTAGGCCTAAATGTTTATATAGTTTTTTGAAATTTTTGGTAGTTTTAATAAGTTTATTTGTAATAAACATTATGGTGACTCTTCATTTCATTTCCAAGGTATTCTAGTGACCCTTGGGATCCATCATATTTGCATATAATCAAATTTAGAATAGAATGGATCACTTTTTGGCTTACAATTCTGTTGTTAGTCTTCTAGTTTTTTTATATTGAAATTGACAATACTGCAAGTATCACACCAGGTATTATAATTTGATTCATAATTTATATCAGTCGGTAAACATGTGTAAGGTCAATTGAGTTGACACTTACCTCAAGCATCGCACTCTCACCAAGAATGAAGTTAGCATATTCCTCAAGTGACTCTGTCTTCAAACACTGAGAAGTGGGTAAAGCATTAAATGCACCACTTAGGGCATCGTCTATAAAAAGGTGACAAAATAGCTCATTCACTCACCATGTAATTAAGAGTTAAGAAGCAAAGAGAAGAAGAGCACAGAGCGAAGAAAAGTGACCAAATTATAGAGTGAATCACAAGCAGATTCACAACATTTAGATATATTCATAGTAGAAAACAACAGGTCAAGTGAGTATCTAAGTCTCACCGAGCTCACATTTATTTTTGGGAAAGCCCTAATTTTTAGAAACCATGGAAACCACATCTCACGTTTCCACAATCAAGAACACCAAGGATAAAATGGTTAACCTAACCAAGAACACTACTTGTGAAGAACCTAAATACAAGTTATTTCGAGAGGTTGCTTCACAACCCAATGACATTGGAGTTTTTTCAAGCATACCACTTAGGGTTTTGTTGATCAAGTATGTTCAAGCGTATATCCACTACAAAGTTGCAGAAATCAAAGATCTGGAAGTTGGGAAAGCTTACAAGAATCTTTGCACAGACAGAACCATCAAGGATGAACATAAACATAATGAGGTGAAAGGAATGAAAAATGCCCTAATTTTCCCATAGGAGTTTAAAACTGAGTGGATCAGGATAGTACTAAGTAGGGTACATGACTGAAAGATGTGGTTGGATGAACCAAAATAGATCGCTAGGGATGTAATACACATACTGACCGATTATCCAATAATAGACAAGGCCAATGCACTTAAGCACCCTTCTCACCTCAAGATTGAGAAGATGACAGGTTCAAAATGGGATGACAGAGGATTGAAGATAAACTTCATCAAAGATCCAGAACTAAAATTTGGTGCATGCCTATTGGGATACAAGATATTCCAAGCCAACAGGATGAATAGTATTGCATGCAGAGCAGTAGACACTGTTGGAATAGTCCCAAGGGATAACTGAGAGGGGGGGTGAATCAGTTATCAGCAAGTTAAATTATTTTCTCTAATTAAATACAGAATATCATAAGCACACACACATTTAAGATAACACAAAATAGACCACCACAATTTTGGTTACGGGGAAACCAAACTATGTAAAAACCGCAGTGGGAATTAGAACCCACAAAGAACTATACTTGAGTATAATAATCCTTGTTAGAAGATCTTACAACCCTATTAGGAGTTGATCTTTACAAAGCAATAAGTATAGTGACCTGATTAAGGGTCAGACCCTATTAGGAGTCTTTTACAAATAACCCTGTTAGGGGTGAGGACTCACTGTCCAAAAGCTCACTGCTAAAATGATGAAGGCTACAACCTTCAGTAAAATAGATACACAATATATCTGATAATGAACTATTTGAGTAGACATTCTATCTTGATCAATTCCAATGAATTATATATATACTCTTTGCTTCTTCACATAGATCTTTATCTGATGAATGAAATGGCTCTACTATCCCAAACTAATCAGCATTTTGTTATGTCCTTCTTCTGTCTCTTTTCTTGTCATTCACACTTGGTGATCTTCAAATGAACCACCATAAGTATCTTCTCCAAAAGATATGATCTTCATCGGCTTTAGGAATCCCTTCCATGCTTCTTTAGTTGGCCAAACCAAGCACGCAACATTATTAGAACCGCGTAACTCAAACTGAATAGTCGCATCGCTTCACATAGTTGGCTCCACCAAAATTTCCCAAACATCATGCTTCGGATGAAACACAATTAGCACATTTGGTTAATTATCTTAGACTCATAACTAAACATGAATCTGAACATGTATATCCCATAGATAGACACAATTGAAGAATCAATAAAATTACTGTTGGCTTCCTGAGAACAATCTTCTGAAACTATGTCTAGTAAACATAGTAACATAACTCAATTATTACTGGACATCTGAATCTGTGTGTATGTACATGGTATATTAACTATCTCTGAAACATAAAAGCAACCTCACAAGGCTTCGACATATCCATACTGAAAAGTGAATACATTTCACTACTGTATACTATATGTTGTCATCAATGACAAACATACAATCAACTATTTGCACATAAGCAAATCTCCAACAGACACTGCTCACAAGATTGTAAAGAAGGGTCTACAGTTGGGTCTATCCAACCTTCTACTGAATAAATTAGAGGAGAACATGAGGACCATTATATCAGTGAAATCTAACTCATGTAAGTTTGGTGCACTTCTCATGTGCATATTTTTCTACTTTCAAGACTTCTTTCCATCTATCAGTAATGTCAACTCGGAAAATACTCAACCAGTGACAATTCAAATCAGTGAATTCATTAACTCACTAGGTGACAACTTTACATTAGTAATGGATGAATATTTCACTGGATTCAAGGATAGATTGCAGAAAAGGATGAGGATACTAAAACAACTGGTAGAGAAATATAAAGTTGATATTTATTTCATGTTGGACACCAACACAACTTTGATCAAACCAGTTGTACCGAGGACAACATGGTTAGCCCCACTTGACTATGAGATCAACATAGATCAAGCCACCATTGATACTAAATCATTATTAAATGAACCATTAGACAAATCATTACTAAGGTTTGGAACCCATGAAGAGGCTAAGGCTACAATAAAGACCAGCCTAGTAGTAAATAAAATCGACAGAAAGAAGGATAAAATGATAAAGACACTTAAGAAAAAGTTGTCGGTAAATGATTAAGAGACATAACGACAATAAGACACCGAGGTAAAGTCACCCACCAGTGAAGGTGAACAAGTGAGTGAATCTAAATCAATAAAGTCTGATGCACCACCCCCAAAGAAACCAAGGACAACTGTTGCATCTAGGACAAGGAGTTAGACAACAAAAGATGCAAGTTCATCACTGGTTAAGAAAGGAGAAGTGAGGACTTACAAGAGGAAGCCTCAAACCGGAAAAACTTAAGAATAAAAGAGGAGAAGGATATTAATTTGAAGCAAGGAAGATAAGGAAGAAAATAAACAAGATGAACAACCTATAAAGAACAAAGTTCCTACCACAATTGATGAGACTGCCACATCAATCATTAGATCAAGTACAATATCTGATCCTAAGGTTAGACAATGGTTAACTCTGAATCTCAAGGATCAAAATAAGATATAAGAAGACATCATCCAAGAAATGTGTATATTCAAATATATACCTATACAATTAGATAAGATGATGCCATAAGAACTTCTTGAGAGGTTATCACAAAGGTAGACATATGCACTAAAATTTGAGAATTAGATAAGGGAAAGATCTGATGTAACTAAAAGTATTGCTTTGTACCCTATCTCCTTCTATGGTATCCTATAGGCCACTTCTTTGACCTATTAGGGTTCTTGACTAACCCTAATCATCCAAGGATTCTCTACACCAGATCCTTCTCCTTTCAACTTGTATGCACCAATCAAGAAATCAAATCACTCATTACCTAGCCCATGGAGCTCTTCTTGCACCATCTTCACTAACTAATCCAACATGATCAAGATCAATCCCACATGGAGAGGTAGGCTTCAAGGATGTCAATTGGATCCAATCCAATTCTTACAAACACATTTTTCGAGAGAACCCTAAACGCATTCCAACAAACATAACAAATTCACCCAAAATAGGGCAATAAGCAATAAGGCCTAATTAGGCACCTTTTTCCAAATAACTTGAAATTATCCTTAATAATATGGAAAACTAACTTTTGATTCTGACACCCTTTACCAAGATCTAAAATATTTTTGAGGTCTTGCCTTCCCAAGTTGTTTGTACAGTGGGTTCCTACATACAAGCCTAAATATAAGGGTTTCAACTCAAACAGAGCATATCCATCAGAATCTTTGTTTTCAACATATAGAACCCCTCACCAAAGCTTCCCATTGAATTTATGACTTATTCACACATATGTACTCCTCTCCACAAGCTTTGATTGAAGCAATCAATGCTTTCAATCTCTCCTAACACCTCTACAACTCTCTGTGATCCCTAGCCATGCATCTTCAGCTCGCCTAGGGCATTACTGCAAAAATATATTTCTTTCCTTCAAGGGCCTATCCTAAACTATAAAATATGTACAAGGATTCATCTTCCTAATTGCAAAGGCCTATAGAGATTCCACGGTGGAAAGAAAAGTTATGACCCCATTTTGAGAAATTGTCTGGTTCAGACCAGTGACAGTGTAGAAATGAAAACTTTTTACATAAGAAATGAAATATGAGAAAAAAAAATCACATGTAGAATCAATAAATCACACACACTAACTCATGCACCAAATAAAATGCAAAGTTAAATCCATTAAACACCAAGATGCAAAGAAAATACTTAACTGTAACTGGTTTCTCAATAACACAGTTCGTACATAGAAATTCCAAAATCAACCAACCTCATACAAATGTAAAGGGAGGCCTTATATAGTTGACCATGACCCTATCTCAATGGTTTCAGATAGTTAGAAACCCAAATGCTTGAAAATACATTATTACAAGAAATGTTGTCAATGTTGTCAATGACAACATTGACAACTTTTGGGATTCTTGCATACAACTTGGTCAACAACTAAAGAAACTTAACCAATTGAATATCTAGGCTAAGTAAAACATAAAATAGGTCTCCTAAACACTTCCTTGTCCAATTTTACCCTTTAAATTCATAAATACCACTTTTTCCACAACATTGGCAACATATACACAAATTGACAAATTTGGACAACACTTGCAAAGAAAGTCACTAAGGACCTAACAAGGCCTCCTAATCTAACTCAACACACCCTAAGACCCATCTAGTCCCATTATTCCACTATTGGTGTGGATAAGACCACTACAAGCCAAAAACAAACTAGAAGCCCTAGGTTACCATTTATCCCTACCTAGGTGCTCCTGCACCATACCCCCCACCCCCCCCCCCCCCCCCCCCCCCCCCCCCCCCCCCCCCCACAAAGGAAATTCATGTCACTCTTGTGGAAAAAATGTCTTTAGAGATGCCCACCTTCCTGAAATCTATATTTGCAATCCTTGTTTCCTTTGAGTATGGCCTATTCTTCCACTTGATGAGGTCCTCCATGTACACCTTGTGCCTTTTAGTCTTCTTAACTCTGGAATCCAGAAACCTTGTCTACTTTTAACTATGGCTTGGGAGGTAGTATAGTAGGTTCAACATCACTACTAACCCCTTGACTATTTTTACCTATCTCAGCTATTGGCCCTTTGAATTGGATCAAGTCTTGGACATTAAAAATAGGAGATATGCTCAAATCTAAAGGTAAGTCTTTTTTGTATACATTATCCCCATACTTGGCTATGATCTTGCAAGGTCCCACCCTCTTCATCTAAATTTTAGTAGGCACACCCTTCTGTAATCTGGATTTGTTCAAATGAACCGTCACATAATCACCTACCTCAAACTGAATGTCTCTCCACTTTTCATCCACTTTGGCCTTCAACTTTTGTGCAGTGTCTTGTATGGTCTTCTTAACTTGATCTTGGATCTCCTTCATGGTTTGAGTGAAGTCCTCAGCATGACCACTCCTATAATAAATGCCTCCAAGATCTCTAAGCTCACACACACCCCTTGGGTGCACCCCATAACCCACTTCAAATGGGCTTCTCCCTTTTTCTATGTTCTTTCTATGATTTTATGCATACTTTTCTTGGGGAATGACCACATCCCATGTTTGACCATACTCTTTAGTGAGTCACCTCAATAGGTTACCCAACACTCTGTTAACCACCTCAATTTGGCCATCTGTCTGAGGATGGTAGGATGAACCAAATGAGAGATTAGTACCCAATATATTCCATAATGTTTTCCAGAAATGGATCATGAATTTCACATCCCTATCTGATACAATACTTAGGGGCAAACCATGGATTCTCACAATCCCCTTAAAGAACAAACATTCTATATGGATGGCATTGTGAGTAGTCTTGCAGGGTATAAAATGACCCATTTTACTAAATCTATCAACCACCACATAGATGTTGTCATATCCTTGTTTTGTCTTGGGTAAACTCTCTATGAATTCCATTCTCACACACTCCTATGGCTTGTTTGGGACTAGTAAACATTGGTATAAACCTACATTACCCATTTCTCCTTTGGATTTCATGCACACTACACATTGCTCAACATACCTAGTCACATCCCTTATCAACTTTGGCTAATGGTAAAACCTTTGTACTAGTTCCAAGGTTTTATTCATACCAAAATGACCACTCAAACTCCCATTATGTTTCTCCTATATGAGGTTCTCTCTCATTGAACCCCTTGGCACACACAACAGATTACCCTTAAGTAACAGTCCATTTTGCAAAGTAAAATCAGAAAAATTGCTATGGAAATGATTCTGAAAATCAGTACACACCTTGTAGGCTTCAGAAAAGTCTTCATGTTACTTGTAGAGATCTCTAAAACTCTTTATTGAAATTCTATTCAACTAAACTTCTTGAACTATCAACAATATCTGACTTAGTGCATCTGCAACCTTGTTCAATTTGCCCTTCTTGTGCTTAATTGTGAATATGAATGCTTGTAGGTATTCCATCCATTTTAGGTGTCTATTGCTTAGTTTTTCCTGGGTATTCATAGAGCTAAGGTCTTGGTTGTTAGTAAACACTACAAACTCCTTGGGTAGTAGGTAATGCCTCCACTTTCTAAGTGACTAAACTAAGGCATACAATTCCAAGTCATAAGAAGAGTATTTCTTCTTGGCTTCATTTAATTTTTCACTAAAGAAGGTTACTGGCCTACCTTCTTGGCTTAACACACACCCCATACTTCCATCCCACTTGCATCACACTCAATTGTAAAAAAAATTTCAAAACTAGGCAACTTTAGGACAGGTTGTGTGGCTACTTGCTTGTTCAACATTTCAAAGGCTTTATCTGCTTCTAACGTCCAACTAAAATTGGTTTTTACCCCACCCTTGATGGCATCTAACAATGGTGCACAAATACCACTAAAATTCCTAATAAATTTTCTATAAAATTGGGCTAACCCATGGAAACTTCTTACCTCAGTTGCTATGGTTGGTCATGGCCAGTTTAGGATAGCTCCAACTTTGTCTTGATCCATCTTTAAGGACCCTTTGGACACTAAAAATCCCAAGTACACAAGTTCTTTCTTTAAAAAATCACATTTCTCAAGATTGATAGCCAACTTTTCTTCATGTAACCTCTACAATATAGTCTCTACATGCTTGATATGCTCCTCTCTTGTTTTACTAAAAATCAGTATATCATCAAGATATACAACTAAAAACTTCCCTGTGTAGTCCTTGATCACTTCATTCATGAGCCTCATGAATGTGCTCAGAGAATTTGTGAGACAAAATGACATCACAATCCACTCATACAACCCATATTTGGTCTTGAATTTTATTTTCCATTCATCTCCCTCCTTCACCCTAATTAGGTGATAACCACTTTTCAATCAAGCTTAGTGAAGTACATTTCCCCTCCAAGAAAATCCATAAGATCTTCAATCCTAGGTATGGGGAACCTATACCTTATTTTAATTATGTTTATGGCCCTTGAGTCTGTGCAAAGTCTCCATTTTTCTCCCTTCTTGGATTCCAGCAAAACCGGGACTACACATGGGCTGATAATCTTCTTGATCAATCCTTGATCCAAGAGTTCTTGCACTTGCCTTCCCACTTCCAATTTTTGATCAGGGGTAAGCTTATAAGCTACCTTATTAGGAAAAGATGCACTAGGGACAAAGTCTATCTGATGGCTTATCACTCTTCTAGGAGGTAAGGTTGCAGGAGTTCCGTCGCTTACTATACCTTTATAATTCACAAGAAATTCTTGAATCTCTGATGGTAAGGGTTACTTGATAGGCTTCTCTTCTTCCTTTGGCTTTAGAAAAATACCATATCCTTCATTATCTTCATCCTTAAGGTCTTTCACAAACTCCTTTACACTAAAAAATAAAATGCTAGGAGTCTTGGGCTGTGGCTCATCCTCTTTTAACAGAAATTGAATCTTGAAAGTCCTGCCTCCTTTCTTGAATGTTATGTAATTCTCTTTCCCATCATACACTTCTCCACTAGCATATTTCCAAGGCCTTCCTAACAGAAAATGACAAGAATCCATTGGTAAGATGTCACAAAGCAACTTTTCCTTATAGCCTGCTATAGAAAACTCAACCCTTGTTTGTTCATTCACCATCACACTTTGGCCTTTATTTAGCCATGTCACCTTGTATGGATTCACATGAGGTACTTTGGTTAGCTTGAGTTTTTCCACTGCCTCCTCTAATATGATGTTATCTATGGAACTGGAATCCACAATCACCTTACAAACTTTTCCAAGGATCTTGCATCTTATCCTAAACAAAGCCCTCCTATGTTTGGGTTCATCTTTGACTGGTTTCCTTATCAACACCCTCCTAAACATGATATTTTCTCCCATCTCCGAGTCTAGATGATCAATCTCGGGTGCTTTGACACTTGAGGCATCCTCATGATTATATGCCACTCTCTTTTCATGGTTTGATGTAGTAGGTTTCTCAGGGCATCTATATTCTAGGAGGCCCAATTAACCACAGTTATAACACTTCATACTTGCAAAGTATGAGTTGCTTCTACCTGACCCTCTTCCTCTACTAGGCCCTCCTTGATTACCCCTACCTCTAGTATAACCCCCTCTTTGAGTAGTTTCATTTCTATTCTCTATCAATTTTTTTTCACCTTGGTTTCTTATCTCATTGCTTCTACCTTGATAACCTCCTCTTTGACCCCATTGGTCTCTTCCTCTACCTCTATTTTTGAAATTAGAGTCACCTTTCTTTCTATTCTTTTCATCCACCTTTAGAGCTAGTTGATGACACCTCTGAACTAATCTCTTCTTGGATATTCCACTTAAAACCACCCAAGTACCTTGCTACCTTTATTGATTCTTCTTCTTGTTGATTGGACCTAAGACACAATCTCTGAAACTCCTTTGTATAAGAGGCCACAACCATATCTTTTTGTTTCAGATTTTGCCTTTTCCTATGGAGTTGAATCTCATAGTCCTCTGGCCGATAGTTTTATTTTAGCTTGGTCATCATGGAATTCCAATTTTCTATAGGATTCTTTCCCATTATAATCCTCTCATCTTGAAGATACTTCCACCATGTCAGTGTTGATCCTCTGAGTCTTGACTTGGCCACCTTAAGCTTTAGTGCCTCTGTCACACCTTCACATTCGAAATGGTTCTCCATTCCTTCAATCCAATCCATCACTGCTTCAATGTCCATCTTCCCACTAAATATCGGTATCCCTTCCAATGCCTTCCCTCCTAGGAATTTTATGGCTTTCAATAAGGGTTCTTCATTCAAGACAGGGTCTAGTTCAGGGATAATATCTTCCTCAACAATCTTTTTACCCCTATCACTACTTTCAACTTCTTTGTTCCTAGCTGCATTAGCAACTTCTTCTAACCTTATCTTTATTCCTTCTAAGGCTTCTTCAAGGAGTCTATTATTCTCCTTTTTCTCATCCACCTCTTTATCTATCTCTGCATTAGTCACCATGTTTGACTTTCCCACTAATTCACCAGTAACTGCAGACATACACTATTTTCCCAAGTCTTTAACTTTCTCTAATACCAATCTGATGTAACTACAAGTCTTCCTCTGTACCCTATTTCCTTATAGGGTATCCTATAGGCCACTTCTTTGACCTATTAGGGTTCTTGAATAACCCTAATCATCCAAGGATTCTCTACACTAGATCCTTCTCCTTTCAACTTGTATACACCAATCAAGAAATCAAATCACTCATTACCTAGCCCATGGAGCTCTTCTTGCACCATCTTCACTAACTGATCCAACATGATCAAGTTCAATCCCACATGGATAGGTATGCTTCTAGGATTTGAATTGGATCCAATCCAATTCCTACAAACACATTTTGCAAGAGAATCCTAAATGAGTTCCAAGAAACATAGCAAATTCACCCAAAACAGGGCTACAAGCAATTAGGCCTAATTAGGCACATTTTTCCAAATAACTTGAAATTATCCTTAACAAGATGGAAAAATAAATTTTGATTTTGACACCCTATACATAGATCTAAAATATTTTCTAGGTCTTGCCTTCCCAAGCTGTGCGTTCAGTGGGTTCCTACCTACAAGCCTAAATTTAAGGGTTTCAACTCAAACAAAGCATAGCCATCTGAATCTTCATTTTCAAAATAAATAACCCCTCATGAAAGATTCCCATTGAATTTGGGACTTCTTCACACATATTTCCTCCTCTCCAAAAGCTTTTATTGAAGCAATCAATGCTTTCAATCTCTCCTAACACCTCTGCAACTCTCTGTGATCCCTAGCCATGCATCTCTAGCTCACCTAGGGCATCACTACAAAAATAACTTTCTTTCATTCTAGGGCTCATCCTTCACTATAAAATATTTACAAGGAGTCATCATCCTAATTCTAAAGGCCCATAGATATTCCATGGTGGAAAGAGAAGTTATGACCCCATTTTGAGAAACTGCCTGGTTCAAACCAGTGTCAGTGCAGAAATGAAAACTTTTTATATAAGCAAGGAAATATGAGAAAAAAACAAAAAATAATCACATGTAGAATCAAGAAATCACACACACTAACCCATGCACCAAATAAAATGCAGAGTTCAATCCATTAAACACCAAGATGCAAAGAAATTGCTTAACTGTAATTGGTTTCTCAGTAACACAGTCCGTACACGGAAATTCCAAAATCAACCAACCTCATAAAAAGGTAAAGGGAGGCCTTATATAGTTGACCATGACCCTATCTTGACAATTTCAGACAGTTAGAAACCAAATTCTTGAAAAGACATCATTGCAAGAAATGTTGTCAATGTTGTCGATGACAACATTGACAACTTTTACAACTTTTGGGATTCTTGCATACAACTTGGTCAAAAACTCAAGAAACTTAACCAATTGCATATCTAGGCTAATTAAAACATAAAATAGGTCTCCTAAAAAATTCCTTGTCCAATTTGACCCTTAAATGCATAAATACCACTTTTTACACAACATTGGCAACATATACACAAATTGACAAATTTGGACAACACTTGCAATGAAAGTCACTAAGGACCTAATAAGGCCTCCGAATCTAACTCAACAGACCCATCTAGTCCCATTATTCCACTAGTGGTGTGGCTAAGACCACTACAAGACAAAAACAAACTAGAAGCCCTAGGTTACCATTTAGCCCTACCTAGGTGGTCGTGCACCAAGATCCATAGTTTCTATTATGCCACCCAAGTTTAAGATGGAAGAAATTGATGAAATGATGAAGTTGCACTCAAAGAAGTTCTCAGAAAAATTGAGAGCCTACAAAGTACTAAAGGGAAGCATAATTGATCTTGGCAAAGAAAGTGGGGATGCTTGGAGAAACATACTCAATGTACCTAAAGAGGATACAAGCCCCAAGAGAGTATTAGCACTCTCTAACAAGCCTCACAATGAACAGAATCAGGCTACACCGAGACTAGAGCACATTCTTATAAATGACATTAAGGATGTAAATTCAGTTGAATTGAACATAGAATCAAATAAATAAATGGATGACATACCTCAAATTTTGCAATCATTAGGAGACACAACAGATGTTACAATCCAAGATGTGACAATAATAGCTATCACTAGAGATCATGTCGATGAGGTAAAGGTAGATGAAGAGGTCATTGTTACCTCTGAGAAAACCAAGGAACATGAAACAACAATGGATGCTACACAGGTAAATATACCAAGACAAATGCCATTATTGATACAAGCTATCAATATCATCTCAGAAAAGGAGAAGTCACCCAACCATGATGCAAGAATACCCAAGGATAAGGATGAAGAGGAGAAGAAAAAGCACAAATGAAGAACAAAAGGAAATAGATGGAGAGTAGAAAAATAAAGGTGAAGAAGAGAAGCAAGGTGATGCCACTACAAAGGATACCAAAGGAGAAGTTTCAAATAAAGCTAAGGTTGATGTGGAGATGTCTACACCCAACCGATAGGTGAATACCAAGCAACAGGTAAAAGGAATAACACCTCCAAATCCTTCATCAAGTACATCAAACCAAGCAAAGGAACTTTCTATGGTACTGCATACGTGTTCCTCCACTACACTTTCAAAGAAAAAGAAGAAAAAGAATAAAAATCTAGTTACATTTGATGAAATCATTGAAATACCAAATTGTGATCCTAGGACATTGGATCCAAAGTCACTTACAAAGTATGTAGAACTTTGTAAAAGGAAAGCTATCCAAGGTAAGCTTAAAAAGGAGACAAAGGATACACATGTGCTAGAAACCACAAAGGACATACTACTAAATATTGTACATGATACTGACATTGATCAAAATTCTCCTATCATTAATCAATTAGCACTTCTTACCGAAGCCATCACATCACTGAATGTAGATGCAGAGAAGGAAATAGAAGAACGTGCAGAGAAAAAGTACCAATACAAATTGATAGATAAAATAAGCCAAGAAGTATCTGATAAAAAGGTAAAGCTATCTGAATTAGTCAACACATTGGAACCAATCATTTCAAAAGCTATAACCTTAGTTCAAAATTTATGCACAATAGAGAAATTCACTAAGGAGAACAGTAATAAGATAGATGCAGATCTAAATGCTAGTGCACATGATCTTACAACCAATGACAATGCATTTCAGTTGCATTATGACAATATTATTGAAGCTAAAAGGTTGAGACTTGATATTTTAGAGGCAGAATCAAAATTCAGAGATGAGGTAACCAAGCTTCATGCTCTAGTTCTACTGAATCTAACATTACTACAACAAAATATGACATCGGCAAGACAATTGATTGACACCCTGGAAATGTCTATGACAAAAATCATATACGATATATATGCAAGGATCACATTGGATATCATGACCCTTGACCACCGAAAATAACAATGGGAGAAGAAAATGGAGGACATTCAAACATCCCATTCCCATATTTTTGACAAGTTGTAAGTATTACACCTTTGTCCAGGTTATTATAAAAAAAGGGGGAAATAATATGTGACAAAGAGAGAAATAATAAAGGGAGAATTGATAAGGTAAAAGGGGGAAATAATGAAAGGAGGAAATATATGTATAAATGAAATAATATATACATGTACATATACTATACCGAGGCATACACATAGGGAAAGTCATATTGAAAAGGTATACACATGGTGTACATACTAAACATTTTAGTTTTGCACATATCAGTTTTTAATACTAATGTTAAAGGGGGAGATTGATGATCATGTTTTTCCATTAGTATACAAAGGAAACAATTTCTGAACCATAAGTACATGATCACTGAAAGATAGTATTATAATGTAACCTGACAAAGAAGCTAACAGAGTAAACCAACAAGATAGGTTACAAGGTAAACTAATGACACAACCTAAAGAGTAGCCCGACAGAGAAGTTCACTGAGGAACCTGACAGAGTAGTCAACAGTGTAACCTAACAGACAAGTTTACAGTGAACACTAACAAGAAGACTAAAGAGAAACTTGAGCACTAGTCTACCGAGAGACAACTTTATTTTGAGAAATGTGGATCTGACTTAAACGTCAGATAAAACACTTAAGTTTTATATTTATATTTAAACCATATCTTTAAATCCATTTCTTGTCGGACAAGTAAGGCACATGTAATTGTTTTAATCAATCTAACTGATTGGAAACATGCAAACTAGGAGATCAAGGTCAAGTTGTAAACCTTTCATCATAGAGCTATCATTGTAAAGCGTGAAACTTATTTGGGTCAAATTCATTGTATAAATAGATGTGTAATCAATCAGAACAAGAGGATGTGATGATTATTGTAGCCAAGGAGCACATCTGATGTAATGAAAAGTATTTCTCACAACCCTATATTTTTGTAGGGTCTTCTATAGGCCACTTCTCTAGCCTATTAGAGGTCTTTCCCAACCCTAATTCACAAGGATTCCCTTCTCAAATCCTTCACCGATTCAACTTTTCTACCCCATCAAAGAAATCAACTCAACCATCAAAATGCCCCATGGAGGTCTCCTTGCACCTTCTACACTAAGTGATCCAAAAATTATCAACACCAATCACCAATGGAGAGGAAGGCTTCTATCAAGGAAATTGAATCCAATACAATTCCTAAAAACATAACTTGTAATGAAACCCTAATCGAGTTCAAGAACTCACTCCAAACTCATCAAAATGGGGCTACAAGGAATTAGGCCTAATTAGACACTTTTTCCCACATAACTCCAAAACTTGCTTAAAAATTTGGAAAAAATTGTATTTCCTGACACCCTTTTCCAAAACATCTCAGATTTATCTGATCTCACTTCCCCAAACTGTTTGTACACGAGTTTTCTATAAACAAGCCTAAAATCAAGGGTTTCATAGTTTTCAGGGAACACCCATAAGGGTTTGCTCTTTTGACATGAAAGAATCATCACCAGAAATTCTTCTTGTACATAAATCTTATTTAAACTAATATCCTCCTCCCCACATGCTCTGAATGAAGAAACCAGTGCATTCAATCACTCCTATTTCTTCTGCAACTCATTGTGATCCCTAGCCATGCATCTTTGGCTCGCCTAGGGAATCATTGTATAAATAGCTCTGTTGCTTTCTAGGGCCCATCCTCTTGCACCAATAATGGACAAGGAGTCATCTCCCAAATCCCAAGGAACCAGACAAAAGCCACAGTGGGAAGAGGAGTTACGTCTCCATTATCAAAAACTGTCTAGTTTAGACCAGCACCAGTGTAGATTACAAAATATTTACAAGAGATTCTTAAAACCAAATAAAAATATTAACTAATACCACAAAAAATTCAAATAACACCTACTCTAACATATGCATGGGTTAAAGTGCCAAAACTAATCCATCAAAACCCTATTGTCATCAAGAACATCAAATTTGCACACTAAATCATATAACTGATATTGCTTCTCAACATTATGTTCGTACAACCAACATCCAACCTTGCTACAAGGTCCAAATTCCCCTTATATAGGGTGGAAAAGTAGTTATTATCCCTTTAAGGAACCCTTTAAACAAGTTGTCCAAATTTTGCAAAAGTTGTCGGAGAAATTTTGCAAAGTTGCAAAATGCAACTTTGACAACTTTTCCCATTTCTTGTAAATCATAACAAAATGCTTCCAAACTTCTCTCAACTTCACCAAAGACCCAAATATGGGTTGAAACATGATTTTTATCTACCTAAGACTCTATTGACCTCATGATTACATCATCATGATACATGTTCCAATTAGAAGGCTTTACACACTAGCCCTAATTGCACTTCCCAAAAGGTCATATGACTCAAATTAAACACATCCTAACTCACCTAGGCTATGGTCAACATGACCTTAACCTTGACTCAATATTATTGCAAACCAAAATTCCATAATTCAAATACACACAACTTAACTAACTAGATTGTCAAACAAACCTAGGGGTGCTCGTGCACCATACTCCCCCTCACAAGAGAAAGTCAAGTCACTCTTGTGGCTAAGATATCATCTGAAATGCCCAGCTTCTTGAAGTCTATAGCTACAATCCATGTTTCCTCTAACTCTATCTTATTCTTCCACTTGATGAGGTTTTACATGTACACCTTGTGTCTTGTAGTCTTCTTGACCCTTGAATCCAATACCTTGTCTACTTTTGTCTGCACCTTGGGAGGTAAATCTTCAAATTTCACATCTTTTCCAACCTATTCCCTATTCACATCCCTCTCAGTTAAGGGTCCTTTAAACTTGATCAAGTCAGCTACATTGAAAATAGGTGAGATGCTCAAATCAGTAGACAGATCTAGTTTGTAAGCATTAGCCCCATATTTGGCTAAGATCTTGCAAGGTCCTACTCTCTTCATCTAGAGTTTGGTAGGCACTCCTTCTACAACCTATATTTGTTCAAATGTACCATGACATAATAACCCACTTCAAATTGAACATCCTTTCTATTCTCATCTACTTTAGTCTTCAATTTTTTAGTAGACTCCAGTATAGTCTTCTTCACCTGTTCTTGAATCTCCTTCATGGTTTGAGTGAAGTCTTCAGCATGACCACTCCTATACTCCATGGCTCCAAGGTCTCTAAGCTCACATACACCCCTTGGGTGCATCCCATAAACAATTTCAAATGGGCTTTGACCTATTGTTCTATTCACACTGTCATTGTATGAATATTCTTCTTGGGGAATATCCACATCCCATGTCTACCCATACTCCTTGGTTAGGCACCTTAAAAAGTTACCAAGCACTTGGTTAACCACCTTAGTTTTTCCATCATTCTAAGGGCGGTAAGCTAAACCAAATGACAAGTTAGTACCCAATCTACTCCATAGTGTTTTCCATAAATGGCCTATGAACTTAACATCCCTATCTAATAGAGTTCTTAGGGGTAGTCCATGGATTCTTACAATCTCCTTAAAAAAAAAATGTGCAATGTTTCTAGCATCATGAGTAGTCCTACAAGGAATAAAATGGCTCATTTTACTAAATTTGTCTACCACAACATAGATATTGTCATGGCCATGCTTTGTCTTAGGTAGCCCTACAATGAAATCCATGCTAACACACTCCCATGGTCTGTTAGGGAATGGAAAAGGTTGATACAAACCTGCATTGCTAGCTCCTTATTTTTCTTTCATTCGCATTGGACATTGTTCAACATACTTTGTTACATCTCTTACCAACTTTGGCCAATGGTAAAACCTTTGGACTAACTCTATGGTTTTATTCACACCAAAATGGACACTCAAGCTCCCATTATGCTTCTCCTGAATGATATTTTCTCTCATTGAACCCTTAGGAATAGACAATTGGTTCTCCTTAAACAACAACCCACTCTGCAAGGTAAAATAAGAAAATTGACCATGAAAGTGATTCTGAAAATTAGAGCATACCTTATAGGCTTCACCGAAGTCTTCATCTTCTCTATAGAGGTCCTTGAAACTCTCTATCCAAATACTCTTCAACTGAACTTCCTGAATGGTTAGCAACCTCCTACTCAGGGCATCTGCAACCTTGTCCAATTGTCCTTTCTTGTGCTTTATTGTGAGTGTGAATGCTTGAAGGTATTTTATTCACTTCAAATGTATGTTACTAATCTTCTCTTATGTGTTTATATAGCTAAGGGCTTGGTTGTCAGTAAACACTACAAATTATTTTGGTAGCAAGTAATGTCTCCACTTCCTAAGAGACTGAACTAATGCATACAATTCCAAGTCATCAGAAGAATATTTCTTCTTGGCTTCATTTAAATTTTCATTGAAGAAGGCTACTGACCTACCTTCTTGACTTAACATACCCCCTACTGCCATCCCACTTACATCACACTCCAAAGTAAATAGTTGATCAAAACTAGCGAGTCTAAGGATAGGTTGTGTTGCTACTTGCTCCTTCAACTTTTCAAATGCTTTCCTTGCTTTAGAGGTCCATCTGAACTTAGTATTTAGAACACCCTTAATGGTGTCTAGCATTGGTACACAAATACCACTGAAATCTCTCATAAAATTTATGATGAACCATAACTGGTTGAATGTTTGAAGATTTTAAGTTGATCACTGAAATGCAGAAAGATAATGCAAAACATTAAATCAGTTAATGGATTGTATTATCATTGATGTCAACTTGATATAATCTAACTAATTATATACAAAGTGTCAAAGACTTCAGAGAACCAAAAAGATAAAGGTTATTCTTTCAGTAATGCATAAAAGATTAGTATTCACAAAGTGACAATAAACACCGATGGGTAGTGCACCCTGACAGATAGAGAACCCCGAGAGGAAAGTCATAGTGATGCTCGAGCAAGAAACCCAAAAAGAAAAATCACAAGAATTACCGATGAGCAGAATCACAAGCATTACCAATGAGAAAAACTTCACAGTGATGCCCGATGGATAGACAACCCCGACGGACAGACAACCCTGACAGAAATGCCTGAGGAGAACTAAACTATTGACTGAAGCTAACAAGAGTTAAAACACTAAGAGGAACTAAAGTTTGGAAATGACAAAATACTTAGCTGGCAACAGAAAAAGGAGTTAATTGGTTGTTAATATTGTTTTCATCGACAAGTTTGAAGCCATAGATAAAAGAGATCTTTAAATTAGTTTTATTATAGTTGGCAAGAAGATATCTATGAGATAAAACAGAAGTAAAGAAAGATTGGCTAAGATTGTGGATCACGCCAAGAACAAGAAAGTCAAGAACTTAGAAATGGTGATATCATGTCTATAAAGAGATAATCTAATTCATTATGAATTAGGGGAGTGAATAGAGAAAGAGGATGTTGAAGAGAAACTAATGACGAAGAACTTTAATTAGACCTAATCAATCAAGCTGAATAAATAGAGCTAATTCTGCAGACATCGAGCAATAGAGAAGCACAACATCACCGAGCAGAAAGAAGTGGAGAAAAGGTATTGAAAAGATACATTGATCAGAAAGGTATTATGAGCTTATAATAGATCTAAAAATCTTCAAATCTATAGTTGTATATGTGAATAGATCATTTACTATTTCAATTTAACCATTGGATCAGAAATTCTCTTGACCGAGTAGGACTTAACAATCCTTTCTATATTGAGATACATCCCAAGGAGTACCAAAAATTTTGAACATGAAGATAGCATGAGATTCCACCATTTGACAAACTACACTAGGTTTGGTCATAGAAGGTAGAATAGAGATGCCATATATCAAGTGACAAACTACTCTATTTAAATCCTCTAACAAGGACACACCTAATAGTGTGTTCATAACCTTTAACAGGGTTGTCTCTTCACTGAGCTTACTTCAGAAGAGTAAAAATTTTGGGTTACCGGTCCCAAGTGGTCTTTCCCTTAACAGGGTTTCCATGTTAAAAATCCATGTGTCAAAGTGTTTATGAGTCATTACTTTAGTGTTTTGCATTACACATAACTAATCTGGATTGATCGGTATACACTAAGAAATTTACTGTATTTCAGTAAATGAAAGACTGCTAATCGGTAAATAGTAAGAATAAGGTTTAACAGTGAACTCCGAGAACTTGTTATTTGTTAAGATTATTTGAAGGCATTCATCTTGTAGGACTGAAGATAACTAGAGGCTTAATATTGTGGTACTAAGTTTTTGGGTTGATTTTATTGGAATATTTTTGAGGCCACTGATTCACCCCCCCCCNTTCCCCCCCCCCCCCCCCCCTCTCGGTTATTCTAACAATTGGTATCAGAGCTTGTGTACTTAGAAAGGGAGTTTAACAACTTAAGCAAAAGATCACAAGATGAGAAAATGAGATCTGCCCAAGTTGAACAAAGACAAATTTGCATCATGGAAAAGTAGAATAAGACTCCACCTATTAAGTATTGGAAATGATGTTGTTCAATACTTAGATACTGAATATGTATTGCCTACATGACCTCACACACTTGAGAAATTGAGAGAAAAGCATGAGCATAATTGTATGATGATAGAGCTTGCTTCCTCACTCTCTGATGCTGAGTTTGAAGATGTTGAAACCTATGCCTCTGCAAAGAAAATGTGGGATAAATTGAAGTTGGTACATGGAGGAGATTCTAATGTACTAAGATCTAAGGTATAAATCCTAAGAGGAAGGTTTGATGACATAATGATGAAAGAAGGAGAAAATATCACTCAGTATAGCTACATAATTGAAGAGGTAGTCAATGTTATCCGAGGAGTTGGAGGTGTACTTGAAGAAGAGATAGTGGTAAGTAAAATCCTAAGAACCTTACTACCTGTATATGTTGTTAGAGTATCTTCTATACAAGAAATGAGAGAAGTTGCTGACAATAATGTTACTCTAGATAGTTTGATTGGTAGACTGATTTCATTTGAGATGAATAACTTTCATAAAAATGTCTTACCATCTATAGAATCTCCATTCAAATATTCTTTAAAAATAAGTAATTCAAGTCATAAACACACTATGAGGAATAATAGTGAAAGTGATAGTGATGACGAAGATCTTGATGAGATTGAAGCCCTAATGGCTAGAATATTTTAGAGAGGCAAAGGTAGATACAAAGGTAAATTACCACTTGTATATTTTAATTATAAGGAGGTTGGACACTTTGTTGCAAGATGTCCTAATAGAAGAAAATATGACAGAAGTAATGATACAATATTTGAAAAGAATTTTGATAGAGGTGATAACAAAGATTACCGAAGCAACCAACAATTTGATAGAAGAGATACCCGAGACTACACGGACAAAAGGAAGAAATCTTGTTACCTGCCTGAGAACAGAGATGGAGACACTGACACCAAATTTGATGAAGACATTGAGATGGTATTTGTAGAAATGAAGGATGATTCAGACGAAGAAGAAAGGTATGTAGAAACTGTGCTCATATCTAAGGTTAGTAAGAATGATGTCTGGATCATAGATAGTGGTTGCACTCACCACATGACCGATGATAAACAAAATTTTGAAACTTTTGAATATTACAATGGTGGATCAGTAAGAATGGGTAATGACACACCTTGTCCAGTTGAAGGTAAAGGAACCATAATGTCAAATAACCTGATCAAATGTGAAAATGATTACAGGGTAAAAGGACTAAATTATAATCTATTGAGTGTTTCATAGCTAAATAACACAGGTCACCGACTAGAATTTGAAAATAAGAAGGCAAAGATATTCAATGAATCAGGAAGATTGATCGGAATCGTTGAACAGACAAAAGGTAACCTTTTCTATCTTGATGAAATCAACACCACTTGTTTCATGGCTAGAAATGAAGACATATGATAATGGCATAAGAGATTATGTCATGTGAATTTTGACAACATGATAAAGATAAGCAATAAAAGAAGAGTAAGAGGCTTACCAAGCATGTCAAAGCCCAAGAATATCATGTGTAAGAATTGTCAAAAAGGTAAGATGACAAAGTCTAGTTTTAAGAGAAAATCCCACACATCTAATGCAATTCTAGAATTATTCCATACTGATCTATGTGGACCCATGAGAACAAAGAGTTACTATGGAGATAGATACTTCATTCTCTTTGTTGATGACTATTCTAGAATGATGATAGTTAAGCTCTTAAAATAAAAATCAGAAGCATTCAAGATGTTTAAACGGTATAAAGCTATGGTAGAAAAAAAAAGTGGTAAGGAATTGAAATGCTTAAGATCAGATAGAGGAGGAGAATTTGTTTCTGATGAATTCACTAACTATTGTAATGATCATGGAATTAGAAGACAGGTTTCTGCAACAAGAACACCACAGCAAAATGGGATTGCTGAGAGGAGAAACAGATCCATTATTGATTGTGCTAGAACACTAATGATAGAGAAAAGCATCACTCAAAATTTCTGGAGAGAATTTGTCAGTACTATTGTCTACACATTGAACAGAATACAATTGAAGAAAGACACCAAGAAGACACCCTATGAGCTTTGGAACGGTTAAACACCCAATGTAAGTTACTTTAGAATTTTTGGTAGTAAATGTTATATTTTGAAAGATGATAGAAATGGAAATCTTAACTCCAAAAGTGATGAAGGTATCTTTCTAGGGTATTCTACCAAGAGCAAGGCTTATAAATGTCTTAACAAGTCCTCTAACAAGATCATTAAAAGTGAAAATATCATAATAGATGAATATGTAGAGAAAAATAATGAGGAAAGAAAAAAGGAACTAGAAGACTACAACAAGTTTGTTTACACTAAAGAACCTGACACTCTCCCCGAGTAACACCGTATCACTCCCGAACAACAAAACATTGCACCCGAGCATCAGGTTGCAATTACCAAAAATTAGGAAATTCCTCAAGATGATGTTCTGAGAAATGGAGATCAGAACAAAGTTCAAGATGATGATCAGAATGATGGACAAAGAGCTAAACTGAAACTTTCCAAGTATGTCAGAAGACATCATCCACAGAATCAGATCATAGGAGACAAGAAGGCTAGAATGAGAACAAGAAGTAAGTCACTAAACACTAGATGTTTACTTTGTGATTTTGAGCCTAAATCTGTTAATACTGCACTTGAAATTAAAGAATGGGTCAGTGATATGAATGAAGAAATAGAATATATTGAGAAGAACAAGACATGGACACTAGTTTCGAGACTAGATGACAAGAATGTCATCAGAACCAAATGGATATTCAGAAACAAGCTGAATGAGAATGGAGAAGTCACAAGAAACAAAGTAAGGTTAGTATGCAAGGGCTATACACAAGAAGAAGGTATTGACTATGGTGAAACCTTTGAACCCATTTCTAGACTAGGAGTAAGAATCTTACTTTGTTATACTGCAATCAAAGGATTCAAGGTATACCAGATGGATGTCAAATTTGCATTCCTAAATGGAATACTAGAAGAAGAGGTGTACATTGAACAACCAAAATGGTTTGTTGATCCAGAAAAGAGAAACATGGTATGTAGACTACATAAATCCTTGTGTGGATTGAAACAAGCACCTAGAGCCTGGTATGAAAGACTTCACTCCTATCTCATAAGCATTGAATTTGTAAGAACACATGAAAACAACAATCTGCATTTAAAAGAAGATACTGATGGTAATATTTTGATTGCTAAAATATTTGTTGATGATATCATATTTGGGGGTAATGAAATGTTATGTAAATCCTTTGCTAATGAAATGAGAAAAGAGTTTGAAATTCCTATGTTTGGGGAGATCAAATTCTTTCTTGTTCTACATATTCTTCAACAAAATGCAGGCATATATATCACTCAGTCCAAATACATCAAGGAAGTGTTGAATATATTCAAGATGGAAGATTCCAAGCCAGTTGGAACACCTATGGCAATCGGATGTAAGCTAACAAAATAAGACAAATCAAATGAGGTAAATCAAACCTTGTATAGATCAATGATTGGAAAACTAATGCATCTTGTTCATACCAGACCAGATATAACACATATAGTTTGAATAGTTGCAAGATTCTCTGCTAATCCCAAAGAATCGCACATTACTGCTGTCAAGAGAATTTTGAGATATCTAAAGAACACCAAGGACTATGGAATATGGTATAAAAGAGAAGGCAAATTTGAGCTTCAAGTCTATATAGATAATGATTGGGCTGGAAACTTAGATGACCGAAAGAGAACAACTGGAGGAGAATTCTTCATGGGTGACAAACTTTTCACATGGATCAGCAAGAAGCAAGGATGCATCTCACAATCTACTGCAGAAGAAGAATATGTGGTTGATGTTGGAAACTGCTCTAACATTGCATGGATCAAATAGTTGCTAGAAGGTATGAATATGAAAATTCTTGAACCAGTGAATATCTACTGTGATAATACCAGTCCAGTAAACATTTCTAAGAATCTAGTCACGCATGCTAAGAATAAGCATATTGCTATCAAGTATCATTACTTAAGAGAGAAATTACAAGAGAAAGAAGTGATCCTATAATATGTTCAATCAAATGAACAATTAGCTGATATATTCACAAAGCCACTAGCTAAAGATACATTTGAGTACCTGAGAAATAGACTAGGGGTCCAAACCTTTTCTATTGGTTAGTAAGTTGACTAGGGAATTGCATTAGCCTATACACAAATTAGAATATCATTCATGTTGATGCAAGTAAGGAAATGCACTGCAAAGATACATCTGTACATAGCAAGGTACAAATCTACACCAAACACCAAAGTCATTGTATTGCTGATGGATAGGGAAATTCAAGGAGTATATTATAAAAAGGTAAAAGGATATAACTTTGGCATGATAAAAGTTTTACTTTGGCATTGTTGTCAAAGGGAGAGAGATTCAAAGGAAGAGATTATTATTATCCAAAGGGAGAGAAGATATCCTAAGGGAGAGGAATATCAAAAGGGAGAGAATACATACTAAGGGAGAGATTATTATTAAAGGAAAAAGAGATGATCAAGGAGAGGAACAGTCAAGGTAGAGCATATACCAAAAAAAGAATCAGAAGATGATACATCTATTAAGTAAAGGGATTGAAGATTGAAGAAAGCACTCTGAAAGATACAAATATAAGCTATATGAGATTACCGAGAGCCAAACATTTGTATAAGTTATAGAACAATAAATTTGGTAGTTTGATGAACTACAACTGTTATATTTCATATTGTATTAGAAATGTATGAAGATGTTAAGTTGATCACCAAAATGAAGAAAGATAATGCAAGACATTAAATCAATTAATGGATTGTATTTTCATTGATGTCAATTTGATATAATCTGATTGTTTATATACAAAGTGTCAAAGACTTCAGAGAACCAAAAAGATAAAGGTTATGCTTTCAGTATGCATAAAAGATCAGTATTCACAATGTGACAACAAACATCGATGGGTAGTGCACCCCGAAGGATAGAGAACCCCGAGAGGAAATTCATAGTGATGCCTGAGAAAGAAACCTGACAAGCATTACTGATGAGAATAATCACAAGCATTACCCATGAGCAGAACTTCACAGTGATGCCTGATGGATAGACAACCCCGATAGAGATGCCCGGGGAGAACTTAAATGTTGACCGAAGATAACAAGAGTTAAAACATCGAGCGGGACTAAAGTTTAGAAATGAAAAAAGACTTAGCTGGCAAGAGAAAAAGAAGGAGTTAATAGGTTGTTAATATTGTTTTCATCAATAAGTTTGAAGACAGAGATAAGAGAGAGTTTTAAAGCAGTTTTATTACAGTTAGCAAGAAGATATCTACGAGATAAAATAGGAGTAAAAGATTTAAATAAATATTGGCTAAGATTGCCGATCATGCCAAGAACAAGAAAGTCAAGAACTTATAAATGGTGATATCATGTCTATAAAGAGACAATATAATTCATTATGAATTAGGGGAGTGAATAGAGAAAGAGGATGTTGAAGAGAAACTAATGAAGAACAACTTCAATCAGACCTGATTAATCAAGCTGAAGAAACAGAGCTAATTTTGTGGACACTGAGCAACAGAGAAGCATAGAATCACCAAGAATAAAGAAGTGGAGAAAAGGTATTGAAAAGATGCATTGATTAGAAAGGTATTATGAGCTTACAATAGATCTAAAAATTTGCAAGTCTATAGTTGTATATGTGAATAGATCATTTATTGTTTCAATTTAACCATTGGATCATAAAGTCTCTTAACCGAGTAGGACTTAACAATCCTTTCTATATTAAGATACATCCAAAGGAGTATCAAAAAAATTTATCATGAAGATAGCGTGAGATGCCAGATACCATTTGACAAACTACACTAGGTTTGTTCATAGACAGTAGCATAGAGATGCCAGATAATAAGTGAAAAACTTCTCTATTTAAATCCTCTAACAAGTTCACACCTAATAGTGTGTTTGTAACCTTTAACAGGGTTGTCTCTTCAACAATCTCACTTCAGAAGAGTGAAAATTTTAGGTTACCGGTCCTAAGTGATTTTTCCCTTAACAAGATTTCCACATTAAAAATCCATGTGTCAATGTGTTTATGAGTCATTACTTTAGTGTTTTGCATTACACATAACTAATCTGGATTGATCGGTATACACTAAGCAATTCACTGTATTTCGGTAAATGAAACACTGCAAATTGGTAAACAATAAGAATAAGGCTTAACAGTGAACTCCGATCAGTAGTTATTTGTTAAGATTATTTGAAGGCATTCATCTTGTAGGAATGAAGATAACAAGAGGCTTAATATTGTGGTACTAAGTTTTTGGGTTGATTTATTGGAATATTTTTGATTCCACTGATTCACCCCCACCCCCCCCCTCTCTCAGTTATTCTAAAGCTTTCTGTAAAACTGAGATAACCCATGAAAGATCCTTACTTATGTCCTTGTGGCTGGTGTAGGCCAATTTATAATATCCTCCACCTTTCTTGGGTTCATCTTCAATGCACCTTGGGATACAACAAACCCCAAATACACAAGTTCTTGTTTGAAGAACTCACACTTCTTTAGGTTGATTGATAACTTCTCTTCTTGTAACCTTTTGAGTACCATCTCCACATGCTTCACATTTTCCTTTTTTGTCTTGCTGAAGATAAGTATATCATGTATATATACTACCACAAATATCCCTGTGAAGTCCTTAAGCACTTCATTCATGATCCTCATGAATGTGCTAGGGGCATTTGAGAGACCAAATGTCATAACTCTCCACTCATTAAACCCAATATTAGTCTTAAAAGATGTCTTCCATTCATCCCCATCTTTAATTATAATCTAGTGGTACCCACTTTTTAAGTCCAATTTAGTGAAAAACCTTGCCCCTCCAAGACAGTCCATCAAATCCTCTATTCTAGGAATTGGAAATCTATATCTAATTGTGATTCTATTTATAGGTGTAGAATCAATACAGAGTCTCCACTTACCACCTTTCTTGGATGCTAAGACCACATGTACGGGACATAGACTGATGCTTTTCTTAATTAGTCCTTGGTCTAATAGTTCCTGCACTTGTCTAGCCACTTCTAGGTTCTGGTCTGGAGTCAGCTTATAAGCTACCTTATTTGGAAATGATGCACTAGGTACAAAGTCAATTTGATGACTTAACACTCTTCTAGGAGGTAAAGTTGCAGGAGTACCATCACTAACTATGTCTTTATACTTCTCAAGTAACTCTTGGACTTCTGATGGCGAAGGCTCTATTCTCTTCCTCCTTAGGCTTGAGTAAGATAGCATACCCTTCACTCTCTTCCTCCTTAAGGGCATTAATTAACTCCTTTCTACTACTCAACAAGATACTGGGGGTCTTGGGTTATGGCTCATCTTCATCTAATAAGGACTGAATCTTTAAGGTTTTGTTATCTTTCTTGAAGAATATGGAATTCTCCTTTCTGACATACACTGCACCCCTATCATATTTCCATAGCCTGCCTAATAGCATATGACATGCATCCATAGGCAACACATCACAAAGTAACTTATCTTTATACCTTGCAATAGATAACTCCACCAAAGTTTGTTCATTCACCAACACACTCTGCCCTTTGTTCAACCATGTCACTTTGTATGGATTTGCATGAGGAACCTTCACCAATTTTAGTTTTTTTACTACTTCCTTTGATATGATATTGTCTATGGAGCCTGAATCCACAATCACTTTGCAAACTTTACCAAGGATTTTACATATAAACTTAAACAATGCTCTCCTATGCTTGGGCTCATCCTTGACTGGTTGTCTAATCAGAACTCTTCTAAACATCAAGTTTTCTCCCATCTCTGACTCAATCTAATCAACCTCTAGTGTCTTGACACTTTTTTTGTCTTCTTGAGCATATGAAATCCTCTTACTATTCTTTGAAGAAGTGGACTTATCCGAGCACCTATAGGGAGGGTGACCCAATTGGCCACAGTTATAAAATTTCATACTTACAAAGGATGATATTCTTCTTCCTAAACCCCTTCCTCTACTAGATCCTCCTTGAGTACCTCTACCTTGGGTATAAACCCCTCTTGGAGTAGTTTCACTACCATGCTCTCTCAACTTAGACTCTCCCTAGTTTCTTTTTTCATTACTTCTGCCTTGATAACCACCTTCTATGACCCCTTGGTCTCTTCCTTTGCCTCTTCCTCTGACATTGGAGTCACCTTTCTTCTTGTTCCTCTCTTCCACATTAAGACCTAATTGGTGGCACTTCTGAATAGTAGTTGGAGTCCACAAACTTATCTCTTCTTGGATGTTCCATTTTAGACCACCCAAGTATCTTGCTACCTTAAAAGGTTCCTCCTCTTGAATCTTGGACCTGAGATAGAACTTTTGAAATTCCTCTTTATAAGAGGTGACATCCAAATCTTTTTTTTTTAGACCTTGTCTCTTTCTATGAAGTTGTATTTCATAGTCCTCTGGCAGATAGTTCTCTTTCACTTTATTCACCGTATCTTTCGAGTTAGCTATACGTTGTTTACCCATCCTAACTCTTTCATCTTGCAGATACTTCCACCATGTCAATGCTGATCCTCTTAGCCTTGACTTTGCAACCTTGAGTTTTTGTGCCTCTGTAACACCTTCACACTCAAAATGGTTTTCCATCCCCTCAATCCACTCCATTACTGCCTCAATATCCATTTTCCCACTAAATAGTGGTACACCTTCTAATTCCTTCGCACCTAGTTCCTTGATGGCTTTCAAGAATGGTTCTTCATTCAATGGTGGGTCTGGTTCAGGGATGGTATTTTGCTCATCAATCTTCTTTTTACCTCTGTCACTACTTTCCCCTTATTTTCCTTTATATTTGGCTCCATCCACAACTTCTCGTAGTTTTACTCTCATCTCATCTAGGGCTTCTTCAAGGAGTCTATTTTTCTCCTTTTTCTCACCCATCTCCTTATCTAACTTTTCATTAGTCACCATATTGATCTCCCCTACTGATTCACCAGTATATAGAGACATACACCAACTCCCAAATCTTTAACTATGCTCTGATATCAATCTGATGTAATGACAAGTCTTTCTCAGAACCCTATTTTTTCCTAGGGTCTTCTATAGTCCACTTCTCTAGCCTATTAGGGTTCTTTCCCAACCCTAATTCACAAGGATTCCCTTCTCAAATCCTTCACAATTTAACTTGTCTACACCATCAAATAAATCAACTTAACCATCAAAATGCCCCATGGAGGTCTCCTTGCACCTTCTACACTAAGCGATCCAAAAATGATCAAGACCAATCACCAATGGAGAGGAAGCCTTCTATCAAGGTAATTAAATCTAATACAATTCCTAAAAATATAACTTGTAATGACACGCTAATCAAGTTCAAGAACTCACTCCAAACTCATCAAAATAGGGCTACAAGGAATTAGGCCTAATTGGACACCTTTTCCCACATAACTCCAAAAATTTCTTAACAAGTTGTCAAAAAAATTGTATTTCTTGACACCCTTTTCCAAAACACCTCATTTTTATCTAGTCTCACTTCCCCAAACTATTCGTACAGGGGTTTTCTATAAACAAGCCTAAAATCAAGGGTTTCATAGTTCTCAGAGAACACCCATAAGGGTTTGTTCTTTCACCATGAAATAATCATAATCGAAACTTATCCTTGTACATGGAGATTCTTTACACTCATATCCTACTCCCCACATGCTCTAATTGAAGCAACCAATTTATTCAATCACTCCTATTGCTTCTACAACTCACTGTGATCCCTAGCCATACATCTCTGGCTCGCCTAGGGAATCACTGCATAAATAGCTTTGTTGCTTTCCAGGGCCCATCCTCTTGCACCAATAATATAAAATGATTCATCTCCAAAATCCCAAGTAATCGAACAAAATCCATGTTACAAAGAGGAGTTATGACTCCATTATCAAAAAATTTCTGGTTCAAACCAGCACTAGTGTAGACTACAAAATATTTGTACTTGAGAGATGCTTAAAACCAAAAAAAAAGATTAACTACTACCACATAGAATTCAAATAACACCTACTCTAACATATTCATGGGTTACAGTGCCAAAACTATTCCATCAAAACCCTACTGTCATCAAGAACATCAAATTTGCACACTAAATCACATAACTGATATTGCTTCTCAAAATTATGTATGTACAATCAACATCCAACCTTGCTACAAGGTCAAAATTCCCCTTATATAGGGTTTCTAAGTAGTTATTAGCCCCTTAAGGCACCCTTTGAACAAGTTTTCTAAATCTTGCAAAAGTTGTCGGAGCAACTTTACAAAGTTGCAAAATGCAACATTGACAACTTTTCCAATTTCTTACAAATCATAACAAAATGCTTCCAAACTTCTCTAAACTTCACCAAAGACCCAAATATGGGTTGAAACATTATTTTGACCTACCTAAGACTCTACTGACCTCATGATGACATCATCATGACACATGTGCCAATTAGAAGGCTTTACACACATTAGCCCTAATTGCACTTCCCAAAAGGTCCTATGACTCAAAGTAAACATATCCTAACTCACCTAGGCTATGGTCAACATGACTATAAGCTTGAATCAAGCTTATTGCAAACCAAAATTACATAAGGCAAACACACACAACTTAACTAACTAGATTGTCAAACCAACCTAGGGGTGCTCCTGCACCAACACCTATGGATCGGCCACAAATTTTTATGCAAAAGGACAACAAAAGATCAAATCAGTTATAAAGAACAAGATCCAAGGCTACCAAGAAGAACAAAGGTATTAATCAATCACTATAGGTGATACATCATATTGTAAACTTTAATGGATCTGTACTCAGCAATTCTAGATTACATATACTCAGTTCAATAATTATTTTTGACTACATTCTAACAAGTGTAGAAAATAGAGGAAATCCTTTGAGAAGGTGGATTTAACAATCCTTTTGTAAATCTCTTAACTGAGTGCATGCTAAATAGTGTTTCTAAAGCCCTTAATAGAGTAGACGTTAATCAGTCTAAACATGTTACTCCTAATAGGGTAAGATCGTCAGAAGTGATCAAACTTGTAAGCCTTAACCGACCCCTTCCATTTTGCAGATAGTGAAGTTTTCTGAGTTTCATCACCACCAAAGTTTTTACCTTCTAGTAGGGGTTTTCTGCGTTACCAAATCTTGTTTCATGTGCCATTACATTTCATGAATATTTCTATGAATTTTAATATGCAATTAAGTTTATAAATTGATATTACATCCATAAAGATAGAATAGCACATATGGTCGATAATGCAAGGGATTGATTACTAAAGGATTAAGGTTAAGTGATAAAAATTTTAAGGGTA
>MU223735.1:2252748-2305160 GCA_018584345.1 Thuja plicata
GTGCATTTTTGTTAATGGGAGGAGTATTGCTTGTGGTGAAAACCCTAGTTATTCATTCTCAGTTAGCCTATGTATTGATCAGTGAATGATAATCCAAAAGATCCATCAAAATATGATAAGTATAAGTTAGTTTGAAGCTTCATAAAAGAGTCTGATTATCCTTGGTGTATCACCTTTCTATTATGCAAGTTTAAGTTACAAACCTCTTTTCTCTTTTCCTAGTTCAGTTTTCAATCAGGAAGTGATATACCATATTTTATAGGAGCCGGCCTAGAATCCGGAGATTCCTCTTCATTCATAGCCTACCCACAGCTAGGAGAGGTTTCCATGGTTAGGATGGAACTGTCATATAGCCCTAATGCCTGAGTTAGGGTGACAATTCTAAACCTAAACAGTAGGTATGACTTTTCCATAGTTTATATTGTAATATAATCATTTTTGAATTTTCTATTATATATGTTTTTCACATCTATATCTCCAATCACACTTATTGATCTATTATAGGAAGAGGGAAGTGAAGAAATGTGATGCAAACTTTTGCTCAAAAAGTAATTACAAAATCCAAGTCAACAAATGGCTTTAAAATTTATATCCTCGGTTTCACAAGAAGCTTTTCTTTTAAAATAATCTCCCTCCCATAAAGGGCATCAATAGTGAGTAAGAGTTTTCCATAGTCCATATTGTAATATAATCACTTTTAAGTTTTCTATTGGGTATGTGTAGGATCATGGTATGCCAAAAAGTGGTGATGTGAAAAAGTCATGATTGGTAGACTGATTGAAAAATAGCTATAGCTTTCAAACAGTATAACATTTTTGAAAAATGAAACATGAGTCACATTCTATGCTTCACCTACTACAATAAAAAAAAGAAAAAGTTTACAATTTGATGAAGTTTAGACTAACTTAAGGTGGTCAGACACAAGATTTTTTATATTTTGGAAAATTTGTAGTAGAAAAATCATAATTAATTATTTACTTGGAAAAAAATTACAAATAAATATGCATCACATCCAGACATGAGTCTACTACTTATATCTAGAATATTCTAAAAAAATATTATCATTTGATTGTGTTTAAGGTGGTCAGACATACACCTACTTCTTATCTTTTTCGTCCTGGTAGATAGAATGATTGAAAAATAACTACAACTTTCAAAAAATATAAAATTTTGTAAATCTGAAACTTGAGTCACATTCTATGATTTTCCTACTACAATAAAAAAATAAGAAGTTTCCAATTTGATGTTCAGTTTAGACTAACTTAAGGTGGTCAGACATGAGATTCTTTATATTCTGGAAAAGTTGTATTAGAAATATCATAATAAATTATTTACTTGAAAAAAAATTACAAAAACATATGCATCACATCCGTACATGAGTCTACTACTTATATCTAGAATCTTGTAAAAAATTATTATCATTTTAATATTTTTAAGGTGGTCAGACATACACCTACTTTTTATCTTTTTCCTGAAATTTTCATACTACTACATTGAAATTTGAAATTTTACCATACAAAATATGTTTATTTTTTAAAAGGGCTAGTATCTTAGAAACTAGATTAAATTTTCTACAAATTATCTTCTTACACATTTTTATATAAGATTGATAACTTGTTCAAATTTTTACCTCAACTTTCCTAACCCTGATTTTTTGAATTTTCATTGCCACTTAAGGGCCTAGTTTGGCATCCCATGATCCTACACATACCCTATTGTGTATGTTTTTCATTAAATGTTTCAAAACACACTTATTGATCCATCATCAAGAAGAGGGAAGTGAAGAAATGTGATGCAAAATTCTACTCAAGAAATAATTTAGAAAACCAAGTCTATAAGTAGCTTTCAATGTTCTATCCTTGGTTTGACAAGAATCTTTACTTCAAAAATAATTTTCCTCCCATAATGGGCATCAATAATAGGTATTTGTTTTTCATAGTCCATATTATAATAGAGATGGTTATGGTATGTATGTATGTGTGTATGTGTGTATGTATGTATGTATGTATGTATGTATGCATGCTTCCATGTATGTATGTATGTATGTATGTATGTATGTATATATGTACTAATTCTTAAAATATATTAATGAAAATTTATTATATCTTAATAATTTATCAATAAATATGTCAATTTAAATAATTAATAATACTAATTAAAATTTAATAGTGTTTTAATAATTTTGATTTGTTAGTGCATTCTTGTTCTCAAAATTTTGGTAACTTTATAAATATAATATCCATATTATCACTGAGTTACACCTCCTCGACTAATTGCTAGCATTTCCCGTCAAATTTAGGACATGGACTAACTGCCTCCCAGAAATTTATTTATCTATGGCATTTGTATCAGGTGTTAAAATAGGTTGATCTATTTTGGTGCAACAAAAATGCTCTAATAATTGACATTAGAGCTAGGTCACGGGTTCAAATCCCCTCAGGTGGTGTTGCGGGGAGATTGTTATACTAATCGCTAGAATCTCCCTTTGAATTATAGACATCGAATAAATGCCTCCTATGGATCCATTTATCTCTGGCATTTTTATCAGGCATTAATAGGTCGATCTTTTGGGGCAACAAAAAACATGTTCCAACAAAATCTCTAATCTAAATATATACTTTAATTAAAAACAAAGAAAAAATACCTATTTCAATCATTAATGATAAATATTGTCCTAAATTCATAAAATATTTTTTGAATGTGTAGGACAACTAAGAGGGGGGTAGGTGAATTAGTTGTCCACAAAACTTATAAACTTATAAAATTTTAGTCAGTTCCACCAAACTTACTTTATTCTTTAAAGATGTAAATATGAAGGGAAGAACTAACACATGAAACACCAAGTTTACATGGAAAACCTTGTTAAAATAAAAACTACCAAGAAGGTTAATTCTCAAATATATTAACACTAGTTAAGGTGATTTATAAAGGAAGGCTCATGGCCAAGGGGCTCACTTTTGAGAGAAAGAAGACTCACTACCAAAGAGATCACTACCCAAATGAATAAGGATAAAATATAATAGACCCACCACTAAAATACAACTACAATACACCTAAATTTTTTGTAGATATCTTCGGCTCACTACTTTCAGTAGCTAACACATGAAGTCTACACTTCTTTGTACCACACTTCACACTAGCTTTGGTATACATGGACACAAATCCTCTTTCACACATCCTCATTTCACATGCACACACTTGCATAGTACTTAATACAAGCATATACACATATACCACACACATTCATGAATGATTCATCCTTTATTTATACAATTTTGCGATTGCAAAATCTCTCACTATCGGCTAGGCAAATAACTAAACACACTTTTGAAATAGGTTGGAACAAAACATTCACATAGTGGAAAGGAATAAGAAGTATACCAAAACACATCTTATCTAGGAGCAAAAATATTATAATATACGTTACAAACCGTCTTACATTCACCAATATAATTAATTTAAGTGTAAACACCCAAGGTCGACCAAACGTAGAGCAGGAACACCATCAAACCTTGAAACCGTGTCTTTAGAGCTCAATCTCACATGCCAATTGAAATGAAAAAAGATAAGGACGTCAAAACCTTAGTTCCTAAAATTAGAAACCATTATGCAGAGAAATGTGGGACATGCATTTCACATATAAAATGTTGTTATTCATTGACTTACTCAAATAAATACTAACTCTACTACAGTATAATCTAAAGCATGAATAATTGAATTTAGTGACTTTAAAAACCTTCAAACAACATGTCAAATCTGCATCATAATATATGCAATATGAAGAATATGAAGAGAAACACTCTTAGCACCACTACATAGAAACCATGTTGATATTAATGCAACAATGTTTGACATCAATGAAAATCATACTAGACAACCATACTGATTCATCATTTATCCAAACCACTCATTATGTTCAATAATCTAACAATATCCTCCTTTTTCATTGATGGAAACATGTCAACAATAAAAAAAATTACTATAAATTTCTTCCTCAAATGTCACTTGCTCTCCCCCTTTGACATCAGTGAAAAAGGCCATGAACAAAACTCAAATACTCATTCTACTCATCTCCTCCTAAGATATGCATTTCTACTTATAACTGTACTTGGGTCCCCCTAAGAGGCAACCACCTTCATCATTCAATATTAAGAATTATGCATGAATTTCATTGGACTAATGGACATCTATATGCATTTAACTCTAATAAGGAGGGGAAACTACCCCCAACTTCTCCCGGTGATACTCAAAAGTATCTTTAAACAACTATTTGGTAAAAATAACACTAATTTTCTCTTTTTTAGGTATATATTCAAGTTTTAAATCATTCTCCAAAAAAAATTCCCTTGGAATGTGGTACGAGATAGAAATATGTTTTGTGCTTGAATGCAGTACCATATTCTTTGAAATGTTTCTTGCACTAGTATTGTCACATAAGATAGAAATAGGATCATCAAATATAATTGTTATATCTTTAAATCTCTATTTCATCGATAATAATTGTGTACAATATGAGGCAACAAAAATATACTCGGTATCAAAAATAGATAAGGACACCAAATCTTGTTTCTTGCATGACCAAAAAATTAGTTAAGATCGAAGATAAAATGCACTACCACTAGTACTTTTCTGTCATCCACACATCCAAATCAATCTGCATCGGTATAAGCCATCAAAGTAAATTTTAATTTTCTGCCCGAAACCACAATCCAAAATCCTTTATTCCTTTCAAATATCTGAAAATTCTTTTCATGGTAGTAACATGTGTTTCCCTCGGATCTTGATGAATCTACCTGCAAGAAAAATAATATGTATGATATCTAGTCTAGTAGAAATAAGGTATAACAATCCACCAATAATTAAACTATATTTACATTTATTAGCCTTAAGAAACTCATGTCCTCTTTACTTAACTTACAACTAGTAACCATAGGAGTGCATACCGGTTTAGTATTTTCCATTCCAAACTTATTCAACATTTTTTTGACATATTTTGATTATGAAATAAAGATACCTTCACTCTTCTGATTAACCTATAACCCAAGAAAAAAATTGTTTCCACAATCATAGACATTTCAACCTCTTTTTGCATCTCATCAGGAAACTTCTTGCATATACCATAATTTCCTCCACATATTATATAATGCACATTTAAACAACTATAATTAAGATATTATTTGATTGAACTTTAAAATAGATATTACTATTAGTAGAAACTTTTTAAAATCCTTGTTTTAGAAAACACTTTCAAGCCTAGCATTCAACGATCTAGGAGCTTCCTTCAACCCACACAATGCCTTCTTCAACCTACAAGCCATGCTCGGACCATCTGATAACTTGAAACCTTCTGGTCGCTCTATGTATACTTCTTATTTCAATTTTCCATTCAGAAATGTAGATTTCACATTCATTTGATATACCTTGAACTTCTTGTATTTTTCAAAATCTAAAAACATTCTGATTGCTTACATTCTCAACACACGAGCATAAGTCTCTTCAAATTCAATTCCTTCTACATGTGTATAAACTTCACAGACAAGTATTTCTTTATTCCTCATTATGTGTCCATCCTCATCTAGTTTATTCTAGAATAAACACTTAGTTCCAATTACGTTCTTCTCAACTAGTCTGGGGACCATTTTCCAAGTATGATTCTTCATGATTTGGTCAAGTTCTTCTTCCATATCTTTCATCCAATTTTGATCACTACAAGATTCCTTCATAGGACCTTTGGTTCAATTTTTTAAATTAAGCATAAGTTAATTTGTTATTTAGTAGCTTTACTTCTGGTAATGAATCCTCTATTCTTATCTCTAATGATCTCATTTTATGAATGATTCCTTTGTACATACCTAGGACTCTTAGCAGCAGTTGCTGGAGCAACCTCTATATCATTTTTTATTTCATTTTAGTTATTCTTCTCTTCTTCCACTTTACCAGTCGAGTCATCTGATTCATATCCACCATCCATCTCTAAGATTCTTGGAATGTCTTCATCAACCTTTACATTTTTTCTTTCAGCTATCCTTCTCATTCTTTTATATTTGTAAGCTTTTGCTTTTGTTAGAGTACCCAAGAAATATGCCTTCATCAACCTTGGTATCAAAATTTTCAAGATTTCTCCATCTCTTCCATCATAACATTTACTTACAAACACTCTGAAATAATTCACAAAAGGGATTCTTCCATACCATACCTCATAGGATGTCTTTCCAATAGTTTTTCTTATTTGAACTCTATTATCAATGTTCCTAATGGAAGGGAAATTGTTTTCAAGCACATTTTCCTATGAAGCTATGGATAAAAATTCCAAAATGACTTGTAGACTGGGATTTCTTAAATTCTCTTTAAGAACAAATTATCATCTCATTAATTCACTTTCCTCTTCATGATAATAGATCGTTGAATATGATCTAAAATATCATCTAAAAAACATACACAACAAACTTTTTAACAAGTATAATAAACCTTTAACTTCTTTTAATTTATAAAGTGTTAAATTTTAACTACTTAATAATTGATATCATATTATTTTAAGAAATTTAACCTTCACAATGAATATTTCAAATATACATAGATTTCATCAAATCCACCTCTTGTCGTGACTCTCTTATATCTATCCATCTAAATATAATATCTTCAAAATTTATTCTAGCTCTTAAATTATCACATGTACAATTTTTAACCCTAACAACCAAATACATCAAAGTACAACACTTTCCCAACAAAAGTACTAATTTTTTAGATTGTAATTTAGTACGTTTAGAAAAACAACATAGTGGGCAATGCTCCATTTCATTTTCATGTGTGAGCTAGATGTGTGGATGAAAAAAAAGTACTAGTGGTGGTGCATTCTTTCTTGGATCTCGATTAGTTGTTTGGTCAAGTAAGAAACAAGATTTTGTTTCCTTATCTAGTTTTGATGTTGAGTATATTTTTTGTTGCCTCTTATTGTACACAAATATTATGGATGAACTAGAGACTGAAAGATATAAGAATAATGTTTAATGATCATATTTCTATCTTATGTGACATTCCCCATGTAAGAAACATTTCAAAGAATCTACTACTGCATTCAAGGACAAAACATATTTCTATCCAATACTACTTTCCAAGGGAAAATGTTTTGGAGAATGGTGTAAGAGTTGAATATATACCTAAAAAAGAAAAAAAATGTTGACATTTTTACCAAATAATTTTTTAAATATACTTTTGAGTATCTCTGGGAGAAGTTGGAGGTGATTCCCCTCCTTATTAGAGTTAAATACATATAGATGTGCATTAGTCCAGTGAACTTCATGCATAATTATTAATATTGACTAGTGATGATGGTTGTCTCTTAGGGGGACCTACATACAGTTATAAGTAGAAATGTATATATCTTAAAGGGAGTTGGTTAGAATGAGTATTTAATTTTTGTATTTAGCATTTTCCATTGACGTCAAATAGGAAGAGCGAGTGACATTTGAGGAAGAAAGTTCTAGTCCCTGTTGTTATCATTGATGTGCTTCCATCAATTAAAAGGAGGAGATTGTTGTGGAATTGAGAAGAATGATTGGTTTGGATAAGTGATGAGTTGATATGGTTGGACATCATTAATGTCAACACATTGTTGCATTGATGTCAACTTGATTTCTATACACAGTGGTGCTAAGAGTATTTATTTGCATATTAATATTCATATTTAATATATATGTATATTATGATGCAGCTTTTTCATGTTGTTGGAAGGTGTTTAAGGTCATTGAATTCAAGTTTCCATGCTTCAGATTGTAATGTAGTAGAATTAGTATTTATCTGAGTAAGTTTGCGACTAACAACATTTTTTGTTTGAAATGCATGTCTCACATTTAGATCTCCATAATGATTTCTAATAAAAAAAATTTGGAACTAAGGTTTTCATTTCCTTAGCTTTGTTCATTTTAGTTGGTACGTGAGTTTGAGCTTCAGATACATAGTTTCAATGTTTGATGGTGTTCCTACTTTACGTTTGTCTAACCTTGGGTGTTTACACTTTGAAATTAATTGTCTTGGTGAATGTAAGATGGTATGTAGCCTATATGATAATATTTTTGTTCCTAGATAAGATACGTTGTGGTCAACTTCTCATTCATTTCCACCATGGGAATGTTTTGTGCCAACCTATTTTAAAATTGTGTTTGGTTATTTGCATGGCCAATAGTGAGAGACTTTGCAATCACAAAATGGTATAAATAAATGATGAATCATTCATGAATGTTTGTGATATATGTTTATTCTTGTGTGAAGTACTATGAAAGTGTGTGCATGTGAGATGAGGATGCCTGAAAGAGGATATGTCTCCTTGTATACAAGAGCTAGTCTGAAGTGTGGTGAAGAGCAGTGTGGACTTCATGTGTTAGCTACTAAAAGTAGTGAGCTGAAGGTATCTATAGATCTTTTAGGTGTATTGAAGTTTTATTTCAGTGGTGTGTATATTCTATTGCATGCTTCTTCATTTGGATAGTGAGTCCTATGGTAGTGAGCCTTCTTTCTTTGGGTAGTATTATTAATAATTTAAAACTATTAAAAAATAATTATATTTCGATTAGTATTATTAATTATTTAAATTTCACATATTTATTAATAAATGTTTAAGATATAATTACTTTGCATGAATATATATTAAGAATTAGTGCATACATACATACATACATATGTATGTATGTATGTATATATATAACCATAACCATCTCTATTATAATATGGACTACGAAAAACACATACCTATTATTGATGCCTATTATGCAAGGAAAAATATTTTTGAAGCAAAGATTCTTGTGAAACTAAGGATAGAATATTCAAAGCCACTTGTAGACTTGGTTTTCTTAATTATTTCTTGAGTAGAAGTTTGCATCACATTTTTCACTTCCCTCTTCTTGATGATGGATCAGTAAGTGTGCTTTGAAACATCGATTGAAAAACATACACAACGGGAAATTCAAAAGCGATTATATTACAATATGGACTATGGAAAACTCATACCCGCTATTGATGCCCTTTATAGGAGGGAAATTGTTTTTAAAAAAAAGACTTCTTGTGAAACTGAGGATAGAACTTTCAAAACCATTTGTAGACTTGGCTTTCTTAATTATTTTTTGAGCAAAAGTTTGCATCGCGTGTCTTGACTTCCCTCTTCCTATAATAGATCAGTAAGTGTGATTGGAGACATAGATCTGAAAAACATATATAATAGAAATTCCAAAAGCAATTACATTACTATATAAGCTACGGAAAATTCATACCTACTATTGATGTTCTTAATGGAAGGGCAAAAAAATTTCAAGCAAAGTTTCCTATGAAGTTAAGGATAAAAATTTCAAAATGAATTGCAGACTGAGCTTTCTTAAATTCTTTTTAAGAACAAATTTGCATATCGTTCCTTCACTTTCCTCTTCATGATAATAGATCACTGAATATAATCTAAAATATTATTTAGAAAACATACACAACAAATTTTAAAAAAAAAATTTATAATAAATCTTTTACTTCTTTTAATTTATAAACTAGTAAATTACAACTTATTTTAAAGAAATTTAACCTTTACAATCAATATTTAAATATTATTCTTTACTATACTTAGAATTTATCAACTCCACCTCTTGTCATGGCTCTCTTACCTCTATCCCTCTAAATATAATATCTTCAAAATTGCTTCTATCTCTTAAATTATCACACATTTTTATAACCCCGGCAACCAAACACATCAATGTACAATACGTGCCCAATAAAAGCATTAATGTTTTGGATTGTAATGCAGTACGTTTAGAAAAAAAACAGAGTGGGCAATGGTCCATTTCATTTTCATGTATGGTTCCCGTACAAATAACATACATCCCGTGGGAAGAGCGATGTTCAAAAAGGCTTTTGTTTTCGTCATTTTCTCTCAGGAATCGACTTCTCATGTTCTGCTGTAAGCCTGGTTTGGGACCATATTTCCAATGCAAACCTCAAACACTTATTTCATCAAAATCACTAATGTGTGGGTCCTCACCAAAGTCCACCATCTTGCAAACTCGATTAATTTACTCACTATTTTTTACTTCAATACTATTAAAACATGTCCTTAAAAGTTGCAGATCCATTGAAGATTGAAGGCTTCATTTATGTCATATATTAAATTTGGGAAGATAATGGACTTCAAATTTTCCACCTAAAAAATCGTTTTAACTATCTGATATGAGAGCATGAGTCTGTAGGCAAAAACGTGAAGAGTATCAATTCATCTAAGGTACAATCTCACCTCATCCCTTATGATGAAAGTGGGCTCACTAAGAACCATTCAACTTCACTAATAGTATTTCAATCAAAAAATTGAAATTGTGAACATTCTTATAAGATTTCAATTCTATTTATATTTTTAAATTTTATAAAGTCAGATATAGTTTTAGTAGATTGAAAGAAAACTTAACTTAATTTCAAATGAGAAAAAAAATATTTATTTATGTAAAATAATTTCTAAAAAAGAAAATGTTGTAAATTTTAACCTCTTAAATCACATCTTCTAATCTTTTTATTAACCATAAGAAAAATTTAAAATGACAAAATTTAAATTTTATTATTATTATTTAAAAAAAAATAAAAGTAGTGTTTATTGATTTCAATAGTCATATCAGATGTCTTTGAAAAATGTACAGATATGACCTCACGTTCTACATATTCTTATAATGAATAACCATAAAAAATAATAATAATAAACAACAATAATAATTTAGAATGCCAACATCTCTTTGACTATTAAAATGAAGCATTAATTTTTTGTTGGCTAGTATGTAGCATAAAGCTATTATAAATTTTTAGGTCACTTTCTTTAGAATCGTATGTCTCTAGTATTGTAATTAATGACAAGTTACTTTCATGTGTTATGTTCATGTGTTTTCTCATTGAAAATAATAATACTATATTAAATGCAAATTATGAAGGCCAAACTAGAGAATATATGCGATTCCTTTATTCTTTATTTTATATTTGATATGTTTTTCCTCACATTATAGTTAGCTTCATTATGTTTGATCATAAAAACAAAGCTAACCAATATTTTTATTATTATTTTTATAATAAAAATTAAATTAAATTAATATCTTTCTAATATATATTATCTTTATAATTTATAGAGAATTTAGTTAATATAATGGAACTAGTAGTCAATTATTCCATAAAGTTTTTATAAATATGTTGTTACAATACATTTCTTTCTAATATGATAATAAAATGAAATATTTCATAGCCCGCTATAATTAATTATTACAACACAAAATAATTATTGAGATTATTGTCTTAATTATATGGAGATTTCATAAAACAATTAAAAAATAATTTTATATCGAAAAGAATCAAATAAATTAATTGAAAATATTGTCACAATCTTGTAAATTGAGAAGGGAAAAGTGTTGTTGTAAAAAATAAACCAATTCCAGACTTAACGACATTCTAGTATATTTGTTGTGTTTGGATTGTAATCACATATCAAAACTCAAGGAATCACGATTCTTGAAAAATGCATAACCCCTAGTCGTAACCCTATCGCAATATACTCTTTATTCAAACTATTTCTCTAAGCATCATTTTGCATGTGTAAATTGCTATAAATATATACCTAGGTTAAGATTATCTATTTCACGAAAGTAAACCCCAATATGATACTATAATAAGGTGAACAAGAAATAGTGTAGTAAATTGGAAATATAAACAAAACAAAATGTTTACCCATTCACATAGCTCTATGTGAGACAAAACAAATTATTTTCTCTTATACGATTATGACCATTAGGAGGTATTGTGAAGTGACTAGTAGTAACATATATATGTCTTCTAGTTCCTGTGAAAATCTTTGGGTAAACTTTTCATTAAGAAAACTACATGGACATGGTCTTTATTAATCTATATTACTTTTCATCATCAACCTCCATTAGGAAAGTCTTCTTAGTAAGAGAAATATGGAATCTACAACCTAGAGATTTGTACCCCAAATATCTCTTACGTAGTCAGTTCTACTCCAAAGGACATAATAAGAGATATCAACATGTGTAGAAGGAACTTAAGATAGTAACTCATTCATTTCATCATCATCAGCAAAATGAGTCATCCAAAACATATAACACATGGAATTTGACTAGAAATATTTTTATATGATATCTTCATATCAAAATGTTGCCATCATTCTCTGGTTTATAGTATCACAATATATTTCTCAGTTGTTTTTCATTGTGTATTTTGGATATTATTTACAATGTACATATATATAATTCCCATGAAGGGTCATGTCTTTCTATGTTTAGCTTACGATCTATTTATATCTAGCATAGAATATATGCATAGCCTGAGTTGGCTCTTCTTACAATCCTTAACCTACAAACATCATCCCCCTTCATAATTTAATGTCTTCTCCTCAAGACATGTTGATCACTTGGGTATGAGGCCTTTTCTAGGCTATCTTGAGTTGTCGGAGTGAATTATCTCATTTGGTATATGTTTTTTGGATGATGGATATTAATATTTGCATCTAAGATATGGTTGCATATGCTTCTGCAACTGTAGTATGGATCTATAATTCTTCTTTAGTCTCTTTTATGGAGCTTAGTGTCCCTAGACTTAGGTCAAATAGAGAAGGAGAAGATCCAAGAAAATAATTTTCCCTATCAAACCTCCTAGATGTAGAAGATGATGAAGGCCCCAATAGCTCTAGAGAGATTGAACTTGAGATTGATAAGGATAATTTATAGATAGTTATGAAGTCATCAATGCATATATATACAAGTAGAGTAAGATCTCACCTCTCAGAATGAATATATGTTCCAAAGAGCCTTCCTAATATATATCTATAGCGTCATGAATTACATCCTCATATATTTACATGCTCACCTAGCCCTCACTTTGGTGCTCCTAATTTTGTACCCCCTAATTTGATAATTTTTTCTCACACCAGTGCTTGACAATTCTACCATAATGCCTTTTTGGGTCCCTAGGCCTCTCTTCCAACCCTCCAAGTATGAACTAGGGTTCCTAGAACCCTATTCCTAGGCAGCTATGGTGCTTGGTGCTATAGTCCCCCTATACTATAGCGTTAGGCACCATCGTCCATCTAAAAATGGGCCTATATTTTGATATGTTAACAGTTGGGTTTTAGTGAGAAGAAAAACATTATCTATGTTGGCGTGCTTCAGGTTTTTCACATGTTTCCTTGAGTTTTACTATTAGAGGATACCTCCTCCTCCTTATTTTCATAATCCACACATCAAATATTCACCTCTCATCAAGTGTTGGACAAGAATTAAAATAATTTCTAAGGTAGAGAAGGAGACTCAAGAGTTGAACAATTTTAGCATTGAATATGGCATTAATTATCAAGTTATTATGTTTTCTCCATGAGTTAAGGCATACATGATATCCCATCCAATAATTTACCTTTTGTGAAGGCTTCAAGACAAAGAGAATTTATTGGAGAAGGTATATTATTATGATTTAGCATTATTTTCTTTATGTTCAAGGTTTATTTTAGACATTATTGTTGTAGGGAAGGTTGGACCCTCCTCAGGGTTGACTAGGGAAACTCTCTCTCTCTCTCTCTCTCTCTCTCTCTCTCTCTCTCTCTGCATGGCCCATAGTAAGTTTAACCTTATTAGGATAGTTTGGTCATGCTCTTTTTCTCTTGTTATATGTATGTTTCTTTTCTCTTGGTTTTAGAATGATAAGGACCTAATTCATTTGGGAGCTTGGTGTGTTCCTTGCATCTTTGACCCTGATAAGAAGCTCTTTCCTATTCTTTGGTCTACTTTATCGCGAGTATAATCCCACTAAATTGGGAGCTAAATGTAGTGCCCTAAGTTGTAAGTAGTAGAATTTTAGTTCTTTGTTACACCCCATTTTAGGGTCCAAGGCTTCCATGCATTAATTGAATTTTTTCCTATGAATTTAATTAATTAATATTTAAATGTCTTTCCTATATTAACTTAATTTGCACAAGAAGCCCCCTTTAATTATTGGTGTTCCCCTTTAATTAAATCATCCAATTGCATTTAATTAGTGAATTTAAAATATAACCCATTTTGTGATATTACTATCAGGATTTAATTGTGTAGTTTTTGGAGTCAAACTCATTGACCCATGTTTCATGAGTAGTGGTTCACACGAACCCATCTCTCATGAGAATGAATAGAACACTTAGCACTCATTGGATCTAGGTGATGCTCACAGACGTGAAGCATCAGGACTTCCTGAGAGGTCACTCATCCCAGTACTACTCCAGCTCGAGCGCACTTAGTTACAGGGTTTCCTCCATGGTTAAAATGCACTCAAGCTGGAGTAGTACTAGGATGGGTGACCTCCTAGGTAGTCTCGATGCTTCACCTCTATGAGCATCACCTAGATCCAATGAGTACTAAGTATTCTATTCATTCTCATACGAGATGGGTTCGTGCGAACCACTACTCTTGAAACATGGGTCAAATAGTTTAACTCAAAAACTACACAACAAAATCTTGATAGTAATATCACAATTTGACTTGCTATGGAAAATATCTCCTACTTATAACCCATTTTATTAATTCAATGTCATAAAATCTGTATAACAACCCCTTTAATTATGGTTGTGTCCCTTTATTTAGTTCAATCATTTATTCCCTCTTGCATACATAGGCCCTATTTAAAATTAGGTGCCCTTTTGTATTTATTTCAAATTCATACTTCGATTCCATGCACATTTTGGGTATCCCCATACCCCCATGGACTCTTAATTCATTTTTTAGCCCAAATTTGCTAGAACTAGGTGCCCCACAAGGCACATGACAAAATAGGTTACTCTATACCTTGGGGGCACCCTATTCCACTTAAATGTGGCCCAAATTTAAATTGGAGAAAGCTCATGGGTTTTTTGTGGGATATTCAAATCCCCATCGAGCCTCCTTGAGTTTTGAGCCTCGAAATGGATATGAGAGGTATCAAAGCAATGTTACCTTCCTTTTTTTGACATCCAATATCATACACTATTAATCTATCAATTCAAGAATTAAAGCACTCAATAAAGTTCAATTTAATCAAGACAAAGGAAATATATTCACATTGATATATTCAAGCATCAAGCATGGAAGAAAAGGAGTATAGTCTAGATCAAGGAATTTTTTAAGGAAGCCATGATCTTCATATCCTAGATCCAAGGTCAAGACAACATTGCAATCATACTCATGGGTAATCAACCCTTGTTAAGGTATAACATTTTATTCAATCCTTTTCTACTTAAAGAACACTATTCCTTTTATGGAATTTTAATGGTAATTCCTAAATATGGGTTTGATTAAGGAAACCCACTTTTTCCAAAAAAATATCTTGGTTTTTGTGTGCAGGTGATAAGTGGTGAAGCTACAGATTTTTTTACAAGCAGATCTGACAAGAGGTTATTGGTGGAAAAATTTTCATTTGAACTTACCAGTCTCAGGAACCTCTCAGGACCTCTTGCAAGCTAGGTCATCCCATACCCTCTAGGTCACCTTGTTCCATCTATTTTGAACTAAAATTTGAATCATAGGTATTCTCTATTTTAGATTTCCAGATTTGGTGTTGGAATTAAGTTTATAGCATGTGATTTTTCCATATGCACAATTTATCCTATTTTTTCCCTATATTTGCATTTTTCACTTCCAATTTTACATAGCCAACTTTCAACTCAATAGTGAAGGAAACCCATTTGCATCCACTTAGCACTTGAGCCTCCTTGAACCTTGTGAATCATATTAGTCCTTCCAACGTGTGAGAGCAATTTAGGTACAATCTTCCTAGCTTGATTATTCAACCTAGTGATTGTCCCTTGCACCTATTTTCTTTCATCATAGATACAATTTTAGTTTTTTTTAGAAATGATTAAATCAAAAACAAAAATTAAACTCTAAACTCACAGGGTGGGGATGAAAGGATTAAATAGGTGTGAAGAAATGAAAATTGAAACCCTGACAATGAAATACAATAGAGGGTGGATTCAAACCCTTAAGAACGAAACCCTAGGGCTTGTAAGATAGGCGAGTACACCAAAATGTAAAGAAATAAAGCATGTATCTACATAATTTCATAGAAAAGAAAAATTAATCATCATTAACATCAAATCCCTTAGGAAAAATAGCTAAGAATGATAGTCATGCTAAAACTAATGCTCAAAATTTAAATGATAATGTAAGTAATAAGATCTTGGATCAATGAGAAATATGTGTTTTGTGTTCCAAGGTGTTTCATTAATGTTGCAAAAATATAGGGCTTATGGGTGATCCCACAAAAGTCTGTCCCACCATTTTCCCAAAGTGGGACATTAAAATCGACTATATACTAACCAAAATTTCACCTTATGTCACCTAAAAAAAGGTAAACCATCAAAAATTTAAAACTAATGTAAACTTGTGATTTTGTATATTTTTTGCATAGATTATAATTTTATTTTTTTTTAAATCTAAAAATGTTCTTGATTAAGGAAAAATCAGGTTTTGAAGGGACCCCGAAACCCTTTACAAAAGTGCTAGTAAGATAGGCATTAAAGAACAGAAGATGAAACAGCTGCTGAAACTAAGCAACACAACTAAGACAAAAAAGACAAAACTACTGAACTACCAACAAAAAACCCCAGCGGATACTAGAATACCAACACATGGAAACAACCAGCAAAAAGAGAGCCCCCAAATATTAATTCAACTACTTCAGGAAGACAACAGTTTCATCTTCCAGGGAAGACATCCTCTGGATAAACGACTTCAGATTCATCAGGTCATTGGGAATATTGGGGAATTTTTTCTTCATACTGGCCCTGGTTCACTTCCTCGGACTAGCGACTTGACCAGCAGTCTCAGTTGCCTCCAGATCCACATTAATAGTGGCTTTTTTCTAGTGAAGACCTTCCAGTATAGAGTAGAGAGCTTTAAGGTTATTCATAGAGGCTTTCATTCCCTCATGATTAATATAAAGGGTTTTCTTTAGGATTTCCTCATTCCTGTCAACTTTGGCTTTCATCTTCTATATTGTATCATTAAACATGGTCTCAACCTCCATATTTACATGTTGTTGGCTCATTATTATTATCACCAGAGAAATCTCCCACCTCCTTATTCTCTTCTTTTTTTTTATCCATACTGTGAAGGAGATTATCAAATTTAGTAACAAGGGCCCTTTGATTAAGGCGGAGCTGCTTAATTTCAAGAAAATTCTTTTTATCCATTCTGAAGGAATGGATAGACTTATCTTTCACAGTATGGAGGTCCTCCACAATGGGATCCTTTTTATCAGTAAACTCCTCCAAATTATGAGAAGAAGAATCTTTCTTCTACACTTCCTCCTCTTGGTAATGTTGATTTTCCTCAAGGCCCTCTACTTTGCTCTCTGGCATAAAGTGGCCATCTCTTTTGTAAGAGTCTTCATAATCAACCACGATAGCTTTTTCTTTAGGATTTGGATGCTCCAAATGGGTACTCACATTCCCCTCATCCCGAGACTCTCATCACCTTGTCGTTCCTTTAAGTTATCCTCCTCTTTCTCCATACTAGACCTTTTCTTTGTATGCCTCAAAGACCCAATAAAATTAAGGATAGGGCTCTCTTCTATATATATGGAATCTTCAGTCTCCATCCCTTCCTCAACATCCATAGTTACCTCTTTTTTCTCAGCACTAGAGGAATTTTTGCCCTCTACAAGATCTTCTTTACTAGGATTAACCTCGACCTCGACAGCCTTCAACTCCAATAAAGTAGCATTATCCAGGTTAGTATCTTCTACATCCTCATCCATTTCCATATCCTTTTCCTCATCGAACATGAGTACGAGAGTACTAGGTTCAGTTTTGGGTTTTTTAACAGAGGATTGCATGCTCTTTTTTGAACTCCCCTCATTAGATTCACTAATTTTTTGCTTCACTTTATCCCCTTTTATCTCAATATACTTATATCCATCCTCCAAGATTTTATTTCTACAATACTCATATATCAGGTAAATGAGACCATAATGCATAACCGACTTACTTGGGATCTTACGGTTTTCTTTTATACTATTGTTCAAAGAAGAAAGAAGAAAGAAAAAGAAAGAAACCCTAACTTTGTGTCTAAAATGATTAAGAAAAACAAAGTGAAAATTATGCACCCTCATGAATCTAACATCCATAGTAAAATATTCCATAATCACCCTCAGTATTTTGGCCCAAATTGGTTTAATATGGGTACTAAAAAAAATCCAACTTACCCTTCACAGAATATCCTTTTACTTGTCTGATTTTGGGAACATCTTCATTGCCTTGTTAGAAACTTTCCTTTCCTTCAAAAAATTCATACCCAACAGAGGAAGACAAGTGATTTATGCAATCAACTCAATAGAGAGCATGATATTCTTACCATAGACAAAAATGGTACCATTATCCCATCCTTTCAGAAAAAAAACTTGTGATGTCTTTATCATAGCCATGTAGCTTCTCCAAATATGGTGTAACACCACCAGACTAAATATAACGCCAAACTATTGCCTCATTTTTCCATGCATGAGTAATGGGTTCTTCTCTTTTCAGGTCACCTTCCATCTTGACAGTTATTATAGAATTTCCTTGAGTGTGATTATTGTCATTAACAATAGAGGAAACAATGAAAATTAACACCCACAATACGTGTTTAAAATAATACTTAATTTATTTTCATCACTCCAGATGATTTTATGAGTTATTATGGCTATGGAGGAGGCTAGACGTCTTTTCCATCATTACTCGAAATCAATCCACCTTTATTGTTAATCTTGTCATATGTAATGAGATGATGCATGATCTCATTCATATCGTTTTTGCCTAACCAATTTGTAATATCATTACTTTTAAGGCCATAACTAGCTATGCCATCAGCCACCTTTTTTTCTTTACGATAAACAGGAGAAACATAATATTTATCAAAACTTTAGATAGTTCTTTTTATTTCTTCAATTATATGATGTATATACCATGAGGCTTTATTATTTCCTCTAATACATCTTATTATGTTATTTGAGTCACCTTCCAGCCAGACCTTCCTGCATCCAAGATTTCTAGCCAGCAAAATAGTTTGCAAGGTTGTCATAGCTTTTGCAACATGATTAGTCTGATTATCCAGAGGTAAAGCAACTGCCCCAATACAATTTCCATAATTATCCCTGACAATACAACCAATTATAGCCTGACTCAGATTGCCTTTAGCTGCTCTGTCAAATTTGGCTTTGACTCATCCATGAGGGGGGTCGACTAGACCATCCCTTCCCTTATATTCTCCTTATCACATTTCAAACCACCAATGTTCCAGTTTTTTATACTTCTAAGGTCCTCATTTTTAGAGGCCAACTGAGGAGAGTCTCTAAAATGTAAGAAAATATTTTAGTTCACATTTCTAAATATTTTCTCTCCAACTACTCCAAGAGGAGCATGTTGATCCCTAAATGTCCTTTTGTTTCATTCTTTCCAGATATTCCATATCAAATGGTGGGAAACAAAGCCCCACATTATCCTTGCAACATTATGTGACACCAAGCAACTCTATTGAAGAAAGAAATCATGCATAGTGTTAGGAAGAATCCAGCAGACATTCCACCTTTGAAAGATATTAGCCCAAACCTCAAGAGAATAGGAACAATTAAGAAGGAGATGAGAAGTAGATTTGGCCTCATTAAAACATAGATAACATCTATTGGGAAGGAAAAATCCCATTTTACATAGATTATCAGTAGTCAGAATCTTATTTTGCAAAAAAATCCAATAGAACATATTAATCTTAGGTATAAGGTCTTTCACCCAAGATTTACACCAGAAAAGTCTTTCACAACCTTTTTTTTATGGAGCGTTCAGACCTACAAGACATCCCAACGAGGGTCTAAGCCTATGATCTATCAATTAGCGAAGGCCACCATTGACAAGTTTTAGGAACTCGATACGGGCCTACTCATGCCTAAAACCTCTTCGGCTAAGAGCCAAGGACTGAGGATCATCCACGCTACCAAATTCCCCTGGGGCATGATCCCAGCCTCATCCCTTATGATGTTGGAGCCTTGCACTTGGCAAGACTTGATCCCTGGTGGGCTCGATGTGATCCATTCAACTTCACCAGTAGACCAAGGGCCCATTGACCTTTCACCACCTTTGAAAAGAGAAGAGAGAGTAGAAGAAATAGAGTACCTTCCATCAGAGTTGAAGGCCCAGACAAATTGATCCTGGATGTCAGGCCTCGCAAACCATGCCTTAAGGTTTAGATTGATAGGTTCAAGAGTAGGGTTCAAGTCCTTAAGGTTTATCCAAGAGAAATTCCTCCAGTAATTACTAACCATGATCCCAAAAATCTCTTTAGAGTAATCAGCATGGTGACTCAGAGCAGGAATACTAGCGAGTGGTTTATCCAACATCTAGTAGTAATCTCAGAACTTTATCTTTCTACCATCCCCAAGTTTCTTCCTTTTGCCTTGATAAAAAAAATCCTTAGACTTTTGAATGTTATTCCATATATAAGATCCATTTATCCCCTTATTAGAAGATATAAATTATTGCAATGTAGGAGTGGCATAGAGATATTTCATTTTCATTATATGATTTCATTCCTTTTCTTCACAAACTATACACCATATTTGTTTAGTTAGCAGAGCTTTATTAACCATTCTTATACATCAAATTTACAAGTTGTCGTACCTTTTAGGTTTACAAACATTTTCCTAGGAAACTAGAGGAAATATTTTATTTTCTTCCACTCCTGACTAGAGAAATATATTTTGGATTCTTTCTACCATATTTGCAAACTTGGAAGGTATTCTAAAGAGACCCATAGCATAAACATGCAAGTTTTGAAGGGTCGGTCTAAGAAGCTGAACTTTTCCAGCATGGCTAAGGAGAGCCCCTTTTCATCCATCCAACTTCAAATTAAATCTATCAATAAGAGATTTCCAAAAGGATTCAGGAGGTTTAGCTCCCAGAGGAAGACTCAGATAGGATGAGGGGAAAGTAGCAATGTTACACCCTAATATAGAAGAGATCTTGCATTTTATTTCAATTGGAGTATTTATGAAAAGGATAGATATTTTATTCCAATTGATGAGTTTCTTTGTGCCCTTAGTGTAAGTTGAAAGGGCCTTCTTAATATTTTTAGCCTCTTTAATAGTACAAGATCTCGTAATGATCGTATCATCAACAAACTTATCATGGGAACAAATGGTATTGGCTGAAGAAGGTTGAAGGCCCTAAATTTTCCTTTCCTGGACTAATTTATAAATGTATCTACCCAAACTTTCAACCATAATAGAAAAAAATATAGGGTAAAGGGAATCTCCTTGCCTAAGACCTCTAGTAGGCTTGAAAAAATTTGAGGAGGCCCCATTGACCATAACTGTTGAAGTCATAGAGGAGATAAGAAGCAAGATGAGATTGACCACTCTATGCCCAAATCCAAAAGATTTGAGAGATCAAGAAGGGCCAATCCACCCAATCATAAGCCTTAGATAAATCTATCTTCATGAGGAACCCCATCTTATTAGCCACTTCCAACGAATGAATATTTTCATGGACAAAGATAATAGAATCTAGAATTTGTCTACCTGGGACAAAACCATTTTTCTGGTGGGTTATAATGGCTGGGAGGATAGAAAGAATCCTACTTGTCAGAACTTTAGAAAATATTTTATAGAAAGCATTACAGAGACTAATAGTTCTAAAGTTGTTAGGAGAATCAACTCCCAACTTCTTAGGAATGGGCACTAAGAAAGTAGCATTAATCTCCTTAAAGAGGGTTTCGGAACCAAAGAATTCTTTTACCACATCAAAAACCTCCTTATGCAAAATATGCCAAAACTTTTGGGAAAAGAACATAGGGAAACCATCCAAGCCTAAAGATTTTTCCCCTTCAAAGGAAAAGACATCCTCTTTGATCTCATTAATAGAGGGGATGGAGCAAAGATGTTTATTTTGGGCCTCATTCAGAATTCAAGGAATAGAAGAGATAAGTTCCTCCTGATCCTCAGAGCTCAATTTTGCTTCAGTAGAGAGAAGGTTAGAGAAATAATTAACCATTTCAATTTTGATTTCTTCTTCTTTATCAATTCTTCCTTTCTCAATATGGATGTGGGAGATTCTACTCCCCACCTTGTGTGTGAGAGTTTTCATATGGAAGAACCTAGTGTTCTTATCTCTTGCTTCCAGCCAGAGAGCACGAGATCTTTGTCTCCAAAATATTTCTTCTTTGGAAATGATGTCATGATCTTAGACATATTCTTAGAATACTCTTCCCTCTGAATTTGATCTTGCACACCTTTAAGATCTATCTAAATCCCCGATTTATGGACAAAATATCCCCAAAAACCTCGTTGTTCCATATTTGAACCTTATCTTTAACATATCTTATTTTTTTAGCTACCTTGAAATTTGTTGTTCCTTTAATTTGAACATTCCACGATTCTTTAGTTCTACTTTCAAGATCAGGGTGTGCCAGCCACATTTTTTTGAATCTGAAAGGGACATTTCTCTTTCCCACTAGAAGATTCACGACAAAGGAAATAGGGAAGTGTTATGAGCCAATCCTAGGGAGATAAGTAAGGGAGAGAAAGTACCTTGATATCCAATCTTATGAGATGAGTACTTTGTCCATCCTTACCTAAATAAGATCATTCCCAACTCTTCTATTAGACCAAGTGTAATTCATCCCTTGCAAGTCAACATCCATGAGTCCTTGTTGATTGATAAACTCCATTAGAACCATTCTAATATCCAACTAGGTTTTCATGATTCCTTTCTTTTCATTATCTGTCAAGGGAATGTTAAAGTCACTCATTATTAACCAGCTAACATCCTGGAATCCTCTAACTTTTTCCAAAATTTCATCATGCCCATCCTAGTATCAGGGGCATAGATGTTAGATGAGACCCACGAGTAATCACCTCTGAAGTGGTGAAATTTAATGGAAACAAATATTTTTTATATAACAAGAGGAGTTCCTTGAATAAAGTTCTGATTCTAGAAAATAATAGTACCTCTCGACGCTCCTTCTGAGCTACTTCCAACAACTCCACAATTCTTAAAGATCTTGATCTTTTCAAATTTCTCCATAGACATCTTAGTTTCTTGGATCATAATGATGTTCAGTTTATGCTCTCTAACTATATTTCTTAACACATCATGTTTATGTGGTTTGTTAAGCCCTCTTATATTCCATGATATGATCTTCATTTTTTACCTAGAGAGTACATTTTTGGGGTGGTCATCTGTCTACCATCTGCTATGTTTTTCTTTCTTTATTTCTCCCTAATATCCTTCACTGATCTCCTACCTTGGTTTGGATTAGGTGTTCCCACATCAACTTTCATTCTCCTAGTGATAACTCTTCCCAGAGATGAGGAGGCCGTCGAGTTCTGACTTTCTCCTTTCTTAGCAGAGTTATGGTTTTATCCATTCTTTCTCTTTTTTTTACCAACCTTCATCCAAGAGACTTCTTCAAAATCATCCAAACTTGTGTCCTATTCTTGAAGAATGTCTTCCCAAAACCTCCCCAAAATAGGGATTTCTAGGATTTCAGAACAATGTCCTTCCTGTGATTCACTATTGAGAGAAATGCTAGAAAGACCTCCTTCTAGGATGTTGCATCCCTAAGCATCTTCAAAGTATTTTTATGTTTTTGACCCTTCATCTTCCTTATGGGTATCTTCTACTCGAGAAATAGAAACTCCTCTGATATATTTCTAGGTGATCCAGGGCTTTCATTTATTTCCCCTTCCTCAATTTTTAATTCCTTTACAACATTTATTTTATTTTATTTATTCTCCTTTCCTTGAGGATTAGGGGTTGACCTTTGATCTAAGGACTTAGTTCCATTCTCAAATTCTCATTCCCTTTCCTTTCCCTAAATCACAGGACCCTCAGGTTGATTATATTTTTCTAAGTTAATAGAATTCCCTTCTCCCTCTTTTGGGGTTTCTTCATTATTCCCTCCATTATTAGGGTTTTTTTCCTTCCAGACTTTTTTCTGATCCTTCTTTTTCCCCAAAATATTCTTTTTATCTCTTTGGATTTTCGGAGGGCATTGTTTCACCTAGTGCCCAGCCTTTTTATAGATGAAGCGGGAAAAAGGCAATGATTCAAACTCTAAGGGTTGCTTCCATTTACCAAGTTTTGAGATTATATCTATGTTTTGAGGTAAGTCCAATAACTGGTTTACATTCACACAGAATCTAGTATCACCAATCTGGACTTCGCCATCATCATAGGGTCTATCGACAGGAGCTCTCCAAAAGAACTAGTAATCCAGAAAGACATCTCATTCTAATACTCCAGGGGAAATCTAGGAAGCCTAACCTAGACTGGCACCCACTCAAAAAAAGTCTTATTGAGGTCCAGGTTAGGAGCCCATTTCTGCAGAGCCAAAGATAGTTTTCTAAACATCCAAGGATTCCCACACAAAACATTAGAGAAATCCTCCATATTTGAGAATTCAAACAAGAAGAAACCTTTAGGCATTGCGGCAATATCAACCTGCCCTCTTAACTTCCAATTTTTTGTGAGGGATCTCACCACATCAATATTAGGTCTAGGGGCTGTAAATTTTCCTACCAAGTTAAAGCCATAGCCGAGAATGAATGATCAATCAAGGGATCCGAGATAAAGATAGAAAACTCACCTTTCTGAGGATCAGAGATAATATTCAAATCCACGAATGAATATTTGTCAGTCGGTTTAACCCCAAAGAGAAAAGACCACTTACGATATCCCACCACCAACTTTCCATTCCGGTCTTGACCATTATGGTTAACCACTTTAGTTCCACCTGGGTCAAGGCAATGCCCACCACCTCATGAGTCCCCCTTGTCCGGATCCTTCTCTCCATCCAAACCTTCCATTGACTTATCTCCATGTTGTACTGTAATATGAGGAGAGGATGGCCACCCCCAGTAGTCATTGCAGTAGCTAGACAACCACTATTAACAAAATTCCCACCATTTCTGGAATTCCTGCTCACTCCTCTCCCACTCTCTCTCCCATCAATGTTATTTTTGGAATACTAAATATAACCTCTAAAAATGTTTACATAAAATTTAATAACATATTTTTATGGTTAATATTGCCTTTTTTAAAATGATGGTTTTCCCATACTACATATAATATTTTATAAAAAAAGGATAAAATTAGTTTATTAACATAGATTGGTAACCTTAATATTTATTGTATAGAATTTTTTTATTGCATTATTTTACTAGTTTTTGAAGTGTCATTAGTTATAATTTAGACAAAGGCTTATTCCATATCATACAACTTTTAATATATGTACCCAAATAAACAAATTTTTAATCAAGGACAACAATAACTAATGAACAAATATTTTTTGTAAAAACATTCTCTATTTTTCTATATTCAAATATGTGTAGAAAAAAGACCTTAATGTTAAGTAAAAAAAGTTATACTCGCTGAAAAATAAGAAAATTAATATATTCAAAATTATATTTTTTGTTAAGCTTACTTTGAGGGCTTTGATCCTATAACTTCATACAATATTGATTCCATTCATTGGTCCAACTCAAGGTTTAATTTTTTTTTTGGTAAATATAAGTATGGAGGAAGATGTTATGATGCAAGGAGGGGCTGGTGATGGGGCTTAGGGCTCTCCCAACTACCAAACCACCTTGCAAAACCAATGTGGAAGTCAAAACAACACAGTGAGAAAAGAAACAATAGAGATTCTTTATATTAATTTTATCAAAATCAATACATGTCGGGCTGTAAGGCCTTCCCTGTTTGGGCCATATATATTCAGTGAATTAAAATATGATCTTCATACATGCGAGGTCAGAGACCTGCTTATAGATAATTCCACCTTCAATCTGCTATCCAATCTATCATGCTCTAAGTACCTCTAAGAACTGCCTAAAACTAAGAACATAGAAACAAATATATACAAGAGTCCACCAAGAGAGGTCAGTGCTCAAATCCATAAGTGAGACCCAGATTTAGGTTCACACAGATCCCAATGAGAGACCCCAAATCAATTAAGCCATCAAAATTAACTGAAGAAGTAGGCCACCAGATCCAACTTCAAAATAAACATCTTGGGAAAAGGTTGACCAAGCAACAAAGTGACTCGGGAAAAGAACACCCTGAGCAATAAGAAATAAAACCTGAGTGACAGGAAATAAGCATGCCTGAGCGACCAAACCTGAGCAACAGAAACAAGCATGCCCGAACAACAAAACTCGACAAACAGAAACAAGCATGCCCGAGCGAAAGAATGTGAGAAATAGAGACCAACCCCAAATAAGCATTACAGAGAAACAAAGCCCGAGTAACAGAGTACTTCCCAAGCAGCCTCCAGATTAACTAGAGAACAAAACAAACATCTTTTTGGTTGAGTAGGATTGCTAATGACCCAAGATGCTCCTGCATCAGACACCTGGGGTTACAAGAAATGATTCTCCAAATCATGTATTAGGTCCAACCTGAAATGAATCCAACTTAGATTGAGAAATCTAAGATGGGTCCTCAATCCGTTTGTTCTTCCACTTTACCAAATATTCCATGTATTCTTTTCCTCTTCTACTTCTGCCAATTCTTTGTTTCAAAATCTTATCAACTTCTTCTATCCGCTTCTTAGGATAATCACTTGGTACTGTCACTTCTTCATCAGGTTCATGATATTCATACAAGTCTAAAATATTGAATATAGGTGATATATCCATGTCATCAGGTAATTCAACTTCATAATCATTTCCAATGTCAAATCTTCTCAGTATTTTGCAAGGACCAAATTTCTTCATCTTCAATTTACCATATGTGCCGATAGGAAATCTTCCCTTCTTCAGATGAACCATTACTACATCACTAGCTTCAAATTTTCTATGTCTTCTTGATCTTTCTGCACTATTGTTGTATTTCTAATTTCTTTTATACATCTTTTGTTTTACATCTTCATGCAATGTCTTCATGAACTCAGCAAATTCTTCTGCTTCTACACTTCTTTTCTCTTCTCCAACAATATCTCTTAGATCTGATATACCTCTCGGTTGTTTTCCATGAACAATCTCAAAAGGTGTTTTTCCAGTACTCCTATTTACTGAAAGTTATTGTATGCAAAATCTACTTATGCCAACATCAAATCCCAATTACTTGGTGTGTCTCCAATTAGGCATCTCAACATATTACCCAAAATTTGGTTTACAACCTTTGTTTGTCCATCAGTCTATGGATGAAATGTAGAACTAAAATTCAACTCAGTATCCAACTTCTTCCAAATTCTTCTCCAAAAATAGCTAACAAATTTACTGTCTCGGTCAGAGATGATACTCTTCGGTAATCCATGCAATCTGACAATTTCCTTAAAGAAAAGATCTGCTATATGTACTACATCTGATGTTTTCTTACATGGTATGAAATGTGTCATCTTAAAGAATTTATCCACAACAACAAATATGGAATCATTACCTCTTGCTGTCCTAGGTAAGGCAAGAACAAAGCCCATGCTGATATCACTCTAAGGTCTCTCAGGAATAGTAATAGGTGTATACAAACCAGTATTCTGATTCACTCTTTTTGCAACTTGAAAAACTCCAAAGCTTTTCACAAATTTCTGAACATCCTTATACAACTGAGGCCAAAAATACCTTTCCTTAAGCAAACTCAATATTTAATCAACACCAAAATGTCCAGCCAATCCACTACTATGTTTCTCCTTAATCAAATTAGTTCTCATCGATCCTCTCGGTATACACAACTGAATACCTTTGAACAACATATCTTCCTGAATGAAATAGTATTCATACTTACTTGATTTATTTGAATTAGGTGCTCTGCATACTCTTTGCTGCTCTGAAAAATTAGGATCACTTTCGTACAATTCTTCATATCATCAAAACCAAGAACTTCAATTCTCATTTCAGTCAACAAAGATCTTCTACTCAATGCATCAACAACTATGTTAGAAACTCCACTCTTATGATTAATCACAAATGTGAAACTCTGCAAATACTCTACCCATTTCGTATGTCTCTGATTCAACTTATTATGACCACCCAAATATTGTAAAGCCTTATGATTAGTATACAACACAAATTCATTTTGCATCAAATAGTGTCTCCATTTCTTCATAGCTTGCACTATAGCATAGAACTCTTGATCATAGACATAATATTTCCTTTTTGCATCATTCAACTTTTCACTAAAGAAATCAATAGGTTTACCTTCTTGTGTCAATACAGCTCCAATTGCACTTCCACTTGCATCACATTCCACTTGAAATACCTTATTGAAACCAGGTAATGCTAACACAGGTAATTCAACAACTTTCAACTTGAAAGTATCAAAACTCTTATCATCTCCATGTGTCCATTTGAATTCTCTTTTGTCTCCTCTCATTGTTTCAATCATGGCATTACAAATATAACTAAAATTTCTAATAAACTTCCTATAAAAAATTGCCAATCCATGAAATAATCTTACCTTAGTGACATTCTTAGGTGTAGACCAACTAAGTATAGCTTCAACCTTCTCAGGATCCATCTTCAAACCATCAGCTGAAATCACAAAACCCAAATACACAAGCTCTTCTTTCACGAAGGAACACTTTTTCAGATTTATCAGCAACTTTTCCTCTTTCAATCTCTGCAACACTTGTCTTATATGCATCAAATGCTCTTCTCTAGTCTTACTAAATATTAGAATATCATCCAAGTATACAATCACACATTTATTCAATAATTTCTTCAATACTTCATTCATTAACCTCGTAAAAGTACTCAGTGCATTAGTTAAACCAAAAGGCATAACCAACCACTCATACAAACCTTCCTTTGTCTTGAAATTAGTCTTCCATTCATCACCTTCTTTGATTCTGATCAGATGATATCAACTTTTCAAATCAATTTTGGTAAAATATCTTTCTCCACTCAAAAAATCCATTATGTCATCCATTCTCGGTATAGGAAACCTATACTTCACTATTATCTTATTAATTGCTTTGGAATAAGTACACATTTTCCATCCTCCATTCTTCTTAGGTGCCAACACAGCAGGTACTGCACATGGAATCAAACTTTCTCAGATCAGACCTTTGTTCGACAATTCATGAACTTGTCAGTTAAGCTCTTCATTCTCGGCCGGTGTTAACCGATGTGATGCTTTGTTTGGTAAACTAGCTCTAGGAATCAAATCCATACAATAACTGATATTTCTCATTGGTGGAAAACCATCAGGTACATTATCTGAAATTATCTCCTTGTACTCAGTGAGTAACTTTCCAACTTCTGTAGGAATGTCATCTTCTGTATTCTTACTCAGTTTGTTAGGAATCAAAGCATAACAAATATCATCTCTTTTCAAATCCTTAACAAACTGTCTACCTTCCATCAGAAAAATTTTCGCAAATGTACATATTGCACCAGCAGATTCTTCAACCAAAGGTAACAAAACTTGCTTCTTACCTTCAACCCAAATATAATATCTATTCAATATTCCATCATGTATAGCATGTCTATCATATTTCCAAGGTCTACCCAATAAAATATGACAACAATCCATAGGCATAATATCACACAACACCTTATCATAATACTTTCCAATTTTCAGATTCACAAAACATTGTTCACTCACCATTAATGTATGCTCAGCCTTGATCCATGAGATTTGATAGGGATTTGGATGCTTCATCCTTTCTAACTGCAACTTTACGACTATTTCCTCAGATGCCAGATTCTCTGAGCTTCCACTGTCAACAATCACCTTCCAAACTTTGTCTGCAACTCTACATCTGGTCTTGAAAAAACTTTTCCTGATCGGATCTTTCTTATCCTTCTCACTCCATAGTATCCTTCAGATCATGAGATTTCCTTCCTTCCCAGCTTCATTTGGTGACTCCTCTTGCACCAATACATTTGTGCTACTACTGGTCTTCTTTCTTGCATGTGTACATTCAAAGGATTTATGTCCTTCTTCACCACAATTATAACAAGTTACTTGGAATCCCTTTCTACTATAACCACCTCTAGAGTAATTACCTCTTCCTCAGTATGAGCTTCCACCTTTCCATTCAGTCTTTCCTTTGTCTTGAGATATGTCTAAAATTGACTTGTCTGATTTAGATCTATTGTTTTCACCATGAGATCTACCTCTTCCTCTAGGGAATCGACCACCTCTACCTCTTTTTCTTTGTTCATATATTTTATTCAACTTTTCCTCAGCTTTTAGAGCAAATTGATATGTCTCCTCAATGCTCTCCATCTTGACCAAATTGATCTCATCTTGTATATAACTTCTCAAGCCATTCAGGTATCTTGCTATTCTTTCCACTTCATCTTCAACATGTCCAAATCTAATATCCAATCTATAGAATTCTTTGGTGTAGTCTTTCACAGATTTGTCTTTCTTCTTCAAACTTTGCATTCGCCTAATTAGGTTAATCTGATAATCACAAGGTAGAAACTTTCCTTTCAATTTGTTCACCATCTTATCCCATACCTCTATTTTGTCTTTACCTTTCTTCTTTCGATCCAATTTCAGATGTTCCCGCCATAAGGATGCATGACCTTTCAACTTTGTGCTTGCAATCTTCACCCTCTTATCCTCTACTACATTCTCATATTCAAAATACTTTTCCATATCAATTATCCAGTCAATCAATTCATCAGAATCCTATAAGTAACACTATACTCAGGAGGATTAAACTGAGGTTGGAATTCAAACTTGTCAAAGCTCTTAGAAGTCTCTCTTCTTCCTGATCCATCACAGGTGCAGGTGCAGCTTCACCTTGAACCTCTTCTATTTCATCATCACTAACATCATCAAGATGTCTTCCTCTGCGTTGGGTTGTCTCAACAGCTTCCAATCTAGAAACCATCTATCTAAGCATATCAGCTAGACCTAGATCTACATTTACTCTCCCACGAACCATCTTGAATCCCTCTGCAATTGTAGGTCAGATCACAATCTGCTACCCCGCAACAATACCAAATAGGATTAGGGTTTACAAGAAGGAACTTAGATCTCACCAATGCTTTGATACCACCTGACGCAAGGAGAGGCTGGAGATGGGGCCTAGGGCTCTCCCAACTACCAAACCACCTTGCAGAACCAATGCGAAAGCCAAAACAACACAGTAAGAGAAGAAACAACAGAGATCCTTTATATTAATTTTATCAAAATCATTACATGACGATCTGTAAGGCCTTCCTGGTTTGGGCCATATATATTCAGTGAATTACAATATGATCTTCATACATGCGAGGTCAGAGACCTTCTTACATATAATTCCACCTTCAATCTGCTATCCAATCTATCATGCTCTAAGTACCTCTAAGATCTGCCTAAAACTAAGAACATAGAAACAAATATATACAAGAGTCCACCAAGAGAGGTCGACGCTCAAATCCATAAGTGAGACCCAGATTTAGGTCCACACAGATCCCAATGAAAGACCCCAAATCAATTAAGCCATCAAAATTAACTGAAGAAGTTGGCCACCAGATCCAACTCCAAAATAAATATCCCAGGAAAAGGTTGACTGAGCAACAAAGTTACTCGGGCAAAGAACACTCTGAGAAATAGGAAAAAAAAACCCAAGCGACAGAAAATAAGCATGCCTGAGCGACAGAACCCAAGCAATAGAAACAAGCATGCCCGAGCAATAGAACTCGAGCAGCAGAAACAAGCATGCCTGAGCAACAGAACCTGAGCAGCAGAGACCAACCCGAAACAGGCATTACTGAGCAACAGAGCTCGAGTAACAGAGTACTTCCCAAGAAGCCTCCAAATTAACTAAAGAAAAAAACAAACATCTTTTTGGTTGAGCAGGATTACCAATGACCCAAGATGCTCATGCATCATGTTAGAAGATTAATCTTTACTTGTATCTATGTATTTAATTAGGAGATTCCTATGGAATCCCTACATGTATTTTGTCCTCTAGTCCAAGTGGGAGGACATGTCACATTTTGTAATTCCTCTAATAAGAAAATTAGATTATCCTCCTTAAGAGGATCTTGACACTTTGAACACACCTATTATGGATGTTGGCATTCATAGATTGGTGAGTTACTTAGTAACTCCTCTCCTGATCTCTATAAAAGAGATGCTCTCTCTCTCTCATGCTTTTCCATCTTCATAATATCACAAGGGGTTTTTCTTTTCTTTTCCCCTTTCAAAATCTTCTTGTCTCCTTGTATTGGCTTTTGGGTGCTTGCTCCTAGTTCATGTTTTTCTCATGGTAAAAATTTCTTCTTCATATATCTCTCTTGGATTATTTTCATTTCCTTTCTCTTGTTATTTTCCTTTCATGGTATCAGAGCTTGGGTTTCTAATCCTTTTTTGAGTGTAGTGTTGAAGGTTCCCATTCTTTGGAGCACACCTTGTTGGAGACTCTTGTTTGAGAGAGAAGATTGAGCTTCATTTTGCTAACTCTTGTATTGCAAATTTTGCCTTGTTTATTTTAACCCTCTTTGGTCAGCTTGCCGCCAGAGGGTTGTATTTGAATTTTTTTTGGTTTGGCTAGTTTCAGCCAAACCCATTTCAATTTGCATTTCTTTTTACCTCTCTCAGGCAACCACAAGGTTTAATATATTTATTCTCTCATATTCCGTGCAGGTTTTAATCTAATTATTTTTTAATAACTTGTCCTCTGCAGGTTTTTTTCTTGCAAGATTTACATTTTTATATCTCAAACTATTGTTATATGCATGCAGACATCTATTTGTTCTTAACACTATTTTCATTAACAGTTTTCTTGCAGATTTTATCTCTAGTTTTCTTCTTAAATCTCTGTTATTTTTCTATTTGGTAGCTTTCAATGGTATTTTAAATTCATATTTGATCTTCACATAAAAAATATTCTTTTAATGTCAAACCATTTACCGTTTTGTTTAAAACTTTATTGTGCAGTATATCATTTAAATACGCCCCATTGTTGGTTTAGCATATCTCTTTTTTGTTGTTTCTTCTCTATTTATTACGTAGGCTATCATTTGCAGTAATCTCCATTGTTTCCCCTCCTCTGCGCAACATCTTCCAACTCTTTCCTAGAAACCTTGACTGGCTTTCACATGGTGATCTGATCAACATTCTTATATGTATCTTTTAGCAGACTCCTCTCCTTATTCATTTCGCATCTTTGTACGTCTTTATTTTCCATCGGTTTCTTTAATGTCAATCTTTACTAATTACTAATTTATCTATTGGGCTTATCGCATTACTTTATGAGTCATACCTTTATCGTTGTTATATAACATGTGCTTCTTCATATCTTGGATATAAACCATCTTCCCTTGGCTACTAATTAGATATGTTTATTACTTTTTTGGATGTGACTAGAGTATGTTAGTTATCAATTGATGATGTTAAATCTTATTTCCTCATATCTAATTTCTACTGGTTGATAATGAAATACAAGTCGATAGTTTGACATGCTTGCAGTATTTTTATTCCTTCTATCCCATGCAGCAAGGTTTCTCCTTACCCCCTCCTTCACAATCAATTATTCTGTTGGATTTGCCCATCTAGATGTATTACCAAGCAATGCTTCCTTCATTTCCAGCATAACTTTCTTTGATTTTATCCTTAGTTTCTCTTTGTTTCTTCATTTCCAGTGCAACTTTTTTTTTTGTTTAACTCCTTTCCTTCTTACGCAAAAAGCTCTTCTTTAAGCTGGCTCAATATTAACTTCATATTGCACAACCTCTTTCCTTAACTTCCCACACCTCCTTCACATACCCTTGCGCTTCTCTTCTTACTGTGCACTCTTCCTTCCATTCTTTGTTTTTTGCCTCTTTTGCGCACCCTTTCAGTCCTTTCTCGTAGTCCTCTCACCTTTCAGTTACCTGGTTAGTTTCACAGCTTCTCTTCTATCCTCGTCATTGGTTTTGTAGTCAAACTCAAACCTCTTTGAAGATTCTTTTGTTCTATTTACTATTCTTTCTAGTCTTCATGTTGTTAGTCCATTATTCCATCTATATTTGTAACTCATCTGCCTCTGTCACCTTGCCAACAACCTATTGCTTATCTAATTTGGTTTATTATCATTAGATGTTATTCTTCTTTTAAATAAAATAGTTTGTATTTAACTTATTTTGTTAGTATATTCAATTAATAATTTAATTTAATTGTTTTTCATTTATCTATCATTCTTCCATTCATAAAGTTTTAATATATTTTCTTAATTCATGCATATTTAAAATCATATGTTATTTTATGACATTTTAATGATCCAATTAAATCTTTTTATGTTTATCACTTAAATTCACTTATATTAACAATTTAACAAAAAAAATAAAAATAAAAAATTATTTAATCAATCTAATATTTGTTAACATTGCGTTAAATTCATTTTTCTAGCTCTTTGGTATTATATTCACTCTATTTTTCATTCCATAGTAGTTAATCTTAGTGTTTCTCTTAATCATATAATTCATTATTCTTGCTTTTTAACAAAAAATTTAAAAAATTATTCAATTAGTATAAACAGGATGGAGCCGATAGTGGGAGTGGGTGAGAGAATGGGTGTTAGGGTTCCCTCTAGTGGAGGCATCGTAGAGGAGGAAGGGGTCGATGGACAGGACGATGAGACAGATGGGGGGGAGAGCACCTCAGAAGGTTGCGGGGTTGGTGCCCTCGGCTGCTCTGCTATTCGTAGGCAGAGGCTCATGCCTCCTTAGCTGCTTAGCATCGGCATTCAAGGGCCTTTGGTGGATTATGATCCATTTGTCAGGTGGGAGGATGCAGTGGAAGGTTCTGCTATGATGGAGACCAGCTCTCTGCTTGGTGGGGGAAGTGGCTTGATCAGGGCCATGATTCCTCTTTTTGGGATGGTGAGTCCCTTGCTCTCTCGCGAAAGGAACGCTGGTAGAGCATTTTGGTGGATGCTCTTGAATGCTGAGAGTGCTATCTCTCCTATTCCTAGGGGTCAGGTTTCTGGGGACAGCCACAGTGCCCATCTGTATATTTTAAGGGTTGTGTTCTCTAGATTCGCTGACCTAGAGGGATCCTCTCAGCTTTCTTGGGCTTTGGGGTCTTCTAGACCTATCTCTTTAGGCATTTCCTCTATTTGGCCTTTGAGAGACCTGCCTCTCGGTGTAGTTGGAAGTTTATCGGATGATGGGCTTCTTCCTTGTAGAAGCCTTGTTTTGCTCAGATGGTCTTCTTTTGATCCTGAAGAGATTGTTGTGGATGGTGGAATGGGGAGTTCCATGTGGATCTCTGTGGATGATTTAGGGTGGAGTACTGGATGTGCTTACAAGATTCTCTATTTTTCTACCCTACTTGTGGTAGAGGGGTTCTTTTGGCTGTGGAAAAGAAACCCAGATGCAAATTTAGTGAAAATCTTGGTGGGAGGTTCACCCGTTTAATCACAGATGAATGGCTTGACCCATTCTGGGTTGTTATTTTATTTTCCTATCTTAATGGTTTGATTTTAGCTATTTTGGTTATCCCCTGTTGCTGGAAGTGTTTTTATTTTAGGGATGAACCCCTTTTTTTCCCTTTTCCTTTGCATTATACTCCTATTGAGGTGGTGTATAACCCTATAGAGGTGGGAGTATTTCAGGTGGCTTATTGGAGAAGGTTCCCTACTATTTTCTAGTTCTCTACTCCCTCGCTTCCTATTGAGGTGGAAAATTCTATTGAGGGGAAAGCTCAGCCTATTGAGGTGGTTTGCGATTGTTGGGAGGTGAATGCTGGAAGTGGTTTGTGGTCGCTTCTCTCTTGTAGCTACATGAAAGCTTGCTGGAAATGGTTGGGGGTTAGTCTATTGCAGAAAAAGAGGGTTGTGCTGAAAATGAGGTTCTTTGTCAGGATTGGAGGTTCACCTTCTTTGTTGAAGGGCATCAGATTTGTGACTAAAGATGAGGAAGAGGGAGTCTACTATTTCTCCTCCTTTTCTTTCTTGTTGTTTGCAGCTAGTAGATGCAGGCAGATGGATGTTGTTAGTTTTCAAGGGCCCATCCTGACTGTTGGGAATTTTTGGTTATGGTTAAAGGAAGGCTTTGGGGCTTTGTTTTGCTTTGATGATGGTCTTGTTGGTTCTGGGTTCCAAGTCAAAACTCTGGTGCTCGGTTTGGAGAGACGTAAATTTTCTTCAAATTTAATGTTTTAAGGCTTACGCCTGTTTATTGGGAAACTAGGGTTTTATTGATTCATCATTTTTAGTTGCTGGTAGTTCTTGGTCTTTGGGCTACTGGTTTTAATTGCTCACCCTTTAGCAGCGTTTCTTCTTAGCTGGATTGCAGATCCCTCTCAAAATCTTCTTGTATAGGGTTTCAGGGCCCCTTCAAAACCTATTTTTACCATAATCAAAAACAAAAAATTTAATTTTTTTTTTGTCACATTAAGCTTCTCACTTATCCTCTTGTTTAACATTCACTTAAATGTCAATACATTCTATGTTTCCCTGTATTATTTATTGTTTTCATTATGATAGTATTCAAACTTCATTCTTTGACCCATATTCTTAGCTTATTCTTTGTTTAATTCAACATAACATTCGCTATTTAATATTCATTTTTGCATACAAATGACATCTCTCCTTTGTTTCCAAGGATGTACCTATGGTTCCTCTTTTTTTTTGAACATTCGTACTTATTTTTTACGTTCAATGAAGTTTCTAACTAATATCTCTAATGTTGCTCAGTCTGACGTCAATACATCTATCTTTACTTTGTTCAAGCTTTATGAGGTATCTTATGCAATTGCCTTCATTTTTCATTAATTAGCATCAATTGCTATCAATTTCTATCTGATCTACTAATATGCACATAGTTGCAATTTTATACTTTTATAGTATTTTTGTATATGCTCATGGTGGCATTTTATGGTTTTATACCATTTATTGATATGAATTTCATTACATTTTCTTTGTAAGCTGCATTGGGAGCCCAATTTTTACAGTTAACTATGGGGGACCCATCAGTTCTAACTGACTCATAGTTGCCTTATTCTATGAAGGGACCTGTGGAGTATCCCTCCATCCTATTGTTGGTGTGCACTTACCTTATATGGAGTTTCCCTTCATTTTTTCCCTCATCAAGAGGATGATATTTATGGAGTTTCCCTCCATTTTCAGATGCTTTGGCTCATCTTGATCTTCTCCTCATGGTGAGGATGTTTCTTCATGCACCTCGTTGGATTTCATATATATATTTGAAGGCAATATGTTTTATCACTCATAACCCTTTGTTTATGATTCATAATGGTAAACCTACTTGGAAAATTGAGTCGTGACCGATTGATTTGGTGTTTGATTAACATGTTCTACTAATTTATATTTTTCTCTCTCATATCTCTTTTCAAAATGTACTAATGTGATAATGCACTGCATTCTTCACTGCTTAGATCGTGGGTCATGTAGGTGATGAAGTCGCAACCCATTCACTTGCAGTGGGATGACTCATTAGTGGACCATCTATATCCATTTGATTGATGTGTAGTGTTGATGCAGGTCTCATTAGTTGGCCTTGTTTGTGGTCATTTTTGCATTAGTATGTTTCTTTTATGAGAGAATTGATAATGTTTATTATTCCTGGCTTGTTCATTTTGGGACTTTGAGCATATGGTTTATCTTGATATCATGTTAGCTCCATTACATTTTTTGGTGAAATTTCATGTATTTATCTCTAATCCTCTACCTTATTCTAAACTATAAGAGTTCTTTACAAATATTTCTTGATGTCAAAAAGTTTCAAAAGATATACTAACTTAAAAATCAGATCCCATTCTACTTGTGGATAGTTTTTGTATTTCTTGTTTCTATGTTTCCTTGATTCAGGTGACTCATCAAGGCACAATTAAGGAATCAATTAATCTACACATGTCCTATAACTCACAAAGACTACTTCACGATGTGGATATCTCTCCACTTGAACACAATCAAATGTACCTTTGTACCATGATGCTGAAGATCAAGTTGCAATTTTTTTGTAAAAAACTGGGTTTGATACCCCTTGTTGTAAACTCCCCAAGTAAATATTAAAGGGGAGTGTTAGAAGATTAATATTTACTTGTACTTATGTATTTAATTAGGGGATTCTTATAGAATCCCTACATGTATTTTGTCCTCTAGTCCAAGTGCGAGGACATGTCACATTTTGTAATTCCTTTAATAAGGAAATTAGATTATCCTCCTTAAGAGGATCTTGACACTTTGCACACACCTATTATGGATGTTGACATTCATAGATTGGCGAGCTACTTAGTAACTCCTCTCATCAGCTATATAAAAGAGATGCTCATCTCTCTCATTTCTACTCTTTCGAGTCATTGTAAATGAGTCTCTCTCTCTCTCTCTCTCTCTCTCTCTCTCTCTCTCTCTCTCTCTCTCTCAGGCTTTTCCATCTTCATAATATCACAAGGGGTTTCTCTTTGTTTTTCCCCTTTCAAAATCTTCATATCTCCTTGTATTGGCTTTTGGGTGCTTGCTCCTAGTTCATTTTTTTCTCATGGTAACAATTGCTTCTTCATATATCTCTCTTGGATTATTTCCATTTCCTTGCTCTTGTTATTTTTCTTTTTGAAGAAAAGTCCATCAAAGGGCCTTTGTTCAAGGATCATCAAATCAAGGCCCCTTCCATGTTTTAAAAAAAATATTATAAACCTATATGACCTCTTATGAAAGTTCAACTTTGTTCAAAGATAATTATGGAAACACCTTCGAATGAAGTTATTTTAATTTTTTTCTCTTCAACCATGCAAAATTTTAATGCACCACAAGTGGGACACACTATTGTGGTTCTAACTTTTTCACCTTTATGACTATAGAAATGATCTCCCAAGTATGGATCTAAATCTCCTTTAATTTCTAGACAATCACTTTCAACTCATCTCATCTTAGTCTAATCTTGACATAAAAACTTGGTTTGTATGTACTTAGAAATTTGGAATTATAATGAATTAAATTATAGAAGAGAATAATATAATAGAAACTATGGTGCATGTAATTGATATAAGTCACATTAAAAGAGCAACCTCCAAATTAAGGGGCTAGCTCCAACAATCACCAATAAGAGTATAATATACAATATAATGAAAATAAACTAACTACTACTTTGTATGTATACCATACTTATGACATGTATGTCATCCAAGTCAACAAAACTACCTATATAAGACTATATCAATGGTTGAATAAATTAAGGGTTATGCTAGCTACAAGTACATACTCTTGTAATTGCTAAACCTTGGAAATGATGCTAATTTAATTAATAACTTTGAACAAGGTCAAGGACATTAAACAATCATTTAGTTGCCCTGGAATGTTGATGTGGGATTGATATCCCTAAAAGGATTATTTTAAGACTTTTTGACGTGTGTTAGAAAGTGTTTACTACATGTGTTTGATATATATTAGAAAAGAATTATGTTTTCTTATTTTATTGTCCTCTCCTCTCAATTTCTCTCCCTTGGCATCTTTTGGTTCTCGTGTCACTCCCCAAACTTACATCAACACACCATTATTTAGTAAGTCTTGGTCTGTTATTCTGATGATAGATCATGAAGTATGATCTAAAACGTTGATACAAAAGATATATGCCTCAAAATTCAAAAGCTTTAGACACTCATTAACATAAAATTTGGAAACTTAATGTCTTTAATTTATATAATTTTCTAAATAGTAATGTAAACATTTCATTCATCAAATTAATAAACAAAAATATAGATAAAAACAAAATAAACAAACTCAAATTTTAATGTTAATATAAAAATCTTAAAGTCATATTTATAAGTTTAAAACTAAATCCTGCCATACAAATCTTACATATTAAATAATAATGTTAATATAAAAATCTTAAATATCTATAAGTGCAAAACTAAATCCTCCCATATAAATCTTACATATTAAATAATAATATAAATCTAAAAATGAAACGAATATTTTAAAATAACATATAAAATCAACATAATAAGATAACAACTAAATGGTACCATTTTAAAAAAGCAAGCAAAACAAAACAATAGGAAAATAAGCAAAGCAAACAGTGAGAAAAACAACCTAGGTAACCAAATAAAATGGTATTGCGATTTTCAAAACCCAAATAAACCATGTGATAATCTGTACATGGTTGTCCTTGCACATCCGACGCGTTAGAATGTAACAGTAGAATGTCACATATCATACTCGTAAAAATAAATTTTAAAAAATGAAACGTCACTCATGTCAAAATTATTATTATTCCATACTACGAACAAAAATAAGTACGAATGTCCACTAAGAGAGCATATCAAACTAACAAACTAACTATAATCAAATCAAGTCTTACACAACATAATAACACTTTTAGGTGGTAACTTTCCAACGGAATGTTTAATGTGATAGATTTTTATTATTTAAAAACAATTGGTTAACAAATAACATTTATTATTTGTTAAAACTATTTAAAATTTATAAAAGATAAAAAGTTTATTTATATATACATTTGATTTTATTTCACATCCATTTCTAAGTTCTCACCCATTTTTTTAAGGTTGGAAAATATTTCAATTTTTTTTTTTTTTAAGGTTGGAAAATGTTTCAATTTTTTATTTTTTTAGTAAAGAATGCGTAACAATCTCCCCTAAACTATAGTGTATTGGTAAACTGTTTATTAACTATAGTATACTAGGTAAATTATTAGTAAACATTTTTAATGTGATCAATACAGTCCATTATCTTGTTACTATTCATTTGATCTAGCTAGTTAAAAATCCCATTAAAAAATTATTTAGTGGGCAAATAGCCGTCCATTGCTATACCCAAAAAACGTTAGTAATTAGATCAATTGTGCAACTTTATTGGTACCAATAGTGCATGATTATTGAGTTATTTGTGCATAAGTATTAGATCAATATAACTAATGATATCAAATTTCCACAATCTATAGAGATGCAAGTAGTTGTTTCTAGATTCGATTGTGTTGGTACCAATAGTGAAGGATTATTGAGAGCATTTGTGCAAAAGTATTGAGACAATGGGGAATATGTATGAGATGTCCACTTTTGTTATCTTTATAACTATGGAGGATCCTAATATTGTCCACGACTGTGGAGGTTAAGGAGAATATTGTCCACATTGTTGAGGGTGCTAATATAGCTGAGGGTGCTAAAATTGCCACTGGTGGGTTGGTGGGCAAATTCAAACACCAAATTGTCTATTTGGATAAAACTATGGCCCAACTCAAAGTGGATATGGAAAGTACCAACAGAAGGTTGTTGGATGTCAACGAATTTGCCCTGAAGGTCATGCATGTCTCTTCAACCACTCTCTGTTTGTTGAATGAGAAGGCTTCGGATGGACATGTGCTAGAGGAGGATAACCCTCTGGAACTCTTATGGGACGAGTAATGACTTTGTTGTTGGTTCCTAGGGATGTTGTGGATAAGCCTTTTGACTGGGCTGTTTTTTTTTATTATAGTTATAAGTTTAAGACTTTAATATTGGTTATTAGCCCTGCGTGGCTTGTTTTTATTATGTTTAAACTTTATACTCTCTCCTAGTTGATTTTTGAATCTAATCACTCGTGCTAGGACTATAATTTTGTTATTTTGGTTTTTAATAGAGGTATATGACTCTGAACTGTTAGACAACACTCTAGGTTGAATTAATTTATTGTTAATTCTCCTTTAGTGTGCTGATATTGTACCTAGGGCCAGCACCCTCTTGCTGGTGCTTATTTAAAAAACTATGGAAGATCCATATCAATAACTATAAGCACTTAAATTGCATATGAAGACAACTAAAAAAATCGTCAAAATCTAATATTAAAAACTTATGATATAAAAAATCAACTGGAACTACTACTATTATACTCTTTCCATTATTTTATTTTTTTCAAAAAAAGAGAAAATATATTTATTTTGTTAAGGATGTGTTGCACTAAATAATAATAATAATAATAATAATGTTAATGTTAATGTGCAATGACAGCAAAGTAGAAAGATGGGAGTGGTCCTTGAAAGAAAGATGCGAGTGCAGTGCTAGTTTTTTGGAGTGATCTGAGCCTCCACACGCTCTGGGGGACCCAAGAAGTAAAATAAAAAAATGGCGAGGATTGATGTGGTCCTGCAGTGAAGATATTATGAATTTTGATGGAATGCCCCCTTGACCGTATACAGGTTTTTTAGCACATGATCTCTGCCTCACCATGGTGGGACTCGGCGTAGAACATACGTTTTCTCTTTTTTAATCCTCCGTTTCTTCTTCTTTCCTCATTTTTTAATTTCAGGACTGTGATTGTGAAACCAACTTTTACACTGCACGAGTGAGAAGAGCCACGATCGTGGAAAGTGGATGCAGATAGATTATGGATGATGGGCGTTTTCAAATCAGGTAAATTACGTACAAAAATGCTCAATCCTGCGTTTAAGTACCTCCATCATGTCCAGCTAGGAGGTGGGAGTATTTTATTGCATTGGAAGAAAGCTTAATTATGCATGCTGTACGTGAGGAACCGCCAACCGACAAATTAAATTGCAGAGGCTGGAGAATTTACTGTTTACTCTTACCGTGGGCCTCTGCTGCCTCTGTGCCCGCGCGTGCACCTGTGACTTTCTACTCTCCCCTTCACATTGTGTGAGTATATCTCTTTATTATAACATTTAAAGTTGGGGAATACGAATGTTTTGTTTTGTTTGTTTTCAATATTGGAACGAGGAAAAAGGGCTTTTGTGGGGTTTTTAAGGCCCACCTCATCTGAACAAAGTTTGTACCTCAGTGTTCTTGGTGGTGGCATTAAATTTGAGTATGGAATCATTAAAACCGGCCAATTCAGCTGGTCATGGAGATTACCTATGTAGTAAAAAGATTTGAGATTTATATAGGTAAGTTTATCGTTCTTTATTGTAACTGATCTGGGTTAGGGACTGTGTGAATCGATTCCAGAGTAATTGGGGGTGAATTACCCCGTCCCGTACAGACCAATTTGCAGGTGGTGCAAATTATTGCAAGTACTTGTCATGTTCTTGATTAACAAGTGTTCACAACCTCACAGGTTAAACATGTTCACACCAAGGTCAGATTAATGTCTATCCAGCATTCCGTCTGCACAGAGAAATATTTGTACAATACTTAATAAAAGAATTTTACAATTACATTCTGTTGATAGATAACAGAATGTGGTTCAAAATGATAAAGAATATCTCAAAATTTAAATAGTCTAATTCAAAAAAATTCAAACTATGAACAGTAGAAATTTTGTCTTTCGTTGATATTACAGTAGGTTAATGAAATGTCATTTTCTCAATGGCATTTCCTTGAGTTGGATAATGCAATGTGTTGTGCAGAGGAGGCCCATTACAAGTGAAGTGCATTGACTGGGCTTCTGGGAATTCAATTATACAGGAGAAATCTCTAAAATTCTCTGGAGTCTTTGACATTGCAGATTGAAACATTCAGTCCCTTAATTGAACAGGGTTTCATATAATTAGACAATGAGTGGGATGTTTTCAAACACCATATTTATTGTAAAAGGACCCCCAGAAATTGTGGTTGAAATCAGAACTGTCATCCCCAAAAAATTCTCATGTAGGAAGCTGTAAACATTACAATTGCCACTCCTAATAATAAAATGCAAATTCGATAGCCATATTTTTCCTGATTTTTTTAAGCAGTCATGTTATTCAAGAAATTATGTAATTGTGTAATATTTGATTGTAATTTGAAGGAGATCACAAATGTGATGGAGAATGGTCTGTTGTATAAATGATTGGACAGCATTTAGTACACCAGTAGTAGCCTCATACAAGCTCCATAAGATAAACAGCTAAGACATTTGTGGCATAAATAATGAGGTGTGCTAGCCTGCTAAACATTTAGGCAGCTCTTTATACTATAATATCTTGGAAAGTGTCTAGATAATTAAGATCTCACTTGGCTGATATCATTTCCTTTTATAAAATTCATTTCATTTCAGAAGGCAGCCACTGGAAGATGCGAAAGACTGAAGCTGGAGATTTTCTTGGCATCTCAATCAAACAAGTCAGGCTAATTGTATTGCATATTGTGCCACTAATCATGACACATGCTTGCATTTTACAGCCAGGAATTCTAATTTAATATGCAAGTAGACATTGGAACAAAATTACCATTGCTTTCAGACAATTAATCCCTTGGCAATAGCTTTATTGGTCTCCAAGTGAGTAGTTTCATAAACAGGAAGCTCCTTCTGATACATGTTCATGTCGGCTGCTGCCAAATTCTCCAACTCAAAGAGATCAGAACTTGAGCAACTGGCGTCATCATCATAATCATCTTCTTCCTCTTGGTTGTCAAGCTCCCTCGCCACAGCTTCCAAAATGCTGTTTGCTTTGTGATACTTGGCAATTATGCCCTTGGCTGTGGATGTTTGGCTGCCCTTGTCAAGAAGGTGAAGCTTCAATTTCTTATATGCATCTCCAGGACTGGCTGGATTTGGGCGAGGGATGGGATTTTCAGTGTGCCCACAAGGGCGAGAGCATTCATCCACAACTGTACTTGTTGGGTAGAATGTCACAGATCTTCTCACCCCATTACTGGACTTCCCTCTGGAGCTTTTGCTCAGGCATGACCTGTGGACCGAAGAAGACGAAGAGCAAACAGAAGAAGCAGGCTTTCTCTGAGAAGAATAATACGAATTGGACTCGCTCACAGAAGAAGATGAAGAAAGCTTTGCCTTCTTAGTACCTCCGGCCATGAACAGAGAATTCAGAAAGCTTGCGAGCTTACTTCCAGGGGAGATTGGCTGCTTTGGGTGCTTGGAATCCTTGCGAGACTTGGATTTGGACTTGGATTGAGGAACCAAACTCTCACCCCGAAAACCCCCTTCCTTTGAAGACATATCCTCAGACAATTCTCGACCTCGGGCCATACAGGAAGCCCATTTCCGTCCCTTTTCCGAATGCCTTGTCGTTTTGGCACTGTATTTACCCGTGGGCCTGTACAGCGACTCTGCATCTGAGGATGAATACGGCCAGTTCGAAGTATTGTCGCTCGTCTCCGAAGAACACGATGCCGCAGACGATATGGACTGAAACAACAGCTGAAATGCTCGCTGCTTGTTGCCGCTGCTGTTATTGTGCTGCGCAGACACAACATCTTCCATCGACGCTCCCAGGGACTCGATCTCGTGACCCGCCAAACATTTCTCGGCCTCCGTAACGCCGATCTCCGCAGATCTCCGGCGCGGGATCTTGGCATCCTCCTCTTGTTTCCCCAACGTCTCGCGTTCGAGTCTCGCCGCGCGCTTATGATTGTTCTGCGGGCTCCAATCAATCCCTCCTTGCTCATCTTCAGTAGATTTACAAATCGCATCAAGCAGAGCAGAAGAGAAAGAGGGATTCCTGGAACGGTGATGATAATCATGATGATGCGAGTGCGAGTGCACCATTTTCATGTGCTTTGCCTCGTGTAAAGTATGATCCGTCCGCTGCTGCTGCCACTCCCACTTGTCCATGAATTCAAGACTCTCAGACCTCAGCAGAAAAATAAAAATCTTCTTGGAATACTGCCCAGCCACCACACCACCTACTATAAATAGATCTCAAATATTCCAATCTGGGATCTCCTTCCTTGAACTGTCCTGCACAATTTTATATCTCTGCTCTGTTCCCTTACTACCATTCAAAAGCTGCAAGGTTCCAACACAAGCAATCAATAAACAAATGAAACAAATCCAGAAACCCAGATTTCTTCACAGGTTTCCAAGCCTTACCAGCAGGCAACGCAGATCCACTTGTTGGTGGCATCAGTATCCATGTCGCTCTGCCATTTCCAACACTTTGTCGAACATCTACACACAACAATCTATGTATTTGCTCACCGCCCTCTGACGAGAGAATTTTACAGTTAAAAAGAAAAACATCAAACCTCCCTGGCGATTACTTTTTGGGTTTTTTTAATTTTTACTTTAAACTGCCATGGGTGGGACATCTCCCAGTAGTTTTCCTTCTGAGTGCCTTGTCAGATCAGAGGAAAACCAAAACCACCATTACCGTCCAGTTTTATGAGTTGTACTTGGCCAATTTTTATTACTACAATTTGGCAAATGGTAAAAATAAAAAATGTCCCATTCTATAATGCAGAGCATAGGCCCCTACATTATGGAGAGTACTAGCCACTGGGCGACAAAGAGGTGTCACTGTGCTATCACTAGCTGCCTACTGTTCTTACTGCTCTCTGACGGACCTCCTCTTTCCTGTTTTGTGTTTTCATTTCACTTTCATTATAACTCCATTGACTTTCTCTTCCTACTCCTCACCATTGGGTTGTTCCACACTGGTAATATATTATCACTGGGCCTCTTCAGCCCCACCTACTCAAACCAAGTTTCACATTTTCATATGCATTCCTAAGTGTGATTAGAACAAGCTTTAGGTTTTTTCTTCTTCATCTCTCACAACTATGATGATATTGATGGCCAATGCTTCAGCCAAAAACTATTTTGTCCATGCTTTCAAACAAGGGTACAATGGAGTAGTACTTTTGGAATGTGGTCTCATGATGTGTGAGTCATGTTGGCCTGTTTTCAATAAGTTTGGTGTTCATACGACAATTGTATTTGTGTTTTGTATCTAGTTCATAGTTATATTTGTTTTTTTCTTGTGGCCTCTAATAAATATGGTACGAAGAAGAATTTCATTACTATGTTTTGTAGTGATTTTCTAAAAATTATTAGTGTTGTTTTGTGACCTCAAATTATGCACTCGAGATATTTGTAACCATACTTTTTAGTGACGACTCAATTAATTTGACACTCATAATGGCTTCTTAATTAATATTACACTTGGTATAACCACATTTATAGTTTATTTTTGTTTATGTATCTTGGGTACCACATTTATAGTTGCTCCCTAACAAATTTGACATTTTTTAAAACCAAACTATTACTATGCATACATTTAAATAAGGTGTCTTTATTATAATGGCATGGTGGTTTTAAGAGATGTCCACTAAGTGACTCGTTGAGATGTATATTCAAAGTGGAGTCCAAGCAATAAATTTTGCATGGAGGATCTAATGACAACTATATTGTTCAAACCATTAAATAAGACACATCTACAGCAATAACAGGGTGTTTTAAAGAGATGTGGCCTTAAGAGATTTAGTGGGATGCAAATTCAAACAATAAACATAGAGGGCATTGAAAACCTTATTTAAATCAAAATTGAAGTACTCGCATACATATATTTTAATAGGATGCATTTAAAAATATACATAGCTTTGAATAAAGTGCATTTCAAACTATATATAGATTTAAATAAGATACCCACGACATTCATGTTAGGGCTGGGCTCTGTTGGTGGACGTGTTGCTAGTGGACGTGAAGGAAGAGGATTGGAGGAGTGACAAGGAGACAGTGGTAGGAGAAGTGAGGTGAAAATCATATAGAGGGGTGATAGGAGGTGTTAATGCCTCGGTATGTTCCCGGGGATGGGGTCCTCTATTGTGACCCCACTAGTTAGTATCTCTAGTCAAAACTGACCAATGATAAAAGAAGGATTCATTTAAAAATATGCATACATTTAAATAAAGTATATTTTAAACTAGAAATAATTTTAAATATGACCTCTAGGCATGATAACTTTGCATACATATTAGAAAATATTTATTTAAGATATTTGTGACCTTGCTTACTTGTTTTGGCTGACTTCACCGATGGGGTCTCGGTGGTTGTTCTTGGATGCTGGGTGGTTTTCACTGACTGGTCTCTGCACTTGGTAGTCTTTCTCACCGAATTGGTTTTTGGACGTTGGATCTTCTAGCCGACATATGCATTTAATTTTCGTAGCATAATTAATGTTGGGGTTGTTAGAATAACTGAGAGGGGGGAGGTGAATCAGTGGCCTTAAAAATAATTCCAAAAGATCCAACCAAAAACTTATCTCTCAAATGTAATACCCTCAGTTATCTTACATTTCCAATTTCAACAAGATGTATGCCATAAATAACTTTAACAAATATAAACTGCTTGCTAAGATATATTGTTTATCTTTTCTGGACTTTATTGAGTAGCAGCAAATAAACTTAGAGTTAATTGACCAGTCCAGTTTCAATAATGTGTAAAGAAAAATATCAATGCAATGAAACATATACACATTTGACAAATAGATTTTAACGTGGAAACCCAATATGGAAAAAACCACCTGGGACCGGTAACCCAAAATAATTTCACTCTTCTGAAGTGATCTCGGTGAAGAGCCAACCATGTTAAAGGTTACAATACACATTGTTAAGTGTGACCTTGTTAGAGGATTTAAAACCAGTAGTTTGTCTTTTGACCTAGCACTCACTATGTTGTCAACAAGAAAACATTTTGATACTCTTGAGTATCTCAATACAATAAGGACTATTAAATCCCACTCAGTTAAGAGATTTTCTGAATCAATGGTTAAACTGATACAGTAAATGATCTGTTCAAAATATAACTTTGATTTGCAAATATTCAGATCTATTGTTACTTTTATAATACCTCTCTGATCAATATACATTTCAGTTCCTTTGCTTTCTTTCTTTCTTCTGCTCGGTGAATGCTCTATCCTCTGTTGTTCGGTGTCTGCAGAATTCCTTGGCTTTGTTCTTTAGCCTGTATGATCATATTTGCATGAAGAATTCTATCTTCACACAAATTATATGCAGCATTCCTCTTTTTGATAATGAATTCCTTGTATCTTTATATAGACATGATTAGCCGCTCAATCTCCTTATTTTTGTCGTAGATCTCTTCTTGATCTGTAAAACTTGCGATGTGTTTCTTTATCCCGTAAATCTCTCCTTTAGTTATATTTTGTAAATCTCTCCTTGATAATTGTGAATAAAACGTGCTTTAAATCTTCTTCCTTTCTTTTGTTTAACTGATCATTGAAAATAAAGCAATCAATCAGTCAATCCCTAAATATAGCTCTGCCAGCTAAGAAATTTTGTCATTCTTTAACTCCAGTTATGCTCGGTCATTAACTCCAGTTACTGCGGTGCTCGATATACACTTTCTCAGTATATACTTGCTCGGTAACACTTGCTCGGTACACACTCTCTCGGTATACACTATGAACTACTTGGTGTTCACTGTCACTTGGTGTATACAAGCTTTTTGTATTTTACTGATAACATAAACTTTGTCTTTTCAGTTCTTCAAGGTTATGATATTATGTGTATGAACAATCAAACTATATCAAGTAGACATCAATGAAAATACAATACATTAATTGATTTAATGTCTTGCATTCACTTTTGCATCTCAGTGATCATCAACTTATCATCTTCAAACATTCAATCAGCTATAGTTCATCAATCTCTTCCTTTTGTATTGATGGCAACATACTATGAAATATGCAGTGCAAAAAATGCCATAACATACCAAACTTATTATTCTGTAACCAATTCAAATATCTGAATCTCGGTTAGCTCTTCTAGCTTAGAATTTGATTCTGTTGTGTGCTCTCCCTTTCTTCATTCCCTTCAATGGATAGGTGTAGCAATTCTGTCTTCTGATTCCATCTCTCCCTTTCTTATAGAATCTCTTCTCCAATTCTCTGGATAGATATGCAGTGTTACTTTCTCCAATTCTCTCCTTTTGATGGATGGTTATTTCATTTAATCTTTCTCTCTATTGAATCTTAATATCCATTTCATTGAATGTTTCTTTCCCTTTAGATGTTATTCTCCCTAATAGATATTTCGTTGAATATCTCTCTCCCTTTGACAGCAATGCCAAAAATATATATAGCTCTATAGTAGCCAACAATAGTTTTATCCCTTTGAATCTTTCTCTCCCTTTAGTGGACGGATATGTCATTGCAGCCCATATCTTAGCTTGCATCAACATGATTAATCTTCTAATAATGTGTAGGTTGATGCAACCTCCTAGTCAGCTTAGTGACCAGTAGACAAGGGATGAACCCCTAGTCTATTCCTGAGGTATTCAAATGTATCTTTTGGTAATGGTTTTGTGAATATGTTTGCTAGTTGTTCTTTGGATTGTATATATTCCAGTATTACCTATTTCTCTTGTACTTGTTCCCTTAACTAATGATACTTAATAGATATGTGCTTTGTCTTGGCATGCATCACAAGGTTCTTTTAAATGTTTATAGCACTAGTATTATCACAAAAGATAATAACTTGGTCAAAAATTTCTTCAATCATACCTTTCAGCAATTGCTTGATCCATGCAATGTTAGAGCAATTTGCAGCAGCAGCAGCTAGATATTCTACTTCTGCAGTTGATTGAGATATGCATCCTTGCTTTTTTACTTATCCATGTGACAAGTCTGTCACCCATGAAGAATTCTCCTCCTGTAGAGCTCTTTCTATCATCTATGTTTCCAGCCCAATCAACATCAATATAAACTTGTAGCTCAAGTTTGCCTTCTTTATTGTACCATAGACCATAGTCTTCAGTATTCTTCAGATATCTCAAAATTATTTTAACAACAGTCATATGTGATTCCTTAGGATTAGCATAGAATATTGCAACTATTCCAACTGCATGTGCTATATCAGGTCTAGTGTGTACAACATACATTAGTTTTCCAATCATAGATCTGTATAAGGTCTTATTTACCTCAGTTGTCTTGTCTTCCTTTGTTAATTTGCATCTGGTTGCCATAGGTGTTCCAACAGGTTTGGAGTCCTCCATTTTTAATATCTTTAGAACTTCTTTGATGTATTTTGATTGTGTGATGTGGATGCCTTCATCCTGTTGTAGAATCTGTAGACCAAGAAAAAATTTGATCTCTCCAAACATTGACATTTCAAATTCTTTTCTCATTTCTTCAGCAAATGACTTGCATAGCATATCATTACCTCCAAACATGATATCATCAAAAAATATCTCAACAATCAAAATCTTATCATCAGTATCTCCTTTCAAATACAGATTATTGTTGTCACTTGCTCTAACAAATCCAATACTAATGAGATAAGAGTGAAGTCTTTCATATCATGCTCTCGGTGCTTGTTTCAATCCATAAAAGGCTTTGTGTAGTTTACAAACCATGTTTCTATTATTAGGATCAACAAACCCTTCAGGTTGTTCAATGTATACCTCCTCTTCTAGTATTCCATTCAAAAATGTAGATTTAACATCCATTTGGTATACTTTGAATCCTTTGAAAGTAGCATAAGCAAGTAGAATTCTTACTCCTTCTAGTCTAGAAATGGGTGCAATGGTTTATCCATAATCAATACCTTCTTCTTGTGCATACCCTTTGCATACTAGTCTTGCTTTGTTCCTTGTGACTTCTCCATTCTCATTAAGTTTTTTTTTATGAAAATCCATTTGGTGCCAATGAAATTTTTGTCACTCGGTCTTGGTACTAATGTCCATGTTTTGTTCTTCTCAATCTGTTCAATCTCTTCATTCATTGTACTAACCCATTCTTGATTCTCAAGTGCAGCATTAACAAATTTTGGCTCAAAAAAACAAATCAAACATCTATTGTTAAGAGACTTACTTCTTGTTCTCATTCCTGCTCTTTTGTCCCCAATGATCTAGTCCCATGGATGGTGTCTTCTGACATATTTAGCAAGTACAGGTTCAAATCTTTGTCCTTCATTTTGATCTTCATCACTTGGTTCGTCATTGTGATCATTTTCCTGATTCTCGGTGTGTGCAGCCTATTTCTCGGTTGCATTGTTCTGTCGCTCGGGCAAGGTGTCAGGTTCTTCTATGTAGACAAATATATTGTAATCTCCAGGTTCCTTTCTGCTTTCCTCATCGTTTTTCTCAGCAAATTCATCCACTTTAACATTTGTACTCTCAATAATTTTGTTAGAAGATTTGTTCAGACATTTATAAGTTTTTCTTTTAGTAGAATATGCTATAAATATTCCTTCATCACTTTTAAATCAATTTTCCCATTTCTATCATCTTTCAGTATATAAAATTTACTTCCAAAAATTCTAAAGTAACTCACATTTGGTGTGTATCCATACCATAGATCATAAGGTGTCTTATTTGTGTCTTTCTTCAATTGAACTGGGTTTAGTGCATAGACAAAAATACTTATAGCTTCTCTCCAGAATGTTTGTGTGATGCCTTTTTCAATCATCAGTGTTCTAGCACAATCAACAATTGATCTATTCCTCCTTTCAACAATCCCATTTTGTTGTAGTGTTCTCGATGCAGAAACCTATCTTGTAATACCATGCTCGTTACAAAAGTTAGCGAATTCATTAGAAATAAATTCTCCTCCTCTATCTGAGCTTAAACATTTCAGTTATTTTCCACTTTGTTTTTCAACTTTATCTTTATACCATTTGAACATCTTAAATGCTTTAGATTTATGTTTTAAGAACATGATAGTCATCATCCTAGAATAGTCATCAACAAATAGAATAAAGTATCTATCACCATAATAGCTCTTTGTTATCATTGGTCCACATAAGTCAGTATGGACTAACTCCAGAATAGCATTAGATGTGTAGGTTTTTCTCTTGAAACTAGACTTTGTCATTTTTCCTATTTGACAATTCTTGCACATAACATGGTCAGGCTTTG
>MU223735.1:2311353-2327697 GCA_018584345.1 Thuja plicata
AGAATTTAATTAGTAAGTTTAAATATTTGAATTTAAACTATAGGAAATTGAGTTTAATTAATTAATTTAATGATAATTAATCAATTAAAGCTTAATTAATTAAATAAAATTAATTATTTAATTAATTAATTTTGGGAATTTGATTAGATGATTTGGGGAATGAATTTAGAAGAAAATAGATGATTAATTAATGATTAAAAAACCATTAATTAATAGATGAAAGTTGGTGTTTTTAATGTAGAGTCACAAGCCTGTCCATTTTAGGGTGTCTACAGTAAGAAGAAAATCTTGTTACCTTTGGTTGAAGAATCTTTTGGAGAGATATGTACATCTGTGAAAGTTTGTTTGATGGAAGGTAGAGAGTTTGTTAAGGATTTGAAAATGAATGATATCTGTTATGCTTTGATTGCTAACAAACCGAGTAAGCACACACAAGATAAAGTTCCTGAAGAAGTTGAGAAATTTCTCACCGAGTACAAGCATATCATTTTAGATAATGTACCTAATGGTTTTCCACCGATGAGAGATATTAATCATTGTATGGATCTAATTCCTGGAGCTAGTTTTCCAAACAAGGCACCACACTAGTTGACACCAACTGAGAATGAGGAACTCAATTGACAAGTTCATGAGTTGTTGAACAAGGGTTTGATCAGAGAAAATTTGAGTCCATGTGCAGGTGCAACAGTATTGGCACGTAAGAAGAATGGAGAATGGAAAATGTGTACTAATTCAAGAGCAATCAACAAGATAACAGTTAAGTATAGATTTCCTTTACCAAGGATGGATGCTATAATAGATTGTTTGAGTGGACCAAAATATTTTACCAAAATTGATTTGAAGAGTGGATATCATGAGATCAAAATCAGAGAAGGTGATGAATGGATGACTACTTTCAAGACAAAAGAAGGTTTGTATGAGTGGTTGGTTATGCTCTTTGGTTTAACTAACGCACTGGGTACATTTATGAGGCTAATGAATGAAGTTTTGAAGAAATTCTTGAATAAATGTGTGATTGTATACTTGGATGATATTATGATATTCAGTAAGACTAGAGAAGAGCATTTGATGCATATAAGACAAGTGTTGTAGATATTAAAGGAGGAAAATTTTCTGATAAATTTGAAAAAGTGTTCCTTCATTAAAGAAGAGCTTGTGTATTAAGGTTTTGTGATTTTAGCTGATTGTTTGAAGATGGATCTTGAGAAAGTTGAAGCTATACTTAGTTGGCCTACACCTGAGAATGTCAGTGAGGTAAGATCATTTTGTGGATTGGAAAGTTTTTATAGGAAGTTTATCATAAATTTCAGCTCTATTTTTAATGCTATGACTGAGACAATGAGATGAGATAAATGAGAATTCAAATGGACACATGGAGCTGATAAGAGTTTTGAGACTTTGAAACAAAAGGTTTCTAAATTACCTGTTTTAGCCTTTCCTGATTTAAATAAGGTATTTCAAGTTGAATGTGATGCAAGTGGTAGTGCAATAGGATCTGTGTTGACTCAAGAAGGTAAATCTGTTTCTTTCTTTAGTGTAGAGATGAATGATGCTAAAAGGAAATATTCTATCTATGATCAAGAATTCTATGCTATTGTTCAAGATCTGAAGAAATAAAGACATTATTTAAAGCTAAGTGCATTTGTGTTATATAATGATCATAAGGCTTTACAATATTTGGGTACTCAGAATAAGTTGAATTAGAGACGTATGAAATGGGTAGAGCATTTGCATAATTTCACATTTGTGATAAAGCATAAGAGTGAATTTTCTAACCGAGTTGCTGATGCACTAAGTAGACGATCTTTTTTGAATGAAATGAGGATTGAGGTTACTGGTTTTGATTATATGAAGCATTTGTATGAAAATGACCCTGATTTTTCTGAGCTATGGAGAGTGTGCATAACACCTATTCCAAATCAATTGAGTAAGTATGATGACTATTTCATTCAAGAAGATATGTTATTCAAAGGTATTCCATTATGTATACCAAGAGGATCAATGAAAATAAATTTGATAAAGGAAAAACATAGTAGTAGTTTGGATAAAATTTTTGGAATTTATAAGACATTGAGCTTGCTTAAGGAAAGGTATTTTTGGCCTCAGTTGTATAAAGATGTTCAGAAATTTGTGAAAAGTTGTGGAGTTTGTCAAGTTGCAAAAGGAGTAAGTCATAATCCTAGATTGTATACACTGATTTCTGTTTTGGAGAAACCTTGGAGGGATATTATCATGGATTTTTTTCTTGGCTTACTGAGAACAACAAGAGGTAATGGTTCCATATTTGTTGTTGTGGATAGATTTTCTGATGCAGATAGTCTAGAGTTCTAGTGTTTTCCTTACTCCAAGTTGTTAATCACTTCATTAAACCATCCAATGGTTTAAAAATCTATGTATCTTTCACCAAGATTGGGATCATAGAACCTCTCTTCAACTTTTCTCCTAGGTATAGTTGAGATGATGAAGAAACAATGCACAAACACTTTCAATTAGTCCAACTAGTCCTAGAATTTCCTTGTTTTCTCACTAGATTTCCCTCTAGAACCCTAAAAAATTTCTTAGGATCTTTAAAAAACTCTTCATATAATCTTTCCAATGTCCATGATACCTTAAATGGCCATTTGAGGCATTTCCAACACTTTTGGTTTCCTTAACATTCAATTTGTTATCGCTACTCTCTAGTAGTCCTAATTAGGCCTAATTGCATTAGGTCTATTTTCACTGTATTTGGTCAAATGCTCCAAATTATTCCAAACAACCCCATAGAAGACCATATGAATCTTAAATCTATCATATATCCCTTCAAGAATCCAAAGGTACAGGTCTTCAAGACACCCACAAACCCTAATTACTTATGGGCCCTAGTTTCTAGGCTATCTTTTAGGCCTCTAGACTAGTCACTGCAAATTGCATTCAATTTGTCTTCAAACTTCACACCAACTCCTGAAACCTTTTGACCCTTCTAGAGGACACTCTAGGGATTCCATACATGCCACTAATTTTTCCATACAAGATCATAGGTGTGTTGTTTCAATTCAATCTTCGCCCTATCCTGGATCACCTACTCCAAGTAGTCAGCCTAGGGCATCACTCCAAGCCTAGGAGTTCAGTTGAAGGAACAAAAAGGAAAACAAAAACACTATATACAGACCCTAACCTATGATTCCACAAGATTTCATTCATTTTCAATAGTGGATGCTTAGGTTAGAGCCATTTTTGTTCCTGCAACTCTACAAATGGAAGTTGCAGACACAATCACCTAAATCTAAGTGTAACTTTATAATGTCTTAACTTGAAAAAAAACAATAGTATATGAAAATGAAAGAAAAGAAAACTCTACATTCCCATGGAGTTAGATTGTACAATCCAATCTGTACACAGTCATACAAGGGTGCTAAAAATATTGCAAATGCAAGTAAAACTTAGAGAATCATCCGTAATGAATTCTCACATGTGTGGTATGTAACTAAAAATCCATTAACCTTCCAAAATCTTCAATCCATGCTCAAATACCCAAGCATGGGTGGTTACAACTATCCATTTCCTCATTGAGCAACTTTTGAAAGTTGCTAGCAACTTTTGAGCATTTCTTTCTCTTTGACTAAATTGGTCAAATCGATGCACTTTGACCCATCCTAGGACCCTAGTTAGGACACATAGGACCCTAGAGGAGACCATATCCCATAGTTTCTCAAAATTAGTAACTTTTTCAATTTTAGACCAATGTGACAAGATTTTCACCTTGGAGCAACTTGTGCTCTTACAAACACAAATGAACAAGTTAGGATCCAACACTTATGGATATTATTAAAAACATATCAAAGACCCCTAAAACAACCCTAAACACACTTCAAGCCAAAATGGGAGGTGCTCTGCACCATACTCCCCTGGGACAAAGAACTCAAGTCCCTTGAGTTAGGAGGTCTTCAATGGTGACTCCATTCTTTAGTATGTCTACTTCAATCATCCAAGTGGCTTCAGAATTAGGTAGCCCTTACCACTTCACAAGATACTCCTTGTAAGTACCTTTCCTAGTCTTCTTTATCACTTTGGAGTTCAATACACTATCCAACTGCAGAGGGTGAGGAGGGGGCAAATCTCTGATCCAATCATCTTCTCCCAAGTCCAAGAAGTGTTTGTTGACCAGTGTTAGAAGGAAGACCCTTATAGGGATATAGGTCACACACATTGAAGATGGGTGAGATACCCAAATCAGGAGGTAACTCCACCTCAAATGCATTTTTATCAAACTTCTACATTATATTTAATGGTTCTATCTTCTTCATCAGTTGCTTAGTTGGCTTTCCCTTTGGAAATATCTCCTTCCTAAGGTAGGCTAGTACTAGATCTCCCACCTTGAATTGAAAATCCCTCCTTGTGTTATCTGCCTTGGTCTTGTACTTTTCCACTTGCTGTTGTAAAGTCTTCTTGACTTGATCATGAAGCTCTTTCATCTTCTCTACAAAGGATTCTCCTTGTGCACTTATCCTATCATGTATACTGAGATCCCTCAACTCCAATATTCCTCTTGGATTATCCCCTTAAACTATCTCAAATGGTCTCTTACCAGTTCTCCTATTAATGGATTCATTATAGGAATATTCTTCCTATCCTATAATGTGATCCCATGACTGTCCATGCTACTTAGTCAAGCATCTTAATAGGTTGCCTAAAGACCTATTGACTACCTTTGTTTTCCCATCTGAATGAGGATGATAGGCTGAAGAGAAAGATGAATTTTTTCTTAACATATTCCAAAGGGTCCTCCAAAAGTGGCCCACAAACTTACTGTCCCTATCACTTACTATATTCAGTGGCAATCCATGGATTCTCACTATGTATCTGAAGAATAGACCTGCAACATGTGAAGCATCATTGATTTGTCTGCAAGGAATGAAGTGTGCCATCTTTCTAAACCTTTCCACCACTACAAACACACTGTCATGTCCTCTTGGTGTCTTAGGCAGTCTCAAAACAAAGACCACACTCAAGCACTCCCAAGGTCTCTGAGGTATGGATAGGGGCTAATACAATCTAGTGTTGCTACTTTGTCCTTTGGCTCTCTGACATATCTAACATTCCTCCACAAACTTCCTGACATCTGACTGTAGTTTAGGCTAATAGTAATGCATATTCACTTGCTCAAGTGTCTTTTCCACTCCAAAGTGGCCTCCCAAGCTGCCTTGGTGTTTTTCCTTAACTATGTTCTCCCTCATTGAACATTGAGGTATACACAACAAGTATCCTTTAAACAATAGTCCTTCCTACAACATATAATCTATAAAGTCTACTTTAAACCCCTATTGGAACTTCTCACACGCTTCATAAACATCCTTAAAATCTTGGTCTTCTTTGTAGAGGTCTTTAAGATCACTCATCCCTACACTTTGCAATTTTATCTCCTGAATAATCAACACTCTCCTACTCAGAGCATCTACAACTTTGTTACTAACACCTTTCTTTTTTTTTATGACAAAAGTATATGCTTGCAAAGATTCTACCCATTTTAGGTGCCTTTGGTTCAATTTATCTTGCCCATTCAAGAAGCTAAGGGCATGATTATTTGTATAGACCACAAATTCCCTTGGTAGGAGATAATGTCTCCACTTTTTGAGTTCTTTAACCATTGCATACAACTCCAAATCATAGGTGGAGTACTTTTTTTTGGCCTCATTCAACTTCTATGAGAAGAATGCCATAGGATGTCCTTCTTGACTCAAGACTACCCCAATGGCTAGTTTACTAGCATCACACTCCACCACAAATAACTGATTGAAGTTAGAGAACCTAAGAGTAGGTAGTTATACTATCATTTTCTTCAACATTTCAAAGCCCTTATCTACTGCTTCTATCCATTTGAACTGACATTTGATTCCTCCTTTAATAGTGTTTAGTATTGGTGCACATACATGGCTAAAGTTTCTCACAAACTTCCTATAATAAGAGGCTAGTCCATGAAAACTTATAATGTCTCCTATGGACCTAGGTGTTAGCCATTCTAATATAGACTTGACCTTATCAAGATCCATCTTCATACATCCATTAGCAACAACAAATCCAAGGTATACTAATTCAGTTTTCAAAAACTGACATTTTTCTTGGTTGATCATCAACTTCTCTTGGTGTAGCCTCCTCAAAACCATTTCCAAGTGCTTCATGTGCTCCTCTTTTGACCTGCTAAAGATCAAAATGTCATCAAGGTATACAATTACAAATTTACCTATAAATTTTGCTAGCACTTCATTCATGAGCCTCATGATTGTACTAGGTACATTTTTTAGGTCAAAGGGCATTACAAGCCACTCATACAACCCTTCATTTTTCTTGAAGGGTGTATTTCACTCATCACCAGGCCTAACTCTGATTTTATGGTACCCTTACTTCAAATTTGTGTTGGATAAATAACGAGAACCCCCCAAATTGTCCAACAAATCCTCAATTTGGGGCATAGGAATTCTTTAGCTGATTGTAATCTTATTAATAGACCTAGATTTGGTACACATCCTCCATTTTACATCCTTCTTAGGTGCAAGGAAAGTTGGCATAGCACAAATACTTAAAATCTTCCTTTTTAAGCCCTTTCTCTAGCAAATCTTGAATTATTTTAGCAATCTCTGCATTCTAACTTGGAGTCATTTTATATACTACCTTGTTAGGTAGATTAGCTCCTGGTATGAGGTCTATCTAATGACTCACATCCCTCATGAGTGGAAATGCACTAGGCAATCCATTATCCACTATCTCATGATACTTCTCCAACAATGCTTGTACCTCTTGTGGCATATTGACTTTCTCCTTAGTCTCTTCCTTTGGTTTCACTATCACTGCAAAACAAACCCCTCTTTCCTTCTTCATAACCTTAAGGATCTCCTTTCCACTCAAAATAATCACACTAGTCCCCACATTCTTCTCTTTATTAGGTTCTTGCAAAGGATCCATTTGAAACTTCTTCCCTTGTTTAGTAATCACATAGTTATTATTTTCACCATCATGTATGGCCTTCTCATCATATTTCCATGGACGTCCTAGAAGGAGATGACATGCATCCATAGGAAAGAAGTCACATAACACCTTGTCTTTATATTCCCCTATCTCAAACTCCACCAAAGTTTGTTCGTCCACCACTATCTGCTGACCCTTTTTTAGACATGACACCTTGTAGGGAGTAGCGTGTGGTATCCTTCGAAGATTTAGTTTTTCCACCATCTCTATTGACACTATGTTCTCTGTGGAACCAAAGTCCACTATCACCTTTCACATCTTCCCATGTGACCTACAAGTATTCTTAAATAAACTCTTCCTTTGAGGTGGTTCTGCAACATTATGAACTTTTAATAAAGTCCTTATCAACATAAGGTTTTCTCCATCCAATACTGGCCCTACCTTGGAGATTGGTAAGGTGACACTTTGTGTGTCATCTTCTTGCACTAACTAATTCTTTCTTTCTCCCATGGATGAGGTGGTAGATTTCTCAGGACATCTACCCATAGTATGGCCCACTTGGTTACAATTTTAACATCTTCCAGTGAAGACAAAATTAGCCCTACCTTGGTACTGGAATCTACCCCTTGGAGGTCCTCTTCCTCTGTATCCTCCCCTATGAAATGAAACTTTGTAATGATTTCCTCCATTGTTGTCTATAGACTGAGTTTCTTCTAGCCTACTTGGGCTTTTTCCTCTTCCAAAGTTGTTCCTACCCCTAAATCCTCTATTGCCTCTTCCTCTTTGTTGGAAATCATTCCTCCTTCTAGCCTTCTCTTCTTCTCTCAATGCTAATTGGAAATATTTGTGCATACTATTAGGGGCCATCATACTAATCTCATATTGTATTCCTTGTCTCAATCCATTGAGATACCTTTCTACCTTTTCTACTTCTTCCTCTTGTCTTCTTTCCCTTAGGCTCAACTTGTTGAATTCCTCGGTGTAGGAACTTACTATCAAATCTTTTTTCCTTAAGTTCTCCAACTTCTAATACATTTGTATCTTATAATCAGTGAGCAAGAATTGTGCCCTCAATCTGATTTTCATTCTATCCCAAGAGACTATTTTCTTCTTACTAGTGGTTACTCTATCATCCTACATCATGTTCCACCATACCAATGTAGATCCCTTGAGTCTAGCCTTGGCATAAATGACTCTCTTCTCCTCTAAAACTTCTTTGTAATCAAATTGATTGTCTATGGCCTCTAACCAATCCAACAAATCTTCAACATTCAAACTTCTACTATAGTAAGGAATGTGTTCCATGATATCTTTTTTTATGGATTCAAAATTATCCAAGAATAAATTTTGTTTTTTATCCATGTCCACTTCTTTGCCTTTTCTAGTTGTCTCTCTTGTCTGGCTTTCATCCTCTTCATCACTTTTATCTCCCCATTTAGTGACTCTCCTCTTACCCTTTGTCTCTGTTAGATTGGCCTTTGCCAATAGTTCTTGGACCAAGTCCACTATGGAATCCTTGCTCATTGCCTTGGGTGGCATTCTGTCAACCTTGTGGCTCTCCTCCCCTTCAGACATACACCAAACTTACTGTAGTTTTGGCTCTGATACCACTCTGAGGCAGAGGGTATAGATTTCTAGTGTTTTCCTTACTCCAAGTTGTTAATCAATTCATTAAACCATCTAATGGTTTAAACATCTATGTCTCCTTCACCAAGATTGGCCTCCTAGACCCTCTCTTCAACTTTCCTCCTAGGTATAGTTGAGATGATGAAGAAACAATGCACAAACACTTTCAACTAGTCCTCCAATTTCCTTGTTTTCTCACGATATTTCCCTCTAGAACCCTAAAACCTTGCTTAGGATATTTCCAAAAATCTTCATAGACTCTTTCCAATGTCCATGATACCTTAAATGAACATTTTAGACATTTCCAAAACTTCTGGTTGCCTTAACATTCAATTTGTAATCGCTACTCTAGTAGTCCTAATTAGGCCTAATTGCATTAGGTTTATTTTCACTGTATTTGGTCAAATGATCCAAATTCTTCCAAATAACCCCATATAAGACCATATGAATCTGAAATCTATCATATATCCCTTCAAGAATCCAAAGGTATAGGTCTTCAAAACACCCACAACCCTAATTACTTCCAGGCCCTAGTTTTTAGGCTATCTTTTAGGCCTCTGGAGGAGTCATTGCATATTACATTCAATTGGTCTTAAAACTTCACACCAACTCTAAAAAACTTTTGATCCTTCTAGGGGACAATCTTGGGCTTCCATACATGCCACTAAGTTGTCCATACATGCCACTAAGTTGTCCATACAAGATCATGGGTGTGTTGTTTCAATTCAATCTTCGCCCTGTCCTAGCTCGCCTACTCCAAGTAGTCAGCCTAGGGAATCACTCCAAGCCTTAACTTGAAAAAAACTAGTATATGAAAATGAAAGATAAAACAAAACTCTACACTCCCATGGAGTCAAATTGCACAATCTAATCCATACACAACCCTACAAGGGTGCTAAAAACACTACAAATGCAAGTAAAACTCAGAGAATCATCCGTACAGAATGCTCACATGTGTGGTCTGTAACTAAAACTCCATTAAACTTCCAAAATATTCAATCCATGCTCAAATACCTGAGAATGGGTGGTTACAACCGTTCATTTCCTCATTGAGCAAACTTTTGTAAAAGTTGCAAAAATTGCTCGAGCAACTTTTGAGCATTTCTTGCTCTTTGACTAAATTGGTCAACTCGATGCACTTTGACCCATCATAGGACCCTAGTTAGGACATATAGGACCCCATAGGATACCATTTCCCGTAGTTTCTCAAAATTAGCAACTTTTACAATTTTAGACCAATGTGACAACATTTTCACCTTGGAGCAACTTGTGCTCTTACAAACACAAATGAACAAGTTAGGATCCAACACTAATGGATCTTATTACAAACATATAAAAGACCCCTAAAACAAAACTAAACACACTTCAAGCCAAAATGGGAGGTTATCTGCACCATTTTCCAAGATGACACATTTCATATCATGTAGAAAAATATCAGATCTAGTACATATATCAGATATTTTATTTAGGGAGATCATTAGATTGCATGGATTACTGAAGAGTATCATCTCTAACTGAGACAGTAAGTTTGTTAGCTACATTTGGAAAAAAATTTGGAAGAAGTTGGACACTGATTTGAAGTATAGCTCTACATTTCTTCCATAGAGTGATGGGAAAATATAGGTTGTAAACCAAAGTTTGGGTAACTTGTTGAGATGCTTAGTTGGAGACACACCGAGTAATTGGGATTTGATATTGACACAAGAAGAATTTACATATAATAGTTCAGTGAATAGAAGTACTAGAAAGACATGACCTTTTGAGATTTTTCATGGAACATATCAAGAGGTATATCAGACTTGAGAGATATTGCTGGAGAAGAGAGGAGAAGTGATGAAGGTGAAAAATTTGCTGATTTTATGAAGACATTATATGAGGAAGTGAAACATAAGTTGGCGAAGAGTAATAAAAAATACAAGGATAGTGCAGATAGGTCAAGAAGACATAAGAATTTTGAAGTTGGTGATGCAGTTATGGTTCATTTGAAGAAAGACCGATTCCCCATTGGAATATATGGTAAATTAAAAATGAAGAAATTTGGTCTTTGCAAGATATCGAGAAGGTTTGATAGTGGAAATGCTTATGAAGTAGAATTACCTAATGACATGGATATATCACCTATATTCAATATTTTAGACTTGTATGAAAATCATGAACCTAATGAAGAAGTGACTATCTTGAGTGATTATCCTAAGAAACAAATAAAAGAAGTTGAGCAGATTTTGAAATAGATAGTTGACAGAAGTACATGAGGAAATGATTACATGGAATATATGGTAAAGTGGAAGAACTGATCGATTGAGGACTCATCTTGGATTTCTTAGTTTGCATTGGATTCAATTCAGGTTGTACCTAATTCAAGATTCAAAGAATCATTTGTTTTAACCCCAAGTGTCTGATGTAGGAGCATCTTGGGTTCTTTGCAATCCTGTATCAACCAAAAATATATTTGTTTTGGTTCAGTTGCTTATTGGAGACTACTCGGTAAAGTGCTCGGTAACTGCTTTGCTTGGTCGGTTGAAGGTTTGTTGTTTCACCACTTGGGCTTGGTTACTTGTTTTGGCTAACTTCATTAATGGGGTCTTAGTGGTTTTTCTTGGCTGCTCGATAGTTTTCACCCACTGGTCTCTGCGCTCGATATTTTTTCTCACCGAGTTGGTTTTTGGACGCTCAATCTTCTGGCTGACATATGCATTTAATTTGGGTAGCGTAATTAATATTGGGGTCTCTCATTGGGATGCGTGCAGACCTAATCTGGGTCTTTTTTGTTTCCTATGTTGGATCTTTAGGATCTTTGGTGCCAACATCTTTTGTTGTCTCTTGTATATATTTGGTTTTTGTTCTTACTTTTGGGGCAATTTTGGAGAAGGGAAGTGCAGAGTAGCGAAGAGTTAGAGGATTTGGATCACAGGTCTATGACCTTGCATGTATGAAGATTATTCTATAAAGATCTTAATGTATATGATCATAATTTGGAAGGCCTTACAACCAGGCATGTATAATATTTGATGAAATAATAAGAATTTTCTACTTTCTTTATCTCCCTTTCCATGTATGTTGCTTACGAGTTGTTCTGCAAGTTGGTTTGGATAGCTGGGAGTGCCACGCGCTCTGGTCATCCTTGCCCTTCTTGTGTCACCTTTGATGGTGTCTCATTTATTTTTATTCCTCCTCTAATTTGATATGTTTCTCTTTGTTGACAAGTGCACAATTATAGCCAAAAGGTAAGGACAATTTGACAACATATGGGTGAGGATACTAGAAATTATGGTTGCCAAAAATGGTACTTAAGAGCCAAATTATAGAATTAAAATTTGAAATGGATGGTCAAGATAAAAAACAATAGATAAACATAATCACATAAAAGGAACAAGCAAAAGAAGATGAAAAGATAAGTGGGAAAGAAGAGCCAAATGTCAATAATAAAAAGAAAATAATAAAAACCCACTTGCTAGTTCCCCCCAAAAGACCAAAGGACAATTAAATATTTCATATTTAATTGTGAGACAAATGAAAAAAATACATAAATAAATGTGATTTATTTATGCCTAAAGGGGACACATGCTAGGACATAGGGGAATTAATTAAATGATTAATCCTCTAGGGATAAACTAAGGATCTAGATTAAATAATTGTCAAAATTATTTAATTAAAAAAGCGACAAGGGACAAAATGAGATGATGGGATAAAATATTAATGAAATGACGATGGACAAGATAAAATATTAATAAAAACAAAAAATAATGAAAATTAGTTAAAAATGCAAACAAACAACTCAAAATTAGACAAAAAAACACACTAACAAATAGAGCCACAACTGTTTAAAAATTTCCAGGTGTCTACATTTTCCCCATCTTTGAGACAAAGCAATTATGAGTGTTGTTTCAAATAAAAATTGAGAAAATCACGTTAAAAGGGTGACTTTGACAGAATAGGCTATAAGAGTGCCCCCTCAAAATATTGAGAAAAAAATCTGAAGAAGAGGCCAATTTTCAAATTTTCATATGCATTCCAAAGTGTGATTAGAGCAAGCTTTAGGTTTGTTTCAAGGTTTTTCTTCTTCATCTCTCACAACTATGATGATATTGATGATGGCAAATGCTTCAGCCAAAAACTATTCTATCCATGTTTTTAAACAAGGGTAAAATGGAGTAGTACTTTTGGAATGTGGTCTCATGATGAGTGAGTCATGTTGGACTGTTTTCAATAACTTTGGTGATCGTACAAAAATTATATTTGTGTTTTGTATCTAGTTGATAGTTATATTGATAGTTATATATTTTTTTTCTTTTGGCCTCTAATAACTAAGGTACGAAGAAGACTTGCATTACTATGTTTTGTAGTGATTTTTTAAAAATTATTAGTGTTGTTTTGTGACCTCAAATTCTCCACTCAATATATTTGTAACCATACTTTTTAATGACGACTCAATTAATTTACACTCACAATGACTTCTTAATAAATTTTACACATGGTGTAACCACATTTATAGTTTTTTTGTTTTTGTTTATGTAGGAGATATCCTCATGACCTAGCCTAGCACCCAACAACCCATACCTTGGGTACCACATTTATAGTTGCTCCCTAACAATTTGACATTTTTAAAAACCAAACTATTAATATGCATATATTTAAATAAGGTGACTTTATAATAATTCCATGGTGGTTTTAAGAGATGTCGACTGTACGTGACTCGGTGAAATGTCTATTCAAAGTGGAGTCTAAGAAATAAATTTGGCAAAAAGGATCTAATGACAATTGTATTGTTCAAACCATTAAATAAGATACATCGACAATAATAACAAGGTATTTTTAAGAGACGTGGCCTTAAGATATTTAGAGGGATGCAAATTCAAACAATAAACATAGAGTAGTGAAAAACTTATTTAAATCAAATTTGAAATACTCACATACATATATTTTAATAGGATACATTTAAAAATATACATACCTTTGAATAAAGTGCATTTAAAACTATATATAAATTTAAATAAGATACCTCTAAGCATGATAACTATGCATGCATATAAAATAAGACAAATTTGAGATATTCCTAACCATGCTTTTTATTAATGACTCAATAAATTATACACTCGGCGATACCCCATATAGATATATTTAAATAAGATTCATTTAAAAATGAGCTTCATCATGTAGTGTGATGGTTAAGTGGTTGCATTGTTGATGGTGCAACCAAGGTTCAAATACATACAAGGTTCACACAATGTTCCTTCTAGGGCTAGGCTCTGTTGGTGGACGTCTCGTTGGTAGACGTGAAGGAGGAGGATTGTAGGAGGGACAAGGAGACAATGGTGGGGGGAGTGAGGTGAAAATTATATAGAGGGGTGATAGAAGATGTTAATGCCTTAGTATGTTCCCAGGGATGAGGTCCTCCATTGTGACCCCACTAGTTTGTAGCTCCAGTCAAAAGTGATCAATGATAAAAGAAGGATTCATTTAAAAATATACATACATTTAAATAAAGTATATTTAAAACTAGAAATAATTTTAAATATGATACCTATAGGCATGATAACTATGCATACATATTAGAAAATGCGCATTTAAGATATTTGTAACTGTAATTTTTAGTGAAAACACATATATTTTAAGTGACTTCTTAAGAAATTTGACACCCAAAAGATTATTGTAACCATGTTCCTAGTTACCCCCAAATGAATTTGACATTTAAAAAAATCAAACAATTAAACTATTAACTAATTTTTTTTTTAAATAAGGTGCCTTTGTAATATTAAGGTGGTGGTTTTAAGAGATGTGGATTAAGTGGCTTGATGAGATGTCTTTTCAAAGTGGATTCAAGCAATAAATTTGGCATAAAGGAGATAATAACAACTATACTATACAAACCTTTAACRAARAAACCTCTATAATAATAACAAGGTTCYTTTAAGAAATGTGGCCTAAGAGATTTAGGGGATGCCTTTTTAAGGTTGAGTCAAACAACAAAACTAGACCTRAATAGTGATAACTATTTAAATAATAAATTGAAGTAAGTTCATACACATACATTTTAATAAAATGCATTTAAAATTTGCATGTACCTTTAAATAAAGTACATATAAACCTATATATAAATTTAAAATAAGATGCATATACATTAATTTCAAGAAATATATATGTACATGCATACATATATCTATATCTAGATACATTTATATACATATTTATGTTGGAAATAATGGGAAGTATGTACTGAGAGGGGAGGGGTGAATAAATACCTCTAAAAGTTTTATATCTTTTATCCTTTAACCTTTATGTAATCAATTGTATTACCAACCATCTGTTCTATACTATCTTTGTGTAAGTTATATCAATTCATAAACTTAGTAAGCTTGTAAATATTCATAGAAACATTCATGAAAGTAATTGAAACATAAGACAAGATATGGTAACAACACACTAACAACTCAAAAATAGACAAACAACACACTAACAAATAGAGCCACAACTGTTTAAAAATTTCCAGGTGTCTACATTTACCCCATCTTTGAGACAAAGCAATTATGAGTGTTGTTTCAAATAAAAGTTGAGAAAATCACATTATAAAGGGTGTCTTCGACACAATAGGCTATAAGAGTGCCCCCTCAAAATATTGAGAAAAAAATCTGAAGAAGAGGCCAATTTTCACATTTTCATATGCATTCCAAAGTGTGACTAGAGAAAAGTTTAGGTTTGTTTCAAGGTTTTTCTTCTTCATCTCTCACAACTATGATGATATTGATGGCAAATGATTCAGCCAAAAACTATTATATCCATGTTTTTAAAAAAGGGTACAATGGAGTAGTAATTTTGGAATGTGGTCTCATGATGGGTGAGTCATGTTGGCCTGTTTTCAATAACTTGGTGTTCATACGACAATTATATTTGTGTTTTGTATCTAGTTGATAGTTATGTTTGTTTTTTCTTTCGGCCTCTAATAAATAAGGTAGGAAGAAGACTTGCATTACTATTTTTTGTAGTGATTTTTTAAAAATTATTAGTGTTGTTTTGTGACCTCAAATTATGCACTCAATATATTTGTAACCATACTTTTTAGTGACGACTAAATTAATTTACACTCATAATGACTTCTTAATAAATTTTACACTCAGTGTAACCACATTTATAGTTTTTTTATTTTTGTTTATGTAGGAGGTATCCCCATGACCTAGCCTAGCACCCAACAACCCATACCTTGGGTACCACATTTATAGTTGCTCCCTAACAATTTGACATTTTTAAAAACCAAAATATTAATATGCATATATTTAAATAAGGTGGCTTTATAATAATGGCATGGTGGTTTTAAGAGATGTCTACTATACGTGACTCGGTGAGATGTCTATTCAAAGTGGAGTCTAAGAAATAAATTTGGCAAAAAGGATCTAATGACAATTGTATTGTTCAAACCATTAAATAAGATACATCTACAACAATAACAAGGTGTTTTTAAGAGATGTGGCCTTAAGATATTTAGTGGGATGCAAATTCAAACAATAAACAGAGTAGTGAAAACCTTATTTAGATCAAAATTGAAGTACTCACATACATCTATTTCAATAGGATGCATTTAAAAGTATACATACCTTTGAATAAAGTGCATTTAAAACTATATATAAATTTAAATAAGATACCTCTAAGCATGATATCTATGCATGCATATAAAATAAGGTGAATTTGAGATATTCCTAACCATGCTTTTTATTAATGACTCAATAAATTATACACTTGGCGATACCCCATATACATATATTTAAATAAGATTCATTTAAAAAT
>MU223735.1:2343013-2370735 GCA_018584345.1 Thuja plicata
TGATGTTCCAAAAAATGCTCAATGATGATAAAAATACGATGGGTCTCACAACCATGTCCTAGATTTGCACCCTCATATTGCATCTAGCATAGGATTGCATTTTCATTCTAGACTTGCATTGTGACAACGATTTAGTGTTCTCTTCATTGCATTCTTCTGGGTTCATACTTTGGGGAGTTCTTCTTCTTCACCATTCACGTTTCATCACGACTGCACAGGTCTCTGATCCTTGCTCTCGTTTATTCACATATCCTTTTGGTTAGCATTTGTTGTCCCGCATGAGATGTTAGTATCATAAACATATTCATTTCATGATCAATCATACGTTGCATTTCCATTTACATATTACATTTGTATTAAATCATTTCCATACATACATCTTTGCATTCATACATGTGCATTTCATACATATTTATCCATTTGCATACATTCTACATATCTAAGCATATAGGAAACATCTCATAAAAGACAAACTACAATATGCAATGATACCAAAAGACGAGCTCATATATATATCTCATGTGTCGATACTACTACAAAAATGGTGCTACTCGAGCACGATCGATCTCAAAAAATAGTGATGCAATACAAAAATGCCAACGCATTAGATATATCATGTGATCTACTATCTCTATCATCAGTCTAGCTCTGGCCCTCTCCCTCGTCACCTAGAGGAGGTGGAGGTGGGGCCCTATCTGGAGGCGGCACCCTCTGTGCTCCCTCTGATCCTCTCGCGTAAGTGGAAAATCTCGCTACCTGCAACGCCTCGTCAGGAACTGCACCAGTATACGCCGCATAATAATATGCTGCTCTCGCTGACTGGTGGCGTACCTCCTCTCGAGCCTCGCGCACCTCCTCTCGGGACTCATGCAGCTCCGCCTGAAGATCCTGTATATCCCGATCTCGATCCACCAACCGTGCATCTCGCACTGCTACCTGTATGGTAAGGTCTCCCACCTGTCTGGTGAGCTGCCTCACTCTCTCTCTCAGCCGCTACTGTGGGTCCTGCGCTACCTCCTGTCCCGCCTCCTGTCCAGGTTGATCCTCCTGCATCAGATCATCCTGCTGAGTCTCCTCCTGTAGAGGCACTTGCTGCTCCTCTAGCTGTGCTGCAGCCCATCTCCGCGACTGCCTCGTACTGCCATTGCCACCTGCTCCTGGATCCATCCCTATCTGTCAGGGGGGATGGCCACCTGAACTGTCTTGGGTCGCGGACCCTGCTATGGTGGCGGCATCTGTGGCTGTACTACCAGTGGGGGTACCACCTGCCCTCTCCCTGCTGTGCCCACGGGATCTGTGAATCTCAGGAACAGATGTGTGATGAAATGCTCTCTGTACTCGGCTATGACGCTGGCATCTGCCACATCTCTCAGATAATCCCACTGTGCTGGTACCAATGATCGGACCTCTATCATTGTCTGACCCTAATCCAATGGCCCACCCCAGCCTCTCCTCTCCTCATCAGCAAATCTAGACTAAACCATGTAGTCCTGGGCGATGTCCTGTGGCCGCCCATACTGCCACCATACTCGTCTGAGAGGGAATCTCTCCATCACTGTAATCGTGCATCCTATCAACGCACGGGGACAGAACATATGGCTCAGCTGCTCTGCTGCGTCATCCCAGGCCTTTGTAAGCCTCCACGGCCTCCAAACCACTGTTGATAAATCATCGAGCTGAGCTTGCCACTGATCTGTCTTACCCAGCGCGGGCTGGGTAACTATACCTCTATATCTGCATATGTAGGGCTCCAAGGGCTGCCGCATATCCTCACATATCAGTCTCGTGACGGGGAGATGCTCCCATGCCCATATCTGTAGCACGAACACACCAGCGGCCATACTCTTCGACTCTCTGTAGACAACCTCATGCATCTCATGATACATGTGCGCTAGCATGCACTGGCCCCATCCGTAGTGTCATGGCTGATCCACCATCAGCTGCAGCATCCTGCCCTAGCCGCACTGTAGGCCGTGCTGTCCACGGTCTAGCATCAAATAGCATCCAAGGAAGCATGCTAGTACTACTCGCAATCTGTGGGTTTGACCATATGACCCAATCAACTCCTCCCAGGGAATAGCCCTGCCCATCACAAGGTCATCCTGGAAGACCTCTCTCACTGCTGCTAAGCCCACCAAGGGTCGTCTCTCGTACTCTACTCTCGTACCAACGAATGGTATCCGCAGAATCCTATAAATGTCCTCAGGAGTGATCGTCATCTCCCCCTGTGGTAGATAAAAAGTGTTTGTTTCCGAATGGAAACGCTCAACCAATGCGCACAATAATCTGTGATTTACCCGAATCTCGGGTATATCACATAATGTACTTAGACCCAGTGTCCCTATATGCGCAGACTCAGCATCTGTCAACTGCGCTATCAATCCCCTGATCGCTGGGTGATGCGATCCGAATGCAACATCTAGAAAGATGACCTGCAAGACATGAGAACAATAAAGCACAATCAGTACTTCCCAATAATCACTGTATAATGCAATAATAAAGCATTCATGACATCCTACAGACACTAATGATGCTGACGCAATCGCTTTTGGATGCAACGCAGACTTTTTTACTTTCGACAGGACAAAGTTTCGCGCGCAGAAATATTCCTCTTTCGCGCAAAAAAGTGCTCTTTTTCGCATGGGAATTTTCGTTTCACGCGATTTTTTATCTGGGATCGCGCGAAGAAGTGCCTCTTTGAGGCACTTTTTGCGCAAAATTGGGTGCCCTATTGTCCGAAACTTAGTTTCGAGCGATGCGAAGAGGGAGTTTCTTCGCGCGAGCTTTCCCACCAGGGCGCGTGAAGAAACGTACTTCTTCACGTGACATCCCGTGAATTTGTACCCTAAAACGTGCAAAAATGCTCAAAAATTTGACCTAAATGCGTAAAAATTTGAATTACAAAGAGGTTTATCGACTACTCACAGTTGGTCCGTACGCTGCGGGCCAGCTGTGCCTCCTGGATCGCTCGAATTGATCTCAATATTCTTGTCAAGCCTATACTTCTCTATTATATGATCTTTTCTCTTAAGTCTTTAAAATTTCCAAATAAGAGATCTATCTCTGATACCAATTGTTGGAAATAATGGGAAGTATGTACTAAAAGGGGAGGGGTGAATTAGTACCTCTAAAACTTTTATCTCTTTTATCCTTTAACCTTTATGTAATCAATTGTATTACCAACCATCTATTCTATACTATATTTGTGTAAGTTATATCAATTCATAAACTTAGTAAGCTTGTAAATATTCATAAAAACATTCATGAAAGTAATTGACACATAACAAAAGATATGGTAATATAGAAAAACCCTATTAGAAGGTAAAAACTGTGGTGGGGATGACACCCACAAAAAATTCACTATCTGCATATTGGAAGGGGCCAGTTAAGGCTTACAATTTTGATCTCTTCTAATGATCTACCCTATTAGGAGTATCATGTGGAGACTGGTTAAGGTCTACTTTGTTAAGAGATTAAGTGACACTGTTTAGTGTGCACTTAGTTAAGAGATTTACAATAGGATTTTTAAATCCACCTTTCTTGAAAGGATTTATTTTATTTGCTACACTTGTTAAAATGTAGACAAAAATACTCATTGACCTGAGTATGTGCAATCTAGTATTTATGATTACAGAGCCATTCAAGTTTACATGTACAAAGTATCACCTAATGTGATTGATTAATACCTCTGTTGCTCGGTAGCCTTGGTTCTTGGTTCTTGATAACCAAATTCATCTTTTGTTGTTATGCTTCTTGAAACTCTCAGTCTGATCCATAGATTTTCTCATTGGCTATAATCATCATCTCATCCATCATTAAAGAATGATTACAACATCTATTTATACAATATATTGACCTAATTAAGTTTCACATATAACAAAACTAACTCTATGATCACAGGTTTACAACTTGACCTTGATCTCCTAGTTTGCATATTTGTAATCAGTTAGACTGATTAAAACAATTACAATGATGTTTCTTATTCCTCAATAAATGGATTTAAAACAAATCAAAACTCTAAAAATAGAATATAGCTATTTTATCTGACGTGGAAGTCAGATCCATTTTCTCGGGTTGTAACTAAATTTTGATGTCTGATGCCCAGTTTGCTCTGAAATTAGTTAGTCTGTCTTTCGGCGTTCCTTTGTTGAACTGTATGTCGGGTTCCCTTGTTTTGTCAGGTTCCTCATTTTCTTCTCTTTCGGTTTATAGTGTAACCTACTTGTCGAGATCCTCTATATCATCTTCGGGTTTCACTTTCGGTTTACACTTCAAAACTTGTGTCGTCAGGTTTCTCCTTACTTAGAACTTTCGATCTGAACTGAAACCTGACTTTCGATGTAGTGTAACTGACGGTTTAACTTAACTATTTTCTATTTGCATACTAATGAAAAAACTTTATGTCATCAATACATACATATTGTAAGACCCAAAAAGGGTATAAAATTCATATCTACATAACCACAAAACCCTAAACAATATGGAAACCCATCTAATCTAACATTAGAGCTATTGAAATGAGAATTCAAAACATATGAAAATAACATAAAATCCCCTTCAAATGATTCTTAAATGCTCTCCTTTCTTCTCCATTTAATTGATTTGATGTTTCTCTTTTGTCTATAACAAAAATGCACAAATATTGAAAGCCAAAGTGATGTCAAGAATACTAGGAGATAACTTCACCAAAGAAAGACAAAATGAGCTCAATTTATAGAAGATGAAAGCTCAAATTACATAATTAGAAATTAAATGTGCAAAGTTTTATGACACATGGTAAAATGGATATTGAAATATGTCATAATTATGACAAATTATGACATAATGGAGGCTAAATTAGTGGGTAGAAAAGTGTAAGGGAAGGTGTAAGAGGTGATGCTAATTAATAGGAGATGGAGGCTAGAAAATAGGAGGAAAATTTTGAATTATAAAACCTCATATTTCCCACAAAAAATAAAATTAGAAAATAGATATCAACCAATTAATTAATTGGAATTAATTAATTGTGGAGACAGAAAAGAGGGAATAAATAAAGTCAATTTATTTATTCAATTATGACATAGGGATAAACTATGGGTTATTCATCCCAAGAGGACAATTTAATGAATCATTAGCCAAATTAATGGAAGTGATGTGAAATTGAATTAATTTTTATGACTTTGTTGAGGATTAGGAACAATTTTGATGGTTATGGAATGGTTTATGAAATGATGAGGCATCAATGGTCTTTGACAATGCACTTGAATTGATTGCTGACAAAATAACATCGATGATCTTTGAAAATGCTATTCAAGAAGGCATATGAAAATGAGGCATCAATGAAATTTGAAAATGCACTCAAATAATGATGAGGAGAATTCATTAATGAACTTGGCAATTCTCCTATGGAGACATTGACAAAAATGAAAATGCTCCTGGATTGATGATGTGGTGCAGGAGCACCAAGGACAACTCTAAGGTCCTAGTTTCTGGTTTTGGCTTGTACTGACCCTAGCCAGGTTAGAGGTGTTTGAAAAGGAATTATAATTTCTTGTTTGTGTGTGTGTGTGTTTAGGTTATCTAGGTTAGGCTTAAACTAATCTAGTTTGTTTTGGTTGATTAAGTCTAGTTTTGGTTTTAGGTCTCTTTGGAGCCTAAACTTGGGAATTTGGGTTAAAAGTTTAACCATGAATAAGAAAGGTGATAATTACGAAAAAAATGGATTTTTTAATTATTTTAAATAATTTTATAAGGTTTTGAGTTGATTTGAACAAGTTAGGAGACATAATGCAAAACTTGACAAAATGTTGTCACGACAACATTTGCAACTTTGCAATGTTGCATGAAAACTTTGTCTCCACGAAGAAAAAATGTTTGTCCTAGGGAATGGTCGATATCTTAACCACCTGAACCTGAAATATAAGGGTATATAATCCCCAAGAAGCCCATTTCCCAAGGTTAGAGTTTTTGAGTAAGAATTTGAAGTACCTTTCTTTATACTGTTATTCTGGTTTTTGTGACAGTGAGACAATTTTGATTGGAAAAGTCCTTTGATGGATTGAATCCACCAATTTTGTGTGGGATTATTTTAATTAGGATACTTACCTTTCATTTTTTATTGGATTAAAGTTTCTTCCAATTCATTAGGTTAGTTTTGTAAATTGTTTTGTAAATAAACCAGTCTCGGGTCTATTTAGGACTGTGTATATAAAATGGCTTACACATGAAACCCCATCGTAGAATCATTACAGGTTTGAGGTAAATGTTAAGGGAGCCTAATTAAAATGTACATATGGAAGGAGGAGGCCAGAAGATGATTTTTTCTATTTTAATGAACAAGCCCTAGGTGAGTCCAGAGCAACCCGGGTAGGATCTTGTCAGAGTCTTTTTGTGTTTTGATGCAGGGGTTTGATTTGATGAATGGAACCAAGTGGATGTTGGAAGACCTTAGGGTTAGAAAGAGACCTCCGAGGAAGATTATCCCATGAACAATCCATTTAACCACATTTTGATAAAGAGATCAGTTGACTGGTTTAGAAGACACCAATTAGCCCTAAAAGCCTAAAAAGTAGGAATCACCTGTACAGAGACCATGGAGAAATGAGACCTACTAAATCTTGCATAAATCAATAAAGGGTGTTTGAATATCACATTAGTTATTGGCGTTGTTTGGGAATATTTTGAAAGAAGGATAAAAGACTAGTCAAATAGGGCTAATAGACCTATTAGGCCTAAAAGCCAAGAATAAACAAAAGATTGGAAATCGATTGTGAAGACCTTGACACCATAGCCTAAAGGGATCAAATGGAGTTATAAAAGATGTCTAGAAGGAATTGAATCCCCTTGCAATACTATTTGAGTAGAAGAGACAATAGAAGCACTTGGATGGATCCAAGAAAGAGTTAAGAGGTGGAAATTGCATCATTGTTAGTTACACCTAAGTGAAGCACAATGTATGCCAGTTTTTGGAGAGGCATTGAAGGAGTCCTAAACTAGTTGGGAGAGGGATTGGAAGATATAGAAGGTAGAATTAGGATCTTGAAAGGACTAGGAATAGATAGAGAGAGTCCTAGTTGGATTTTGCAAGCACACTTAGGGAGTTTCTATCAAATTGGTATCAGAGCCTACAAGATTAGGCTTGTGGTGAATGTTTCATCTAGAAGAGTTAGTATGAGAGTCTATAATGGTGACTAATGTAGAGCTAGCAAATAAAGTGGATGAGAAAGAAGAAGAGAATAGATTTCTCAGGGATAGATTGGCTCAATTAGAGAAAAAATTGGATCAAGTAGATGAAAAGAATGAGGAAGTCAAAGACAAGGTTGAAGGAAAGCATAAAGAGGTAGCTATAGATGATAAAGTCCCTGAAATAGACCCTTTCCTCACTAAATAACCCTTTTTTAAAGCATTAAAATCCTTAAGTGGAAAGGAATTGGAGGGTATCCCAATCTTTAGTGGGCAAATGGAACTAGAAGTATGTTAGTAATAACTGAGAGGGGGGGGGGGGGGGGGGAATCAGGGGNGGGGGGGGTGGTGAATCAGTGGCCTCAAAAATTAATCCTTAAATCAACCCTTTAAAATTATTACCACTTTTAAGCCTCTAGTTATATTCAATCCTACAAGATGAATGCTTTGAAATACTAATAACAGATTACTACTTGTTGGAATGCTTTATAAACCCTTTGTAGACAGCTAAAATTGACCAGGTGTATCTTAATTAAATTCAAGCCTAAAAGGGATTAATCAAAGTTATGAAATTAATTTTAATCAATTAATTTTATAGTTTAAATCAAAGAGATAAAATCAAACCCATTCACCCTTACATGGCTAAATTAATTAAAAGATTGAGTTATTTAATTCCTAATTTCTTTGAGGACAACCACTCAATTTTCCCTCCATTTGAAAGCACCTCAAATCTTTTTACTCAACCAAGGTTTGATCATGATCAAATCACTCTACCCCCTACCCTTGGGAAATTTCTATAAATACAAGCCATTTTCTTTGTGTTTTCTATCCAAGAATTTCAAGAGCAAATCATCCTTATTATAGGCATTTGGAGAGCATTTGAGAGCTTTTGATAATATTTCAGAATTTGCATAGCATTTAGAGTATCATTTTTAGAAGCATTTGTTGATTTCATAGCATAGCTTGGAGCATTTGAGCTAGATTAAAGCATGTTTATCATTTTCTTCTCATTCTAGGATTGTCCTTGAGAGAGATTAAGACTGAGTGCTCTCTTAACAAAGCTTAGATAGAGAACCATGAGATGACATGGGTTTAACTTCAATTCTTAGATTAAATAGAATTTTATTTTCATAGAGTTGTTGTTACTAATCCTAATTTCATGAAGGCGTAATCTCACACACACAAATGGCGCCCACCGTGGGGCTTTAGGCCTCATTTCTAACATTTTTATCATATTTTTTGTGCGTTTTGCTTCACTTTCTTGACATTTTTACATAAAATAGGTGAAAATCCACGTACAAAGATTTAAGAGCCACGTACAAAGCTTTAAGAGCTGCATACAAAGATTTAAGAGTTGCGTACAAAGCTTTAAGAGCCGCGTACAAAGATTTAAGAGCCACCTAAGGATTTTTCTTCTATTTCTGTCTTTCATTCTTAGGCCGCTTGTGAGATAAAGTGTGCCACCTGTTAGATAAAGTGTGCCACTGGTTAGATACTAAAGACCACCTGTGAACTTCCAAGAGCTGCGTACTAGCAACTTTTGACCGCACTTTGCACGTTCTGTGCCACCTGTGGTTTTTATTTGGCCGCCCGTGGAATTTCTAGAGCCGCTTATTAAGATTTAAAAGCCGCTTTGAAAGTTTTAAATTACGCTTAGTAATAGTTAAAATCCACATATTAGCTGTTAAATTCCGCGTAGATCTTTTTTCTTTAAATCAAATTTTTAGTGATTTACTCACTGTTTTAACTCTCTATGTTTTTCATTGCTACAGATGAAAAATCATCCGAAAGTGTAGAAACTAGAGAAGTGAGTCACAAGACCTAGCAAAGAGGTAAGGATTAAGACTAAACATGATAAGAAAATACATGCATTGAATCTTTTAGATAGATTATTCGAAGAACACCTTTATGATCACTATATTAAAGTGTTTTTTGCTTATAGAGAAAAATTTTGTACTCTTTGATTGGTTTTCATTCTTAAGTTATTTAAGCTTTGATTTGACAAATTTGATTTAAAAGATCTTTTAGGAGTGAAATGGTTGATTTATTTTCCAAGTTTTTCTTCACTTTGTTTCGATTGTGTTGACTAACTTGTTGGAGGAACTGGAGTGGGAACTATCGCCACTAGGTGAGTTCAAAATAAGCAAAAATCAATCAAAAATGTGCCTAGCCTTTGCTAGCTTCAAAAATGAGGTATTTATCTTATCAAGCTTGCATTGATTAAATTGTGGCTTTTCATTTCAATCTAGTTTAAATAGAAAACTCTTATTTTGTCCAAATTGAACAAGCATTAGGCATATGCTCTTCACTTTTCGAAGTGAATCAAAAAGCCAAACATGGAAAGTCAATTTGGTAGAAAGAAAGAGATAAGGAATTAACCAAACACTTCAATTTTAAGAACCCCCTTTTCAAGGGGTTTAAAAAGAACAAGCGTGCTTGAGGTGTTTTGAATAAGGAACAACAATAGGGATATGCTCTTCACTCTTTGAGTGAATCAAATTCCCAAACTTGTTGAACCAAATTTGATTTCTTGTTTTTTATACATGCTAGATAAATTAGAGCTTTAGAGGGCCTGCCTCCCGAGAATTCCTTTATGAAGGCGGTGAGAGGGAACGACCCAAAGTGGGAGATAATCACTTTTTCCACAATATCATCCGACCCACTATAAATAAATGCACTTTAACTTAATCAGAAAGTGACTAAACCTTGTGCAAGTCATCCTCACTTCCTTGAGTAGTCCTTCAGGATTGCACAAAATTGTACTTTCATGCGTGTGGGAAGCCTGCAAGGGGGTAAATGATCTTGGAAATTTTTAGAACGGAGGTAAATTAAAACCTTGTTAAAAAACAAACCTACCTTTTTAGATCCATTGTTAAAATCCAAATTTGACTCTAGGTAGATTGCTTGGAAGAACTTCTTGTGTTAAACCTGTAAAAACATCTGAGAACATACACTTTTAGTGTTGTTTTAGGGATATGGTTCAAATTTGATGTGTGTGTTGAGTTTGTACTTCATTTTCACGCAAGAATCTCCTATAACAAGTCTGATCAAAACCTTTAAACTTTTAAAAACTAAAAAAATTGAAAATTTCAACTTTGATCAGCAAAGAGCCACCTACAAACAATTATGTGCCGCCTAAAAACAATTTTGTGCTTCCTACAAACAATTTTGGGTCACCTACAAACAATTTTGTGCCGCCTACAAACAATTATGGGCTGCCTACAAACAATTTTGGACCACCTACAAACAATTCTTAGCTGCCTACAAACAATTCTAAGCCGCCTATCAACAGGCCAACACCGCCTGCGAACTATAGAGTGCCACGTAGAGGAATTCCAGTTACCGCGTAACAACATTTAAAGGCCGCCTACACATAGGCAAGTGCCACCCAGAAACAAAGAAGGGAAAACATGGGGTATTTCCCAAGGGTTTGGAAAGATTCTGAAATCATATTTGGATACCCTTTTTGGAGTTATTTCTATCCAATACAAAAAATAGATCATATTCCTTCAACCATTCATGATGATGAATCTATTTGAGAAACAAATCAACCCTATGGTGGAGAACAATTATCAAAATCAAGATCAAAATCTCCATAGGACTCAATACAATGAAGTAACTGACGATGCAATATTGGAGGCATCCCAAGATCCCATATTCCTTGAAATCATGGAACAAATTTTGAAGAAGGATAAAGAAGCATATTTTTCTCAATCAGGAGCTAAGCTTCCTCATAACTATGACACATCAACCTTGAGGAAGAATGAGGAAAAATAAAAAGATATGTCATCTAACACACCATCATTAAGATCAATTTTTCCTTTTCTTTATGATGATGGGTCATCCGTATCTTCATCTTCTTCATGAAATGAAGCATTTGAGAGAAACAAACCTATCTTGGATCAAGGATAATTTAATGACCACCCTATTTGTGATCAAGATAAAAAAAAAATAAGAGCACGGTATCACTCTCAAGCAAGGTCTAATGCACAAACCCCTATCTAGTAAGGTTTCTCCCATAGCCTTTACTCCTTTCATCCTTCGTCCATCTCATAGAGCTTCACAACTATCCAAAATTCTTCCACCAAAGAGCAAGCTGAATGATGATACTTTCCACGTTGACTATGTCTACCCTCAAGGGCTACCTCTGAAAGAAACCCAAGCTAATTTACATCTTTGTATAAATCATTTCCATGCTTCAAAGATCATAGAACCTAAGCTTCCATGTGCTTCAAAGCCTATTAAAAAGGATTATCCATCATTCTTCCAAACATTTCCCACACATATCCAAGCATCCACCTTGTCCTTAGAAGTGGCTCCATGTCAAGAGGATAATCCAAAGAGAAAAGAAACAAGTATCAATAAAGATCAAGATCAAGATTCTATACAATCCCCTCCAATATTTGATGAGGGTCCCATATCCATAGAAGCTTGTGATGATCCCCTTGCACCCTTTCATGTATTCCAAGCTGATATCCTCCCATTTCATGAACAAAGTGTCCTTCCAAGCTTTATACCTAGTCCAATTCCCAAGAAAGATCAAGATATCCCTTCTACCATTTCCAATGAACATATTGAAAATCAAGAGCAAAGAACCCTCACTACACCATCCTAAGATCCTTGTCAAGATCAAAATACCCCGTCAACTCCTTGTCATATTCTTCCATATTCACCTCAAGAAACCATCATTCCTCCAAATCCCTTGGATGATGATAAATCCCTTCAAGATTCATTTGATCGTATCAAAGTTTCTCCTATGAAAGCTACTCATGAGCCTATTGGTAAAAAGATAAATCTTAAAGATGAGAGTCTTGGCATTATAACTCACTCCAAAGATATTGATATCCCTTTCACACCTTATCTTTCTCCATTCAAATGCAACTATATGCCTTCACCATCCTCCAAATCCATTTTGGGTTTCTATGTCCCAAAGATAAATTCTTCATCCCTTCCATTCATATTACGCCCGTATATTCCTCCATCAACCATGCCTACCATCCCTAGTTCTCCATTCACTTACTCTACCATGTATCAAGATCAATGAAGGCACACATACTTGAAGAATGTTCAAACATCCATCCATATGAACCCTCCATATTATTCCTATTCACCCACAATACCCAAGTCTTTTGGAAGCAATTTGGATGTGCAACATAAAAATCAGAAATCCAAGAATCCACATGTGTATAAAAATCACCATGTCCCATCTAACTGACATGTGAATGAAGAGAAAAAAGAAATATCCAAAAGGCCGCAAAGGTCCACAAAGCAAAATGAAATATCCAAAAGGCCGCAAAGGTCCACCAAGCAAAAAGAAAAATCAACGAAAATGTGGGTTCCTAAATTCCTCATTGAAGAAATGCTTTCAAAAGAATCACAAAAGAAAGACAAATCAAAGACTATATGGACTCCCAAGTCACTTTTAAAAGACTTGCATACAAAGGAAAAATCAAACTTGACATTTAAGCTTTTAAAGGCTTCCACTCCATCTCCTTCCAAACATTTTCCACCTTCCATGTCTACTTTGGGTTCCTATATCCCAAAATCCACTACCTCAAATACATCCTTACCTCCTCCATCCATTGTTCCTCCATCATTCCACCACCCTTCAAAGTGTGTGTCAAAGTTGATCTTGCCAACATTTCATCCAAAACATACCTTCTTCTTATCCTCACATTCATTATCCAACACATACTTTCCATCTTTCCATCCCTCTTATCCAATCTATGGCATAAAACCTTCACCACCATTTACCCTTATCCTTCATATGTGTCCATTTTCATCACCTTATCAATATCTTTGAGCATCCTAGCCATCTTCATGGTTTATTGTAGCATATCTTTCAGAAGAGCATTGTCCAAATATCCAGATGTTGGGGAAATTTTGAAAAATACAAAAAAAAGAAAAAAATTGAAAAAAGGAGAAAAGTGCCTTGGTGAAAACCTAGCAATAGGTGCCTTGGTAAAAGAAAAAAAGAAAAAAAGTAAAGAGAAATCAATCCATCCTATGGTGAAAACCACTTCTTGTGGCACCTTGGACAAGTACCATGATGAAAACTTGGCAAACAGGCGTCATGCGTAATTCCTTCCTCTTGCACTCTACACTTGGGGGAAAGTTTCATCCATGTTATCCTTCCTCTTCCATATTCTACCATTTATCTCACTTGCATCCATATTCCATCTTTTACCTTTGGTCTTGACAAGGTTGAACACATCCATGGGCATCAAGTATCTTGACACCATTATCCTTTTCATCTGCTTATTCACTTGTTGCATTCATACTACCCTATCATGATCTTATTTCTCCCCAATCCACCTTCATCATTCCTAAGAAGTATTTCCATAATCCCAAATCATCCCCTCATAGCCATCATCCCTTTATCCTAATCATGTTATCTTATCCACATCTTACCCAAATTGATCCATTGGTCTTGATCGAAAATGAAGGACATAAAGTGCAAAATTTGTTATCAAAATCTTCTTGACATGTCCACTCTTTTGGACTACTCACTTTGATGACATCAGGTCATTATCCCATATGCTATCTAGAAATGCATCATTAGCTTTCATTTCTTATCCAAAAACATGTTTCACATTGCTATATCCTTTTTCCTTAGCTAGGGTAATCTTGAGGAGATGGTCCTAGGGGTCACATCCACACATTTCATCCATCATGACCTTTCCATTTCTAATCCATCAGCTTCCAAATCTAGCTTTCATGTCCTATACCTTGCTAGACATTGGGGGAAACCCAATGTGATCTTGTTTGAGAGATGGTAAATTCTAAAAATTCTAAAAATAAAAAAAACAAAAAAAATTCAAAAATCTAAAAATTCCAAAAAAACAAAAAAAATCTCTAAAAATCCAAAAACATTTAAAAATTCAAAATCCAAAATCTTGTATAAAGTCTTTGAGCTGCATCGTTACATTCTAGGTCTCAGTTTCTCTAAGTTTCACATTGATCACATTTATCACTTGGGGGCAGTCGTTATGAATTTTTGGTACCGAACGGATTCAAAAGTGCTCCATCTTGGTCACACATCAGAAGCAAATTTTCAGATTCAGAGGAGAGAGATTTTGGAACCTTTGATGGATATCATTGTTCAACCCTAAACAGTTTGATCCCACCACTTGATCCTTGAACTTCATTGACTTATTTTATCAGGATTAAAAATTGACAAACTCTAAATGATCAGAATGTTTGGAATTCTTTTTTAAAATCTTGATACATTGCTGCACACTTGAAATTTTTGATGGGTTTTTCATTGAATTTTTTGAGTCATGTCTTTTTAGCTAATCGATGATGTTTTGACTAGATTGGCGATGATGGAGACATGATGTTTTCTTGGCTTTTGTGTAACTATCTTGAGGAAATTTTTTTAACTTGTGTGAATTAGTCTAATGAAATGGTCATCAAAGAACCATCGAGGACATTCATATAGGAAGGAGGGTTAACCTTTATTTTTTCACGTAAAAGTATACCTTGGCTATTTAGATCTTTAATATCTTAATACCAACATCCACTTGCAACATTGAATCTGATTAAACCGATATTCATACTCCCATAGTTGGTCATTCAACTAGTGAGGGTTGTACTAGTTTCCAAAGGGGTTACCAAATGAGATGAAAGTCATATTCATATTGTTATGGTTGTATTGGCACCAGTAAGGATTGTATTGACTCCTAGTTCCACAATGCTCAATGATGAAAATATATCATGGTTACATCATCATATGTTTGATTTATTAAATTGATCAATGCTACATCAAGGATATCATCACTATGCATCTTCTCACCTAGGGGAAACCTCACCATCTGATCAACTCAGAGAAACCTAACTCTGTTTATCCCTATCCCTATATCTGCACCTAAATCACATCACATGCCCCTATCTATTAGCCTCCCACCATTAATCTCCCAACCCAATCCAATCCAATCAAATATCAATCAGTTGAATCATCCAATTGATCATCTAACATCAATCATTTATCCTATCATCTATTTTCTCATCTTGAGCGCATCAAATTTCCTAACTCTAGATCTTGAGGAAGGAAAATCAATCCATTTGTTCATCTCTCTAGATCTTGAGAGTGAATTATCAGTTTATCCAATCAATCCATTTGTTCATCTCTCTAGATCTTGAGAGTGAATTATCAGTTTATCCAATCAATCCATCAACCTACCTATCTGATTGGCATCATACAACATCAACCAAGTGATTATGACTGACATCAAGTGATATCCAAACATCATCAAATTATCTCAAACATCAACAACATTTTCTCAATCATAGCTGTTATCATCAAATTATTTTCACACTGGGGCATGTTTTGTTTCCAGGATCATCATCAATATTTTTCAGAAATGAAATCATCTTGGATCTAATCTCCATCAGTTTCATCCAATTTTGACATCTGCACATCAAAATCCTTTCATTTCTGAGGGGCCATCATCATATCATCAAACTGGGATTTTGCATCATATCTTATATCAAATCCGTGGTATTAAAAATTCAAACTTTTATCAGTGTGGCATCAAATCAAGTTTCACATCAAGGTTTCACATCAAGTTTCACATCAGCGTTTCACATCAAGTTTCATATCAAGGTTTCATATCAGGGTTTCACATAAAATCAATATCAGGTTTTGCATCAAATCAGACATCAGTATCAAATCAATGATTAGGACATCAAGTTTTCTTTGAATCAATGTGCTTCACACATCAATTCAAAGAGGGGCATTTGTAGACACCTAAAATTGACCAGGTGTATCTTAAGCATTCAAAATTGTAAATCTCAGCTAATTACCTCAAATCTCATCTCAATGCATTAAAATGGATCAAATCAAATGGACATTTATCAAGCAAAGTGGTCAAAAATCAAATTAAATCAAGGGATTAAATAATCATGAAACCAAATAATTAAATTCAAGCCTTTAAGGGATTAGGGTAAAAACACAATAATCTGTCACCCTTTTACAAAGGAAAAGGACAACAACACCAAAACTGTAAAACTTCAAGGGCATAAAAGTCAAATTTCTATTGAGAATTTGAAGATGATGTAAATTGATGAAATGTGTCAAATAGGATGAATTATATACCTATAATTTTTTTTTTAAAAATTGAACCAAAATTAATATGTTTTTTGAAATGTTTAGGTCTATTTTTCATTTTTTGAAAAAAACTGTAAATCAGGGAGTTTACTTCCCGCCAAATCATTATAAGTAAAACATTGTTTTTTCCTCCAATTTCAGAATATATTTTAGATGAAATGTATAGGTAGTGCAGAAAAAAAGAAAGAAGTGTTTTCGATGTATAGTTTGCCCGTTATAAGTATTCAAAGTCAAACTTACTTTAAATCAATAGCTTTTGTCTCCCGCCATTTTTATCCTATCAAAACTATACCAAAAACCAAATAAATTATATATTATTGAAGATGACTCTCTTGTCTAGTGTTATCTATGATTTTAAAAATTTTATGAATTGATTTAGATTTTTTTTATATCATCCAAAGCAATGACTTCTGAAAGATTTAATAACCTACATATAGTTTTTAATGAATTTGTTCAATGTTTTGTAGTCGAAACAATATAAAATTTATATGTCAAGAATCGTAGCTTCAAGATCTAGAAAATGGCACTTTTATTTTTTTGACATTGTCTAGTTTGAGCAGAGAAAAAACCAGTAGAAGTGCAAAATTTTGGATTTTTTATGTTTTTGGAGGTTTGGCTACCACATGGCATGCCACCTAGGTAGACTTGGCCAAGTCCTACTGGATCTCCCATTGCCTCACACACGAGCCAACTTGGCCTCATAGGCGCCATTCAGTGCCACATTGACTAGGCCGAGTTGGACAGGGCTGAGTCTAACTCGGCCGAGTCAATAAAATTATCCTAAAAGGTGACAGATTATTGTGAATTTACCCTTTAATCAAAGTTATGCAATTGATTTTAATCAATTAATTGTATAGTTTAAAACAAAGAGATCAAATCCAACCCATTCACCCTTACATGGCTAAATTAATTAAAAGATTGAGTTATTTAATTCCTAATTTCTTTGAGGACAACCACTCAATTTTCCCTCCATTTGAAAGCACCTCAAAGATTTTTACTCAACCAAGGTTTGATCATGATCAAATCACTCTACCCCCTACCCTTGGGAAATTGCTATAAATACAAGCCATTTTTTTTGTGTTTGGGATCCAAGAATTTCAAGAGCAAAGCATCCTTATTATAGGCATTTGGAGAGCATTTGAGAGCTTTTGAGAATATTTTAGCATTTGCATAGAATTTAGAGTATCAATTTTAGAAGAATTTGTTGATTTCATAGCATATCTTGGAGCATTTGAGGTAGATTAGAGCATGTTTATCATTTTATTCTCTTTCTAGGATTGTCCTTGAGAGAGATTAAGACTGAGAGCTCTCTTAACAAAGCTTAGATAAAGAACCATGAGATGACATGGGTTTAACTTCAATTCTTAGATTAAATAGCATTTCCTTTCCATAGAGTTGTTGTTACTAATCCTAATTTCTTGAAGGTGTAATCTCACACACACACCCTTCTTCTGTATGTTTACTGATAAGAAGTCTTTCTATTTACCGAAACACAATAAATAACTAGTGTATACTGATCAATCCAAATTTACTTAAGTGAAATGCAAAAAAATAAGGTAATGACTCATAGACACATTAACACATGGATTTTTAACGTGAAAACCCTGTTAAGGGAAAAAAAACTGGGACCGATACCCCAAATTTTCACTCTTCTAAAGTGAGCTCGGTTAAGAGCCAACCTTGTTAAAGGTTACAAAAACACTGTTAGGTGTGACCTTGTTAGAGGATTTAAATAGATAGTTTGTCACTTAGTATCTAGCATCTAATGCTACCATCCTTGATCAAACACTCACTTGGACTGTCAATAGGTATTGGGCATATCCAATGCTACTTTGTATGATCAAACTTTTTGATACTCCTTGGGATGTATCTAAATTACAAAAGACTTTTAAGTCCTCGATTAAGAGACTTGACGCTTCAATGGTTAAACTGAAACAATAAATTGATCTGTTCACATATAGAACTTGAATTTGAGATTTTCAGATCTATTGTAAGTGCATTACCTTCCTAATCAATATTATCAATTCAATACCTTTTTCCCACACTATTATTCTCTGTAATGTTGTATCTCTATTTTTCGGTGTCTATAGAATTTATCTCTTTCCTCAGCTTGATTGATCAGGTCTGAATAAAGACTTTCTTCTCCTTTAGAATCTCTTCAACATCGATTCTCTTGTCACTCCCCTTCACCATCTTCATAATGAATTAGGTTGTCTCTTTATAGACATGATATCACCGTTTCTTGGCTTTCTTGATCTTGATCTTGGCATGATCCACAATTCTCGCCAATTAGATTTAAAGAAAAACTCCAGTTTTATCTCATAGAGATATTGTTGCCAACTGGACAAAGCAAATTTAAATCCTTTACTTATCTCTGGCTTTATCTTGTCAATTAAAACAATGATAAGTATCAGTTAAGTTTATTTTTATCTCTTGACAGCTAAGCATTTTTTCATTTCTAAAATCTTTGTTCTGTCGGTCAATACTTCAGTTAGTCATCGGTAATAACTGACTGTTTTATCGGTGTTACTTCAGTTGTCTTCGAGATCTCTGTCCATCAGGCAACCCTATAATTCTATCCATTAGGTTACTCTGTACTTTTCTTATCGGGAAACACTGTGACTTTTCTCATTGGTAATGTTGTGCACTTTATCATTGGGTAACACTATGAATTTTCTCTCATTGATTTAGTCTGACCGTCGGTGTGCACTTCGTCGGTGTATACAATCACTTTGTGAATATTTGACTTATATGAATTACTGATAGCATAGTCTTTGATTCATTAGTTCTTTGAAGTCTTTAGTAGTATGTCCATGACCATACAAATTATATCAAGTTGACAACAATGAAAATACAATACATTAACTGATTTAATGTCTTGCATAAACTTTCTATGACTTGGTGATCATCAACTTAACATCTTCAAACATTCAATCAGTTATAGTTCATCAATCTCTCCATTTGGCATTGATGGCAACACACTACATTATCACACTATATTATCACTAATAAAATATGAAATATAATAGTTGAAGTTCATCAAAATACCAATCTTATGTACTATAACCGATACAAATATCTGTTCCTTGGTAAGATCATATAAGCTTAGATTTGATTCTTGCTACTTTCTCTCTGTCTTCAATCCCTTCACTAGATAGATGTAGAATCTTTCTTCTTTTGATGTGTTCTTCTCCCATGTCAAACTCTCTCCCTTTGACCATTCTCTTTTCTTTTTGATGTCTCTTGTCAGCAATTCTTTCCCTTTGTATGTACTCTTCTTTTCTGGTTACATTTGTCCCTTTGGATAATGTGATGGATATAATCTCTCCTTAAGGGATATAATCTCTCCATGAGGTGATAATGTATATAATCTATCCTTAAGGGATATAATCTCTCCCTGAGGTGATAATGAATATACTCTCTCCCTTTGATAGCAATGCCAAACAAATATTTGATAGAAATGCCAAACGGTCCTTTCTATCCATAATATACTCCTTGAATTTCCGAATCCATCAACAATACAACTCTGGTTCTCGGAGTAGATAAATATTTTTCTATATATAGATTTATCTTTGAAGTCCATCTCTTTGATTGCATTAACATGGATGATATTCTGATAATATGTAGGCTGATGTAGCCTTCTAGTCATTTTACTAACTAGTAGACAAGGGTCTAACCCCTAGTCCCTTTCTCAAGTACTCAAATGCATCCTTGGGCAGTGGCTTGGTGAAGATATTAGCTAATTGTTCCTTAGATTGCACATACTCAAGTATAACCTCCTTTTCTCGAAGTTGTTCTCTTAAATAATGATACTTGATAGCAATATGCTTTGTCTTAGCATGCATGACTAGATTCTTGGAAATGTTTATTGCACTGGTATTATCACAATAGATAATTATTGGTTCAAGAATTTTCATATGCATACCTTCCAGTAACTATTTGATCCATGCAATATTTGAGCAGTTTGCAGTAGCAGCAACATACTCTACTTCTGCAGTAGACTGAGAGATACATCATTGCTTCTTTTTGATCCATGTGACAAGTGTGTCACCCATAAAGAAAGCTCCTCTAGTTGTGCTCTTTTGGTCATTAATATTTCCAGCCCAATCAGCATTGGTAAAGGCCTTAAGTTCAAATTTTTCTTGTCATCTATACCATAAGCCATATTCCTCAATATTCTTTAGATATCTTAGGATTTATTTTAGAGCAGTCATATGTGATTCCCTAGGATTAGTAGAAAATATTGCAACTATTCCTAATTCATGTGCAATATCTGGTCTAGTATGTACAACATACATGAGTTTTCTAATCATTAATCTATACAAATTCTAATTTACCTCTGATGACTTGTCCTCCTTTTTTAGCTTACATCCAGTTGCCATCAGTGTTCCAACTAGTTTGGAATCTTTCATCTTGAATATTTTTAGCACTTCCTTGATGTATTTGGATTATGTAATGAAAATACCTTCATCTTGTTGCATGATCTATAGACCAAGAAAGAACTTGATCTCTCCAAACATAGACATCTCAAACTATTTTCTCATTTCATTTGAAAATTATTTGCATAGCATATCATTGCCTCCAAATATGATATCATCAACAAATATCTCAGCAGTCATAATGTTAGCATCAGTATCCTCCTTCAAATAAAGATTACTATTTTCACTAGTTCTTACAAATCCAATACTTATGAGATAGGAATGAAGTCTTTCATACCAGGCTCGAGGTGCTTGTTTCAATCCATACAAGGCTTTAAGTAGTCTACATACTATGTTCATTTTTTCTGGATCAGCAAACCCTTCTGGTTTCTCAATGTATACCTCTTCCTCAAGTATTCCATTTAGGAATGCAGACTTGACATCCATTTGGTATACCTTGAATCCTTTATATGTAGCATAAGAAAGTAATATTATCACTCCTTTTAGCCTAGAAATAGGCACAAAGGTCTCTCCATAGCCAATCCCTTCTTCTTGTGCATATCCCTTGCATATTAGTCTTGCTTTGTTTCTGGTGACTTCTCCATTCTCATTCAGTTTATTCATGAATATCCATTTTGTACCAATGACATTCTTGTCATCTGGTCTTGATACAAGTGTTCATGTCTCATTTTTCTCAATCTACTCAATCTCCTCATTCATATAAATAATCCATTCAATATTATCAAGTGCAACATTGACATATTTTGGTTCAAAATCACAAATAAGACATCTTGTGTTTAGAGACTAACTTATGGTTCTCATACCATCTTTCTTGTCTCTTATGATATGGTTCTGTGGATGGTTCCTTTTGACATATCTGGCAAGTATAGGTTCAATTCTTTGTCTATCATGTTGATCGTCATTGTGTCCTTCATTCTGATCTCCATCACTTGGTACATCATCTCGAGCAATATCCTGATTGTCGATATTTGTAGCTTGATGCTTAGGTGCAATAATCTATTTCTTGGGAGCTATACATTATTTCTTGGATAGAGTGTCAGTTTCTTCATTGTAGACAAACCTGTTGTAGTCCTCTAGCTCTTTTGTGCTTTCCTTTAATTCATTCTTCTCTGCAAATTCATCTATCTTTACATTTTCACTTTCAACAATTTTGTTAGAGGCTTTATTGAGACATTTATAAGCCTTTCTCTTGGTGGAATACCCTAGAAAGATTCTTTCATCACTTTTGGAGTCAAGGTTTTCATTTCTATCATCTTTTAAGATATAACATTGACTGTGAATTTTTTTGAAGTAACTTACATTGGGTGTGTAACCATACCATAGCTCATAAGGTATCTTTTTGGTGTCTTTCTTCAATTGTACTCTATTCAATGTGTAAACAGTAGTACCGACAACTTCCCTTCAGAAGATTTGGGTGATGCCTTTCTCTATCATTAGTGTCTTTGCACAATCAACAATGGATCTGTTCCTTCTTTAAGCAATTCCATTTTTCTGTGGTGTTCTCAGTGTAGAGACTTGTCTTTTGATTCCATGCTCATTACGAAAGCTAGTAAATTCATCTAAAATAAATTCCCCTCCTCTATCTAATCTTAAGCATTTAAATTCTTTACCACTTTGTTTTTCTACCATTGCTTTGTACCATTTGAACATCTTGAATGCTTGAGATTTATCTTTTAGAAACATTACTGTCATCATTCCAGAGTAATCATCAACAAAGAGAATAAAATATCTATCACCATAATAACTCTTTGTCCTCATGGGTCCACATAGATCAGTATGGACTAATTCTAGAATGGCATCAGATGCATGGGTTTTGGTTTTGAAACTAGACTTTGTCATCTCACCTTTTTGACAATTTTTGCACGTGATATTATCTAGCTTAATCATCGTCAGTAAGCTTCTTACATTTCTTTTTCTGCTTATCTTTATCATGTTTTCAAAGTTTACATGACACAATCTTTTGTTCCATAACCATATGTCTTCATTTCTAGCCATTAAGCAAGTGGTGTCAGTATCATTCAGATAAAATATTTACCTTTTTTCTACTCACCGGTACCAATTAGACTTCCTGATTTATTGAAGATCTTTGCCTTCTTATTTTCAAATGCTACTCTGTGACCTAAATTATTCAACTAAGAAACAATCAATAGATTATAATTCAATCCTTTCACCCAATAATATTTTTCACATTTTATCAGGTTATTCAACATTATAGTTCCTTTACCTTCAAGTGGACAAGGTGTGTCATTACCCATTCTTACTAAACCACTATTATAGTATTCAAAAGTCTCAAAATTTTGTTTGTCACCAGTCATATGGTGAGTGCAGCCACTATCTATGATCTAGACATCATTTTTACTAACTTTAGATATGAGTGTAGTTTCTACATGCCTTTCTTCATCATCATCTGAATCATCTTTTACTGCCACAAACACCATCTCAATGTCTTCATCAGATTTAGTGTCAGTATCTTCATCTTTGCATTTTTCTAGGTAACTGGCCTTCTTTCCTTTGTCCTTGTAGTCTTGGGTATCTCTTCTTTCTGATTGTTGGTTGCTTCTATAATCACCTCTATCAAACTTATTTTCAAATAATCTATCATTACTTCTGTCATATTTTCTTCAGTTAGGACATCTTGTAGCAAAGTGTCCAATTTATTTATAATTAAAAAAAATAAGTGGTAATTTACCTTTGTATTTATCTTTTCCTCTCTGCATTCTTCTAGCCATAAGTGCTTCAATTTCATCAAGATCTTCTTCTTTTACTTTCACTATCACTATCTTTTCTCATAGTGTGTTTATGACTTGATTTACTTATTCTCAAAGAATATTTGAATGCAGAATCTATGTTTGGTAAGACACTATTATCAAAGTTATTCATCTCAAATGAAATCAGTCTTCCAATAAAACTATCTAGAGTAACATTGCTATTTTCTACTACTCTAATTTATTGTTTGGCAGATACTCTAATAGCATAAGTAGGCAGTAAAGTTCTTAGAATTTTACTTACCATTGTATCTTCATCTAGTACACCTCCAAATCCTTAGATAGAATTGAATACCTCTTTGATTCTTGTGTTGTACAGTGTGATGTTTCACCTTATTTCATTCTAAGATCATAAAACTTTCCTCTAAGGCTTTCTGCCTTGGCCCTCAAAACATTTTCATCACTTCCATATACAAGCTTCAATTTGTCCCACATCTGCTTTTCATTTTTGCATGCTTTGACATCTTCAAATTTAGCATCAAAGAGTGAGGAAGAAAGCTCTATCATCATGTGGTTGTGCTCATGCTTCTCTCTCATTTGTTCAATTATGGGTGCTCCTGTGGGTAGTATCTAAGTATTGAGTAACATCATTTCCAATACCTGATAAGTGGAGTCTTATTCTGCTTTGCCATGAAGAAAAGTTGTCTTTGTTCAACTTGGGCACATCTCATATATTCATCTTGTGATCTTTAGCTTAGGTCTTGAAATCTTCCTTCTAAGCACACAAGCTCTGATACCAATTTTTAGTAACAACTAAGAGGGGGTGGGGGCGGTGAATCAGTAGACACAAAAATTAATCCTTAAATCAACCCTTTAAACTTATTACCACTTTTAAGCCTCTATTCATATTTAGTCCTACAAGATGAATGCCTTGAAATACTAATAACAAATTACTACTTATCGAAATGTTTTGTAAATCCTTCTTCTGTATGTTTATCAATAAGCAGTCTTTCTATTTACCAAAACACAGTAAATAACTAGTGTATACTGATCAATCCAAATTTACTTAAGTGAAATTCAAAACAATAAAGTAATGACCTATAGACACATTAACACATGTATTTTTAATGTGGAAACCCTGTTAAGGGAAAAACCACTGGGACCGGTACCCCAAAATTTCACTCTTCTAAAGTGAGCTCGGTTAAGAGCCAACCCTATTAAAGGTTACAAACACACTGTTAGGTGTGACCTTGTTAGAGGATTTAAATAGATAGTTTTTCACTTAGTATCTAGCATCTAATGCTACCATCCTTGATCAAACACTCACTTGGCCTGTCAATAGGTATCGGGCATATCCAATGCTACTTTGTATGGTCAAAATTTTTGATACTCCTTGGGATGTATCTCAATTACAAAAAACTTTTAAGTCCTACTCGGTTAAGAGACTTGATGCTTCAATGGTTAAAATGAAACAATAAATTGATCTGTTCACATATACAACTTGAATTTGAGATTTTTAGATCTATTGTAAGTGCATTACCTTTCTGATCAATATTATCAATTTAATACCTTTGCTCCACACTGTTCTGCTCTGTGCTGTTGTATCTCTGTTCATCGGTGTTTGCAGAATCTAACTCTTTCCTCAGCTTGATTGATTAGGTCTGAATGAAGAATTTCTTCTCCTTCAGAATCTATTTAGCATCTATTCTCTTGTCACTCCCCTTCACCACCTTTGTAATGAATTAGGTTGTCTCTTTATAGACATGATATCACCGTTTCTTGGCTTTCTTGATCTTCTTGATCTTGGCGTGACCCACAATTCTTGCCAATTAGATTTAAAGAAAAAATTCAATTTTATCTCTTAGAGGTCTTCTTGCCAACTGGACAAAGCAGCTTTAAATCCTTTACTTATCTCTGGCTTTATCTTGTCGATTAAAAGAATGAAAAGTATCAATTAAATCTATTTTTAGCTCTTGACAACTAAGCATTTTGTCATTTTTGAACTCTCTTTTCTGTCGCTCAATACTTCAGTTATTCATAGGTGATAACTGACTCTTCCGTCGGTGTGACTTTAGTTGTCTTCAGGATCTCCATCTGTCGGGCAACACTATAATTCTATCTGTCGGGTTACTCTGTTCTTTTCTCGTCGGGAAACAATGTGACTTTTCTCATCAGTAATGTTGTGCATTTGCTCGTCGGGTAACATTGTGACTTTTCTCTTGTTGATTTACTCTAACCATCGGTGTGCACTCTATCAATGTATACAGTCACTTTTTGAATACTTGACTTATATGCATTATTGATGGCATAGTCTTTGATTCATCGGTTCTTTGAAGTCTTTGGAAGTATGTCCATGACCATACAAATTATATCAAGTTGACGTCAATGAAAACACAATACATTAACTGAATTAATGTCTTGCATATACTTTCTATGACTTGGTGATCATCAACTTAACATCTTCAAACATTCAATCAGTTATAGTTCATCAAAAGTAGTCTTAGATTGGATTGAAGGACTTGAGAACCATTTTGAATGTGATAGGATAATATAAAACCAAAAAGTGAAAGTGGCTAAAGCAAGGCTTGGAGGTTCTTCATTCACTTGGTGGAAATCCATCCAAGATGAGAGGGATAAAGAAGGAAAGAAACTCATTTCCACTTGGAAAGCAATGGTAGATAAAATCAAAGAGGCATATGTACCAGAAGATTATGAGATTTAGTTGCATAAAAAAAGATAGAGCCTAAGACAAAAAGAGTTGGATGTTAACTCATACACATAAGAGTTTCAAAAACTATGCATGAGATCTAGAGTTGTAGAAGATGAGAGTGTGAAGGTAGCCAGGTACTTAAATGGATTAAGGTGGACTATACAAGATGAACTTAGCATCTTAACCCCTACCATAGTATAGAGGTGCCACCAATTGGCTATTAAGGTGGAAAAAAAGTTGAGGAAGAAACACGATTCAAGAAATAATAGAGGTAGAGGAAGAGAAAGAGATGGAAGAGGCCATAGAGGATGTTATGGAGGTAGGAGCACAGAGCCAAAGACCCAAGGTGAAACTAAATTAACTAAAATGCATGAGGGAAGCTCAAGCAGAGGAGGCTTCAATAGAAGAAGAGGCTCCAATAGCAATTGGAGAGGAAGGAACAATGGGTAAGGAAGAGGTTCCTATTTTTCAATAATGAAGTGTTATCACTGCAATCAAATGGGACATTCTGCTTATAGGTGTCTAGAGAAAGGGTCTACATCCCAAGGGAATGAAAAAAGAGTCAATTTTGTCCAAGAAGAGTCCATTAGTAGTAAAAAACATGCAGAGGTACCCTTAGAATTAGAATAAGGGGAGAATTTGATGATTAGGAGGACATTGATCAAAGCGCCAGTGAGAGAAGAACCGAGTCAGAGAAGAGCACTATTCAGAATGAAGTGTAAGATTATGGGAAAAGTATGCAAGGTCATCATTGACTCAGGGTCAACTAAAAAACTGTTAGAGGAGGTAGTTAAAAGACTTAAAATGCAGAGGATTCCACATAACAATCGATACATAATTACATGGTTGAACATAGGACATCATGTCCTAGTAAATGAACAAGCATGGGTAAAATTCACTATAGGGAGATACAAAGATAGGGTACTATATGATGTATTTCCAATGGATTCCTACCACCTCCTATTGGTAAGGCCTTGGCAATTTGACATACAAGCTATTCATGATGGAGCCAAGAATGATTAATCTTTCAAGAAGGATGGTGTAACCTTTAAAATCCAGTCTGTTGGTGCCCAAAAATACTGAATTGAATTTCCTTTGGACTTGCCAATCCAATGATGGGAAATCCAATTATTTTTGGCCAACTAATGGGAATGATCAATTATGATCCTCTTCTCCTACGCTTCTGGCTCTGTAGGACCAAGGCGGGTGAACCTTCACCTGAATAGGCTTTTTATGGCAGATAACCTATGTATGAAACTCAAACTTCCATCTCTCAAAGTATGGCAAGGAACTTGAAATAAATATAACTAAAATCAATATATCATGAACTGTAAATTGAAATACTTTAAGTAATTGAAATAATTTTTAGTAAATGTGTATGTAATTTAAAATGAACAGATAGATAAGATATCACAAAACTATAAACAATGAACTGAATAACTATAATACAAATAATGATTAGACCAGTGCATTATTCTACCATGGGCAATAGAGTCAAGATCATTCCAATCTTATGTTCAACCTCAGAGATAGTTTTACATGAAAAATTATCACTTCAAAGGTGTTATGGAATGTACATGCAACCTAAAACAAATTCA
>MU223735.1:2371476-2388571 GCA_018584345.1 Thuja plicata
GTATCCCATTTAATGTAATTCATCATATTATTAATTATTGGGCATAGATTTTAGGATTCCATTTTTTAGAGTTTTATCACTTTATAGGACTCTAAATTTTGCCAAAAATTGAGAACTCCAACACAGTCTCTACTAGAGGAAGGAGAAGTGAAATCCATAGGGCCTAATATCCTTTTGGCAGGTGAGAAAGATTTCTTAGAAGCTCTAGAAGTAGGAGAAGGAGTAGGATATGCACTGGTTTTGAAGCCCAAGGAAGAAAAGATAGAGAAGACAATGAAGAAGACATAGCTCCTCATGAAAGTGAAAGAATTGTTGAAGGAGTTCAAAGATATTGTAAGTGATGGACAACCAGCTACCCTACCCCCTAAAAGAGCCATTAGCCATCAAATATATTTCATCACAGGAGAACCACTTCTCAATAAAGCTTCATAAAAGATGGCCCCTCAACAAAATGAGGAGATTGCTAAGCAAATACAAGAACTCATAGACCAAGGTCTCATTAGGAAAATTATAAGCCCATGTTTTAGTCCAACTATCTTAGCCCCTAAGAAGAGGGGTACTTGGAGGTTGTGAATAGATTCTAAGGCCATTAATGGAATCACCATTAGGTATAGATTTCATATCCCATGGATAGAAGACCTAATGGACTATTTAGGAGGTGCCAAGTACTTTACTAAAATTAAACTAAAGAGTGGACACCACCAAATTAGAGTCAAAGAAGGAGATGAGTGGAAGACTGCCTTCAAGACCACTGAAGGGTTGTATGAGTTTCTTGTAATGCCATTTGGGCTATTCAATGCCCCATCCACATTCATGAGGCTTATGAGCGAGATGCTGAAGGATTTCATTGGTAAGTTTGTAGTTGTCTATCTTGATGACATTTTGATCTTTAGCAAGTCTAGAGAATAAAACCATAAGCATCTATAAATTGTGTTTAAAAAGTTGCATGAGGAAAAGATAATGATAAATTTGGATAAGTGTGAGTTCATAAAGTAGGAACTAGTATATCTTAGTTTTTTTTTGTCTGATGGGAATCTCAAAATGGACCCAAGCAAAGTAGAGGCAATCATCAATTGGAAAAATCCTAAGATTGCCATAGAGGTGAGGATGTTTCATGGACTAGCTCAGTATTACAAAAAGTTTATCAAGAAATTCAGTGCTATAAGTGCACCCATGTTAGACACCATAAAAGGTGGAATGAAAACCAAGTTTCAGTGGAATGAACAAGATGATCAAGGATTTGAAGTATTGAAGAAGAGGATAGCCACACAACCCATCCTAATTCTCCCAAGTTTTTAAAAACTTTTCATAGTTGAGGGTGATGTTAGAAATGTTTCTATAGGGGCTATTTTGAGCCAAGAAGGGAGGCTATTGACTTTTTATAGTGAGAAGCTCAGTGATGCAAAGAGGAAGTACTCTTCCTATGACCTAGAGATGTATGCTATAGTCTAAGCATTGATAAAATGGAGGCACTATCTACATCCTAAGGAGTTTGTGGTCTATTTTTATAACCAAGCCCTTAGCTTCTTAAATTCCCAAGGTAAGCTCAGTCATAAGCACATGAAATGGGTGGAATACTTGCAGGCTTATACATTCAATATAAAGCATAAGAAAGGGTAACAAAATAAGGTAGATGATGCACTAAGTAGAAGGCTTTTGATAGTGCAAGAAGTCTAGTTGTAGAGCATTGGAATTGAAAGCTTTAAGGATTTATAATTTGAGAATTGAGAATTTGCAGAGGTATACAAGGTATGTAAAGAACTCTAAAATCATTTTCATGGTGAATTTTCTTTTTATACATTGTAGAATGAGTTATTGTTTAAGGGTAGTCAGATTTGTGTCCCTAAGAAGTCAATGAGGTAAACTTTGATTCAATAAAAGCACAATGGGGCCCTTAGTGGTCACTTTGGGGTAAACAAGACTCAAGAATTAGTGCAAAGATTTTATTATTGGCCTAGGATGAGTCTGGACATCAGAAAGTATATAAAATGTTGCATTGTTTGTCAAAAGGCCAAGGAAAATTCTTCCAATGCTGGTCTCTACCAACCCCTTCCCATTCCTAGAAGACCATGGTAATTCATTAGAATGGATTTTGTAGTAGGCTTACCAAGGAAAAAATAGGGATTGGATAGTATTTATGTCATAGTGGACAAATTCAATAAAATGACACATTTTGTACCTTGTAAGAAAGTCCATGATTCTTTTCAGATTTCTCTTTTGTCTTTTAAGGAAGTGGTAAGGATTCATGGCCTACCACTCAGTATAGTGTCAAATAAAGACTCAAAATTTATGAGGGTTTTTTGGAAAACACTGTGGCACAAACTTGGCACCAATCTGTCTTTTGGGTCTGCATATCATCCTTAGAAAGATGGTCAGACTGAGGTGGTAAATAAGAGCTTAGGTAATCTCTTGAGAGTCCTAACTAAAGAATATGGCCAGACTTGGGATCACATTTTTGACAAGCAGAGTATGCTTATAATGACACAGTCGATAGAACCACAGGAACAAGTCCATTTAAGGTGGTCTATGGATTGCATCCTAGAGGGTTTTTTGAGCTTAGAGAATTGAAGGATGGATCTAAAGGGAGTGGGTAAAATAAGGATTTTTCCCATTCCATGAAGGAGGTTCATGATTTAGTAAGGAAGACATTAGCAGAGAGTAATGCAAAGATCAAACTGTTAGAGATGCTCCAAGGTGTGCTTGCACAATCCCTTATCTAGGAATCTACTTGTCATAGCCTTCCCTAGATCTTAAGCTCACTTCTAGGACATTGATATTATTTTTTGTTCTAGCCAAAGACTCCCCTAACTCAACTCCAAGAGTTAGTCTCTTTGTGGTTCACCTTGAGGGATCACTACCATTAAGGTTACCTTCAAATCTTCACTCTACCTTGGATGACTCCAAGTGCAAATTCTTCACAACATCTTCAAAATTTCTGTAGGGGGTGTATCCATCATTGAAAAAAATAATGACATCCTTATAAATCCATTGGAATAGGACATCCATCCTTAATCAATTGACTTCAGCATTGACTCTCGTTTTGGTCCTAATAGAACTAATTGCTCAATTAGCCATATACAGAGGGTTTTTTCTCAATTCTTTCTCCAGACTTCCAAATAACCCCAAAAAATAAATTGAGATCTAAATAACGTTTTCCAATACCCATAATATTTTTTAGGTCTTTGGTACCTAAGTTGTCCGTATAGTAGAATCCTGAAATGTAGGACAAATAGGGCTAATTAGGCTAGAAATGTGTAGTCCACTGATTTCTACCTAGAAATATGCTTAGATGGATTTTTGAAGACCTAATATCACTTGTAGGTGTCTATAGGACTATTAAATCTCTAAAACCATACTTTTTTTGGAGCACTCAATCATTCCCCTGCAAATGCATACCTATTTCACTCTATCAATCCACTAACTAGACACTCAATGCTTGCCTTGGGCATGACTTTAAAAATAGAAAACTGGCTCTTCAAATTTCCTACCTTCATATTTTCAATGTATAGAGGCTCCCCTACCATATTAATCTAGACCCAAATGATTTCCACTATTGGATTCTATGGGGGAGCCATGAAACAAAAAACTGCCTAAACTACACCGACAACTAGACTAATTACAAAATAATTTACTAAGCTAAACAAATGAACTCAAAACTAGTATGCTACTGAGTAGAAAGTACTTATGATTATGTTTAATATGCAGAAAAAACACTAACTTTCACACTTCAATCCATCTGATCACATTCACACTCAATGCAAGTTCACTGTTACTGAAAACCAGAACACAAAGCTTTCATTCACTTCCAAAAATTACACTGCTCCACACAATGCCTTGGGAAATTGGATCTATTTTGCCTTAACATGCCATTCCCATGATTATAGGCCATTATGCCAACTACCCATCATGTTTCCTTGAAAGGAATCCATTTTTTCCATTTGTTGTCATGCAACATAAAAAGTTGCAAAAATGTTGTCAAGCAACATTATGACAACATTACATCTTTTGGCATAATTGTTGTTAAGGGTCTCCATTCAACCTATAATGGTGTAGAAAGAATCCAGGAACCATTTTAGGCACTATTATACCCTCTCCTAAGCCTTAAAGGATTTTAAACACTTTTAAACCCATTTTCCAACCTTAGGTATAATCTAGCTCTAACAACTAGAAAACAATAAACATCTAGGTTGGATTGAACATAGTCTAATCCACCTAGGAACACTCTTTTAAAGACCTTCTAAGGTTAAATTAAAACATATTGACTTGGCTAGGGTTAGTACAAGCCACTTCAAAAACTTAGGGACTGGATTTAGCCTTGGTGCTCCTGCACCATCCTTCCCAAATAGAAAGATTCAATCCACCCTTGGATTAAGCAAGTTGGTATCAATGCCAAAATTTTTGAACTTTGTCTCCCTTATCCATGTAGCATCTGCATCTTTTTGTCCATGCCACTTCACCAGATGTTCTTTGTACTCCTTCTTCCTAGGTTATTTTTATACTCTTGAATCCAATATGTGGTCTTCTTTCTTAGATGGTGTGGATGGTAAGTTGAGTTGCTCCACCTCCTATATGACCTCAGTTAAACTCTGATCTAGATATGGTATTGGTCCTTTGTATAAGACCAAGTCTACTACATTGATGACTAGAGATAAACCAACATCCTCTAGAAGTTCCTATAATACTGAGCTAAGCCATGAAAAATTCTCACCTCTATTGTTGTTCTTGGAGTAGGCCAATTCAAAATGGCTTCCACTTTACTTGGATCCATATTTAGATTTCCTTGGGACAACACAAACCCAAAATAAACTAGCTCCTACTTCATGAATTCACACTTTTCCAAATTTATCATCAACTTCTCCTTATGTAACTTCTTGAAAATATCTGTAGATGTCTGAGGTGTTCCTTTTTTGTCTTTCTATAGATGAGAATATCATGTAGATACACTACCACAAATTTTCCTATGTAGTATTTAAGGATTTTGTTCATAAGCCTCATGAATGTGGATGGGGCATTAGATAGCCCAAATGGCATTACAAGCCATTCATACAGTCCTTCTATGGTCTTGAAGGTTGTCTTCCATTCATCTCTCTCATTGACTCTGATTTGGTGGTATCCACTCTTTAAGTCAATCTTTGTGAAAAATTTAGCTTCTCCTAGACAGTCCATTAGGTATTCTATCCTAGGGATAAGGGACCTATACCTAATGGTAATCTGGTTTATTTCTCTTGAGTCAGTACATAGCCTCCAAGTTCCTCCCTTTTTTTGGTCCTAAGACAGGGGGTACGACAGAAGGACTAATGCTTATCCTAATGAGACCTTGGCTTAGGAGGTCTTGGATTTGCTTAGCTATTTCCTCATTTTGTTGAGGAGTAATTTTATAGGCTTCCTTATTAGGAAGCATAGTTCCTGGGATAAAGTCAATTTGATGACTTAAAACTCTCTTAGGGTGTAGGTTTTATGGTTGTCCATCACTCACAATTCCTTCATACTTCTGCAACATCTCTTGCACTTCCTTAGGCAATTCTATCTTCTTGACTGTCTTGTTTGCACTTTCTTCTTTTGGTTTCAACACAAGTGCAAAACCAACTCCCTCTCCTTCTTCTAAGGATTCTAAGAACTCCTTCTCACTAAACATAAGAGCATTGGGGCCTATAGAATTTATCTCTCCATCCTCTAACAGTGATTGTATTTTGAAAGTCACATTGTCCTTCTTGAAAGAATAAGAATACTTTGCTCCATTGTGCATGGCCTATGCTTGGCTAAACAATTGTCTTAGAAACCCATAGAATTAGACTTCTTATTTTAGGATTGGACACCCTAAATGGTTTCTACTTGGATCATTCAATCTCATTTAATTATCGACCAGGGACGTAAACTTGGAATGGTATTTGCAAAGTATATGCTTCAAAATCCATTGATTCTCATGGCTAAACCTATGAATTTGAAATGCATTAAGCTTCAGGAAATCTATGCTAACTCAAATAAATGCTTTTACTCTAGGAAAATAGTAATTACAGATAGGAACTGATCTACCCGCCTATGCTACATGAAGAATCTACTAGTTCTATTACTAGTGGTTGCAGGAACAACATAGTTCTATTTTACTTCCTTAAAACATGGAAATGAATTCTACTCTAACAAGGGAATGTTAGAATGAATTTAGAATAAATGAGAGGGGAGGGGTGAATTATTTATCCTCAAGTCTAGATGTAGAAAATAAAGCTTTTTGTATTTCAGATCTACTCGGCAGCAGTAGCATATGTCAACAACTTTAATCATGCAGTTTACTGTCTAATGTAATTAGCTTGTAGAAACATAACAGTAAAAAAAACCATAAGCATTTACACAAGTTGACACAAGTATTTATGGTGGAAACCCAATATGGTAAAAACCACCAGTAACATGCTACCAAGTTTCACCCTTCTAGAGTGAGCTCTGTGAGGAGCCAACCCTGTTAAAGCTTACAATAACACACTGTTAGGTGTGACCTAGTTAAAGGATTTAACCACCCTATCAGGAGTGGCCTTGTTAGAGGACTTAGAACATTCCACCTGAATGTCACCTTGTTGGAGGATTTATATAAATGACTTTTAGGTCAACCTTGTTAAAGGATTTTAACTGATACAATGGTTAGAAAGTAATCAGCAGTTGTGATCTGATACATACAACTTACTTTGCAAATTCAGATCCAATTATAGCTCTGATTTTAACTTACTAAGTGGCCTGCATTGTCATTTCAATCTTCTAATCTACTTGGAAATCCGTCAAGCAATCACACACGCAACTTTCTGCTTCTGTATTCATCCTTCTCTGCTAGGTCATGCCAATCAGTAAATCAACTATGCAATCCTCTTTCATACACACATGTACACCAATCAGTACATCCACATCCACATGCACACTTAATGAATAACCCCTTGAAGTTATCATATATCTCTTTGTCTAGGTCAGATAAATATTTCCCGCTTAATCAAGATCGTAGATCTTAGGTTAGGTCAGATCCAACAGATCATTCCATCATTACATTACATTTACTTCTCTAAAGTAGTCTCTAATTAAATCTTGAAACCATGCATTAATTACGGTTACCCATACATTAAATGGCGTGGATCAATCTTTAATTAACTTTACATATCCCAATAAAATTAACTAAGTCGGCCAGAGATCTCAAATCTCATCATTAATCCAAATACTATAAGTCGGCCAACATCACTATTTTCACTCGACAAATTCACTGGTGCTCAGAACTGAACAAACTTTCTCGTCACAAACAACTTCGCTTGGTACAAACAACTTTGCTCGGCACAAACAACTTCGCTCGGCACAAACAAACAACCAGAAAAACTATCTAATTACTTTGCCAAAGTGCCAACTAATAAAGTACCCTTTTATTTTCCTTAACTCAACCATTCACTTGGTCTTCTTGTTAAATCTTCTTCATCAATCAATAGATATGGTACTCAAATAGAAAACAATAGTCTCACCAGTTAAGGTTTGACATCAATGACAAAATAACAATTACTTGCATTGTCACTTTCCAATAGGGAATTCACTCACCAAGTGAGCCCCCTAGGATGAGTGAATAGACACACAATCAAGATAATAGAATTGAACTCAACTTGTGCATTCTATTCATTCATGGAAAATACACTAGATAAAATAAACAATATAACAATTGTATAAACTTCTATTCAAAAAATAACTACTAACCCGACTAACTCCAAAGAGTTACAATAGTCATCTTATTTAAAGGAAATCTACAACTACTCCCTAAATCTAAGTTCATTCAATTAATAAGGATCATTACAGATACATAATTCTTCATAACAGAAATATCAACCATAGAGAATAAGTCTTCCCAGAATATAGTACATGGTGCCTCTAGGTCTGCGCACTATCTTTAACAGGAAACTAAATTGACTTGTTCTTCCCTTGAAGATCTTGCAAGGATGCCTTAACTTAATTCAACCACTTTCTCGACCTCTTTGACATGATGGCATCTTTGTAGCAACAATTGTCTTTTGACTTATTCAGCATCACGATGTTGATCTTTAATTCACCATGACTGATCCCTGCAACATAATCAATGCACACACCACCTTCGAGACATACATATTTTCATCATTAATATCAAGAAAGAAGTGTTAGATTCCAATTAATACTCTTGTAAGGCACATGGCTATAGGAAGGAAACTACCCACAAACATAGTGGAGGAAATAGGATCATTCATTAGCATATAAATACTACATCTTATCATTTTATCCATCAGTTCCAAGAAAATATACTATGTTCCCTTTTCATCCATTTTACTACTTATGTCCTTACATATACAAAATATACATATTAAACCATAAGTTTAAGTATCTATTCTACAAGTAAACTGCTGGAAAGAAAATAAAAAGCATTTGAAAAGATGGCCTTTAAGGAGGCTCATCATTCCTCCCAATTGTCCTATTACTGGTCTCCAGGAATCATGAAGTTGCATATCTTGGCTCGTAGCCTTAGGTCACTAGCACTCTTTTCTCCTAACTCATCAATAGTATAGTTAAAATACCCATGATTTTCCTGAAGTCTTTCCCACCTCTGCACTTCTTTAGCCATGTCATGTTCTTCTGCACTTTCATTTACTGCTAACAAAGGCTGCAGGAGAATAGGCGATTGGAACATTAATGGAATCTAGTAATTATGCAGTGTTCTTCCCAACATTATATACCATAGAACTCGATGGGTGGCAAGAGTTAAGTTCTGTGGAGAATGAGGTTCATGAACCTTCAGAACATACGGCATCCTTACCCATCTATGCTTGGAAGCAGGGATTGCAGCCTCAATATTCTATGATGAGTGTTGTTCCCAGTCAGAATATGCTTATTCTCTGACTGGATAGATGGTTCTAGCTCCACTTGGGTTCATAGTGACTGAGATGCAGTCAAGAAGAGTTTGTCTAGAATGCTAAACTTCAGGCTACATTAGCAAAGGTGTATCTATTTCACTATTACTGTATGGAAAGGCCTGATGTTCCCTGCTTATCTCATTCTGTATCCAAGCCATCACTACTCTTAACAGAACATCTCCCACATACAATAGTGAATTCCAGTCCTTGTCATCTGGTACAACAAGATTATGTAAATATAATTCACATAAAAAAAAATTTATCAACATGGGAGCTCACTTAAATGCATCATAAAATTTATGAGGTGTGGAGATAGAAGGATTCAGTCCCTCTACAATCCTGGTTAATTTAAAATTAACAAATTGTTCCCTGAGGAACAGTGCATAGACTGGAGATGGCGACTTGCATGCCATTGCTTTAAGAATCAATTTAGTAATATATTTAACCCTTATTTCCAATATTGCAATCTGATATGTTTTCTGATCTAATTGATGAGCTTTCTCATCAATGGTTCTTTTCAGTTTTTACTTTTCTTAATTCCAATGTGCCCTTTCCCATTCAAAATTCTAGTACAAGATCAACCCTGGTACTAATGGCGTAGATAAGTCTGGAGGTGGCATGGGTCCCTGGTTAAGGATATCAATCCACCCTGGTGTAGGCTGAGGGGTTTTTACTGCCTCACTCTATGTGGAAGTCTCCCCTTTCCATACAACAAGAGTTTTTATTGCCTTATCCTCTTGACAGGATTCAATTTCTTTAGCTAGTGTATCTAACCCATCCTTGCTTACTTGTTCTAACACCTTTTCAACAATGTCCCCATTAATTGTATGGAATTCATCATTAGGTAGGTTTTTTGAATTATCAACATTATCTTTCCCAATAGAGCCTTCAAAAAATTCCTCTGACTCCTCAGAATTCCTATCACTATCTATGACGATGTAATCAATGTTAGGATCAGCTGTTGTTTCAAAATTTGTATGGTGGGAAATGGTGTCACTATATGTACTTTTCTAAAACTTTTCCTCATAAGAGGACTTCTCTACAGACTTAGATGACTCTATATTCACAAATTGAATAGGAGACTTGTCATCTCTGTTGACATTGGCATAAATTCTTGCACTCTTCCTAGCAAGATCTTTGTGTTTCCTCCTGCTGGTGGATATCTCCTAAATAGTTACCATAGGAGGTTCTTCTTGTGTCACTTCCTCAAAAGAGGGCAAGGATTCATCAGCTATGTTACTAACATTATCACCATGTGGATTCTATTCTAGAATTAATTCCTCTGATCCTAGGGTTTTACCCTTGTCTTTTTCCGAAGCAGACCTAGTTGTCATGGAAGGTGAGGTATCATTGGTCTCCATTCTTTTTCCATTCTTCCTATTAGGGATAGGAGTACTACTATTGCAATCTCTTTTCCTAGACATGTTATTTTTATAGGAAGAGACTTTAGGAATGACCTCTGCTCATTGAATTACCTTGCAAACCCCTATTGTTGTGCTAACCCTTCTTCCTATACCCTGGCCTCTAGGGCCGACCACCCTAGGCATCACTTCATTCATTTCTAAAAATTCATTCCAAGTCCCAATAAATTTCTTATTTAACTCCCTTTCTATAAGTAATTTGATTAGACAATGCCTGATTGAACTAGAGAAGGTTGTTTTTTCACAATAATAAATAAAAAGATAGGTAGATTTACCGATCTATCGTCATGGCGGAGGGCACTCAAGATCTTGAAATGCATCCCATGGAGATATTTGTAATGGCCTTCACAAGTGAAGTATGATATGATGAGTGTAGCTAGCTACATGTACTCCATGAGCATTGATACCCTTAAGGTACCTTGCTTCTTGTCAATGTCTAGCCGCAAATCACCATGCAAGGTGAATTGTGCCATAGCTGAGCGTAAATCAACATCTTTGAACCATTTCTCTCCTTCCTATGGCATTCTCATTAGCTCTTCCACAACATCCTCTGTGAACTCAATTCTTAACCCCTTTACCACTGCAAAACCATTATTCAGATTGTTTTGAAATTGTAGAGCAATTTCTTCATTAAATCCATTAAGGTTGAGACAGTAATCCAACATCCTCTTCTTCAAAAATTTTCATGGCTGGTTGGGTCTCCAAGTCGAACTCTGTGGTCTATCAACTCATGCCTCTGAAGGTCTCCTCCCATTTCTCCTCCCATTTCTATTAATAGAAATTTTTGCACAGAAGCTCTACAAAAGCTAAAACAAAATGGAAATTGCAACGGACTCAAGGTGTTGCAAATGAGAAAATAGGAGTACAAAATATCATATACTTCCAGGTAATTAAAAGTGAATGATATTTCATAAATACTTTCGCATGTGTTAAGGTCCACCACCCTAAACACATCGTGAAAAGACCATCATTAATTAAAATTTGGCTTTTAAAATTTTTTAATTACTTTCACATCAAATCATGATAATGTAATCACTGGGTGACAGATGGCTTCACACATGATGACAAACATCTTGAAAAGACAAGAAATAAATTTCATCCTTCACATGCTAATTTTGAAATTTGCAAACAAATATTAAATAATCCCTCCCCCAACTAAGTGTAAGGCATGGGTCCCACCAAGCCATTGGATGCAAGAGTAGAAAAAGAAAAAGAACACTAAATCCTAATTAAATGAATAAAATAATATACAAACAAAGGTATGTCTCACTAACCTGTGGAGTGTTGCAGGAAGAGTGTTCTCATATGCAACATGCACTGATGGAGTGATGCAATGGTATGAAAGAAAATGATAGAGAGAGGAGGTGAGGTGGATTTTATCGTGGATAAATTATTTCACAAGAAGTTAAATGTTTATTATAGAATCATTGATAAAAATCAAGGATTATTGGAAACCTAGGTCGAAGACCTAGATGTTGCTATTGCAGGAGTGCTACTATCATCACTATGCTGGAACTACTACAAGAAATCTTCACAGCTTGCGGGCTTGTAGTAGATATTGAGGCAAAGCCTATTCACAAGCAATTTGAATCACATAGGATCAATGGTGGAAAGATGAACCGTGCCATTATAAAAAACTGAGATTATTTCATAAGGCCTAGCCATCGGGTCTGAAATTTTCCTAGAGTATGCTGATAGAGTGAGTCATAGAGAAGGGCCCAATAACCAATGGAAAATTTCTTATCCTTGATTGAATTAATCTCTTGATTTGTTATTTCTTCCTACCCATTGGCCTGAGGATGGTATGGGGAGGTTTTACCATGCCTTACTGTGTACTCATGCATCAACTCAATAATAAGATTAGAAGTAAACTGTGCACCTTGATTTGTTACTATCTCATGAGGTACACCAAACCTGGTAAAGATATATTCATAAAGGAGTTTCGCTACCTTATGATCTCTAGCATGCCTCATTGCTTTTCCTTCAACCCATTTAGTTGCATAGTCAGTGCATACTAATATATATGACTTATAGTGAGAAGATTGCTTGATAGGTCCCACAAAATTGATACCCCATTAGTCAAATGGTGTCACCACCACCTGAGGCTGTAGGGGCATTTCACCTGACTTGGTTGGGTGCCCCATACACTGGCATCAATCACAGTGCCTGGCATGCTTAGCTCCATCTTTATGTAGGGTAGGACAATAGGAACCTATTGTCAATATCTTGTATGTTGTCCTCTTGCATGCAAAGTGGCCACCACACAGGTCATCATGACATGCCTGAAGGATTTCATAAGTCTCATCTTCGTGGATGTATCTTCTGGTGACCTGGTTAGGACCTGTGTAAAATATAAATCTTGATATCCATGAGAAATTGAATCTTTTATCAACTAGAACTCTACTCTCTCTTTGGGAGAAATGAGGTGGTGTCCTTCCTGTAGTAAGGTAGTTTACGATATCAGCCTACCATGGGTTGTAAGTGTTAATAGAGAAGAGGTTCTCATCAAGGAAGCTGTCATCAATTGGTGCAGGATCATCGGGAACTTGTAATCTAGATAAGAAATCAGTTACCACATTAGCCTTACCTGATTTATCAATGATTGTGACATAAAACTCCTGCATGAGGAGTAACCATCTTGCCAAACTATTAGATATGGCAGGTTTGTTCATTAAGTATTTGATTACTGAATGGTCAGTGTATACAAAGAATTCATAACTAGTAATGTAATGTCTGAGTTTATTAAGTGCATAGATTACTGCTAGTAATTCCTTTTCAGTAAAAATATAGTTTAGTTCAACACCTTGAAGATTCTTACTAATATAATAAATAGCATGGTCAAATGTACCTTCCTTTTGGCCTAGCATTGCCCCAATGACATATCCTGATGCATCAGTATGAATATGAAAGGGAAGCTTCCAATCAAGTCCTCTAAGAATAGGTGTTTGAGTCAGAAAATCTTTTAACTACTGATATGACAGTTCACAGTCAGTTGTCCAATCAAATTTAGCTTCTTTCTATAACAGGGTATACAATGGGACTGTAAGTTGGCTGAAGTCCTTAATGACTCACCTATAGTATCTAGCATGACAAAGAAAACTCTTGACATCCTTCTTCTTGACTGGAGTTGGAAGTGTAGTGATGACTGTAATCTTTGTAGGATCAACCTGGATGCCAAAGGATGAGAGGTAATGCCCTAAGACAACTCCCTCTTCCATCATCATGTAGCACTTCTCACTATTAAGGGAGAGGTTGTATTCTTGACATCTTTTAAGAACTTTCTCAAAGTTAGCATGAGCCTCCTCAAATGTAGTTCCATATGCAGTGAAGTCATCCATGTATATTTAAATACAGTCAACAAAAATGTCAGAGAAGATATTGATTACCGCTGTTGGAAAGTGGCAGGGGCATTGCACAATCCAAATGGCAAGACAAAATAAGCAAATGTTCCTCATGGAAAGGTGAATGTTGTCTTGTCCTGATCTTCAGGTGCTATCTTGTTTGGTTGTAGCCACTAAAGCCATCCAAAAATGAAAAATACTTTTTTCTAGCAAGGTTGTCAAGTACTTGGTCAATGAAAGGTAATTGAAAGTGGTCTTTCTTAGTGGCTTTGTTGAGCTCCTTATAGTCCACACAAACTCTCTATTTTACCCCCTTTTTGGGACAATAACTAAAGGAGAGACCCACTGGCTATCAGAAATGGGATAAATAAAGCCAACTTTAAGGAGTTTTTGTAGCTTGACCTTCACTATATCTCTTAGAGCAGGGTTGATTCTCCTTTGGGCTTGTCTAATTGGTCTGGACTCAGGGCTGATATAAATTTTATGGGTACAAAGCTTTTGGTCCAACCCCTTCATATTAGTATAGTACCATGCAAAGGCTTACTATCTGTCTTTCAACAGTTGGATAAGACTGGCTATCTAAGACTTCCTGAGGGTCTTGTTGACATTCAACTCCTTTCCTAAGGCTATTTCTACTCTTTTAAATTTATCTAGCATCATAAATTATGCAAATGAGGGTGACTTGATCTCATGTGGTAATAAGGTATGAAGATAATCAGGTGCTACAGGAAGCTTAGGTGGGTTATGCTTGGGAAATATAGTTTGGAGGGAATGGTTAGGGACATGAAAAGAGGATGCATAAGAACTATACTGGTTGGTAAGAATTTCCACCAGTATGTCATCTTCCTCTTGGGATACCATAAATGGATCTCTACCAATAACCATGAGTTGTACATAATTTCTCTCAAGGGCAACATCACCTAGGTCTGGCCAGATAACTTGGTCAAGTTCATCTTGGGGTTTGGATGGATAATACAGGGTTAATTTCTTTTTATGGATCCCATCAGATATTATCATTTTTCCTGAGCGGCATGCAATGCAAGCATCTATTGTGGCTAGCCAAGGCATTCCTAAGATTAATGGATATCCTCCTAGTGTGGCTTTGGGGGATATGATTATGAAATCTGAGGGGTAATCCAAGGAATCAAGTGTGACAACAATGTCCTCCACCATGCCATTTAGCTTCACTGTGGAATTATCAGCTAACTGGAGTATGGTAGGTGTTTCCCTTTAACCAATGATACTAAGTCTTAACAAAACTTCCATAGTCATCACATTGATGGATGCCCCTAAATCAATAAAGACATTTTGTATTTGGATACCGTTAATATGAATGGTAACCACTAGGTTGCCTGGATTAGAGTATTTAGGCATTAATACCTTACTAAGCATGAGATCAGAGAGCTGCCCAAGAAATGGACAGTGTCAGGATCTTTCATCTTTCTACCAGGGTGCTTAATATAGGCTTCCTTGATTGCTTTATTATAGATGTGAATTTATTTGAGGGAATCTAAAATAGGTATTTGGACAGTCATTTTCTTGAGTTGGTCACTCAAATCAGCTACAATAGGGCTTTCTTTTGAGGGTGTTGTTTGGGCCAATCTCTGTGGATGAGGTGGATTTTTCAAAATTGGAGTAGATTGCGGAATAGGTAGAGCAGTAGTGGGCTAATTCTCAGTTATTTCCTCAACATCAGAAAATTTAGTTATTATAGGCTCCTTAGGTGCAGGAAATGTTGTTCCTGATCTTAAGTGAATATCATTCACTTGCAGGGAGTAATCTTGCTTCTTGTTGTTAAAATTTGGAGTTGGTTGCACAGGCAACTGTGTTGGTTTCTAAGGATTACTATTGGCTGTAGGAGGTAGAGGCATAATAGCTTGCTACTGATTAGGCTAATTGGGTCCCCACTGAGGTTGTTGTTGCTAGTTACCATGTGGTTTCCATTGGTTATTCTACTGTGGCTGCTGATATTGGTTAAATTGATGTTGGTATGCGTTAAATGCAGGCTGTTGCTGATAGTTTTGGTTATACTATGGTTGTTGGTTAGACCAGTTATAATTCCAATTCTATCCTTGAGGGATAGAATTCTGAGGGTTTTGGTTTTTCCATTGACTACTATTATTATAACCAAACTTATTTAGGGGGTCTTGAGGCATACCTTATCGTTGAGCCAATGGTTTCCTCTGAACAACACAGAAAACCTCTCCATTCTCCTTATCTATAGCTTTAAACTCTATTGGTATTGAATTAGTGTCCATAGACACAACTATTTTGCACTTATAGTTCCTTTTCTTCTCTCTGCAGTGGGATCAGAATTCAGCCAACATAGCTTTTGCATCCTCCTTCTTCCTTCATGCTTGCATGTTGTCCAACTGGGTAGCAACATCATTGATGATGTCCTGCTTAAAGTCAAAGAAGATATTGGACAACTCCAATTTAGATACTCCTGAACCATTGGATTTATGAGGCAAGTCTCTTATTCCTCTCCCTTTCTTCACAGTAGCCCTTGAATAGTTCAGGCATATGTTCTTTATATCAGCCTAGTTCTTCCAAGTTATGTCTCCACCAGCCATCAGATCCAAAGCTTCTATACTCCCATCATTTACACCTTTTAGAAAAAGATGTTTTTGGGACTCCTCATTCAACTGATGCTGGGTATTCCACTACAGGTTGAACATAAACCTTGAGACATAGTCCTCCAAGGTCTTATCCTTCTTTTGAGACATTTTGAAGATGTCATCCCCTTTTAAATCTGACCCCTACAGTATTCCTTATATTTAGAAAGAAACATGTTGCTCATGGCATCCTGATCTGGTACAACATTAGCTCCTAGCCCCATGAACCACCTTAGAGTAGCCTCATTAAGAGTAGATGGAAACAACTTTAGCTTATGGGCATTGGTGGTGTAATCATAGCTCCTACAAAGGATATCAAAATGAAAAAGGAAAGTCTTAGGGTCTTTAGTGATGAGGCCATAAAATTTTGGGAGTGCAGAGGTAGGTATTGTATGCAATGAAACCTAACCTATTGGGACCACACTCATACATGCAAACGTTAGAGATAAACATCAAATAACAACATTACACATGTCTAAAAGCATACTACTAAAAAACAAGAAGAGATTCATCACAACCTTGGTTGAGCCAAACAAGTGCACCCAAGCCTTGTTAATTTTCTCTTAGAGAGGTTTGTGGGTGTGCTCTCCCAACGCAATATTATAATCTCACTAAAAATGCATTAGAAAGATGAGCTAATAACTCAAGAAACAAGTATAAGGAACTTGTCTTAAGCTTTCACCATGAATGAAAATGCAAGCTTTAAACTAGGATGATATGCAAGATCTAACTAAGACAATAGAATTAGATTCATTCCATATTAAACCTAAGATGTGATATCTAGATTCAACAATGAAATAAACATGAAAATGAACTAAGATGACTAT
>MU223735.1:2411965-2427816 GCA_018584345.1 Thuja plicata
TTACCTTTCTAAATATAGTGCTTAGGCTGTGACATATAGATCTCTTCCTCCAAATCACCATGAAGGAAAGTTGTCTTCACATCCATCTGTTCTACCTCTAAATCATACGATGCTGCTAGAGATAACATAAATCTAATGTATGTAAGATTTTCAATAGGAGAGAAAATTTCACCATAATCAATTCCCTCCACCTGTGAATAGCCCTTTGCAACCAATCTGGCCTTACACCTCTCAACACTACCATCTGCACATAATTTCTTCTTAAACACCCATTTTCTTCCAACATGTTTCTGTCCTTTAGGCAAAGGTACTAGGTCCCAAGTTTTGTTCTTCTCCAATGAAGCCATCTCATCATCCATGGCCTCAATCCAGGAACCTACATCTTCTATACCTATAGCCTCTTTCATAGATCTAGGCCCATCAGTGTTTTTAATCAAAGCATAAGCACAACTGGAATCTAACATAGAAAATCCAAACCTCTATGGTTGCTTTCTTTCTCTCGTGGATCTCCTCAAGGGCTGAGGTTGAGGTTGTTCTACCTCTTCTTCTAAATTTTCAAAGCTACTAGAGCTCTCCTCATCATCAGATCCAACATGGTCTCTATGTTCAGTCTTCTCAGGGGTAGGAGGCAACTGAACAACATCTTCTTTCATTTCTTTTTCATCTGGCTGTAGCACAATAGGAGAAGGTCTTAGCTCTCTAAAAATAACATTTCTGCTAAATAACACCTTACCAATCACAGGATCCCAAAGCTTGTATCCTTTCACACCAACACTGTAGCCAATGAAGATACATTTTATAGCCTTGTTTTCCAACTTAGATCTTCTCTCCTTAGGCACATGTGCATAAGCTTCACAACCAAAAACACAAAGATGTCTAACTGAAGGATTCTTACCAGACCATACTTGAATGGGTGTCTTACTAGCAAGAGCTGATGTAGGAGATCTATTAACTAGATAGCAAGCAGTGGCCACAGCTTCAGCCCAAAACCTTTGTTTGAGGCCAGCTCCACTAAGCATACTCCTAGCCTTCTCCATCAGTGTCCTATTCATTTTTTTTGCAACTCCATTTTGTTGTGGGGTATAAGGAGTTGTCTTATGCCTCTCAATCCCTTGTTCTTTATAGAACTGTTCAAACTCTATCAAAAAAAACTCACCACCATTGTCAGTACTCATACACTTAATTCTTTTACTAGTCTAATTCTCTACGAGAGCTTTAAATTCTTTGAACTGACTGAAAACTTATGTCTTACTTTTGAGGAAATAAATCCATGTCCTTCTACTGTAATCATCTATAAAAGATACAAAATATATAGATTTGGAGAGTGAAGAAACTTTAACAGGACCAAACACATCTGAATGGATAAGATCCAAAATACTAGAAGACTTGTGAGAACTGGAGTAAAACTGAACATAATTTTTCTTACCATAAACACAGTGTTCGCAAAAGTCAAACTCAAGACTATAATAATTTAACCCTTCAACAAGGTTTTTATTTTTTAGGGTTCTGAGACCCTTCTCACCAATGTGGCCAAATCTCATATGCCACAACATTGTCTTTTTTGCAGGAAGTTTTCCTTCCAAAGTGTTAGCACCCTTAGGTACACTTTCTGCACTACCATCAGAACCCATTATGATAGACTTCTTCACTGCTGGTTCAGAAGGTGGAGATGAAGTGACTTCTGCTTTCTTCCTTGAGATAGAAGAACTATTGCACTATGAAGTGCAAGCATCTAGCTGAAACAAGGTACCTCTCCTAGTACCTTTTGCGAGCACTATAGCTCCTCTAATCATATTGCATCCATATTTTGAAAAAACAACTTGCACACCTGCATCATTCAACATACTTATAGATAATAGGTTTCGTGCTAAACCCAAGATGTGCTTTACCCCATTGATCCCCTTTACTCATCCATCAGGGAATATGATAGTGACTCTTCCTCGTCCAACTATCTCTAGGTGAGAATCATCACCTAGGTATACCTTTCCACCATCGAACTCCTCATACTTTGAGAACCAACTTCGATGAGAGGTCATGTGAAAAGAAGAACCTGAGTCAATCAGTCACACATCATCAGATGCATGAGTGGCCAATGCTGCGAAAAAAGGATTGCCATCTTCTTGAGATTTTTCAAAATCTGAATCTGGGCTTTTCTTCTTCTTCTTTGGCTCTTTGTAGTCCTTATGGAAGTTCCTAGTCTTACCATAGTTCCAACATGTTACCTTAGACTTTCCAGGAGCCTTAGGTTTCCCATGAGATTTGGATCTACCCTTTTCAGACTTATTGTCATTTTTCTTTCCTTTGTCTTTGGATCTACCATGAACAGCAAGGGATTTCTTGGTTGAATCGGAAGTATTTCTTCACATCTCTTCAGATAACATCAAAGACACCACAACATCCATTTGGAAAGTGACAATAGTACTCCCTAGGGCCATCACAAGATGGTCCCATGAATCCGACAAGGAACATAGCAGGGTCATACATTGATCCTCCTCCTCCAACTTGACACCAGTAGATGTCAACTGTGCAATTAGCATGTTAAATGCATTCAGGTGATCTGCAATAGATCCTCCTTCCTCCATTCTTAGAGAATACAACTTCTTTCTTAGGGACAATCTATTCACCAAGGAATTAGCCTGATACATAGACCCAAGCCGTGTCCACAATTTGTTTGCGGTCTTCTCATTGAGAACATTCAGGAGAACAAAATCTACTAGAAAGAGTCTAATTAGACCCTTAGCTTTTCAATCCTTGAGATCCCAATCTGTTTGAGGCATGTTTACTGGTTTGATATCATTATCAACTGCCTCCCATACATCACGGTCTATGAGCATGTCTTCCATCTTGATTTTCCACAACTCAAAGTTTGTGCTATTGAACTTTTCCAACTCCATTCTACTGTATGAAGAACCTACCATCTCTTCCTACAATAAGGTTATGAATACTCTGCAACAATACTCCCACTGAACTGGAGATTAGCTCAAAAAAAAACCCGTACCCTAATAAATAGAACCAAAACTGGCTAGGCTTTGCTACCAACTGAAAGGAAACTTAGTGTGTGGAAAATAGTTCCCTACACTAAACTCCCAAGAAGAGGATCATGCAAATTCAGATTTAACCCATACCAATTACAGAATGATAATACAATAACATGCATACATAGAAAAATGAGAATGACACAATGATTTACCCTGTGGAAAACCTTTCTGTAAAACACCCCAGCACTCCAAAAGCTACACAATGTATTAATCAAAACTAATACTATTTAGAATACTCTTGCAATGCAAGTTCTTTTAGGAGATAATCGACACTTGAAGACAAATTTGACAGCATAAAAACATTCCAATAATACACTAACTTCTCTCAGATTTGCAACCCTAAAAAATGCTTATATCATGCACTTCAATTTTTAGGGCAACTTCCAAAGGAAACCGTATTAGGGTTTTACCATTCTCTGAGAAAATAGGAACCCCATGATTGCTGAACAGTGTACAGTACTCAACTGATTAGCTGCTACATGTCTTGCACGTCTTCACCCATCATCAAAACTTCCACAATTAGCTCTTACAAATATTAATGACCATCATAGGAATCTGTCATAACCATTTCAGTTATGATTACCTTACACATTTTCCAAAGTGCCAACATTTGGAAAATATCAAATGTAAGGAAATATACAAGGTTGAGACACCTTATTCCTAACAATGCATACCTATTTCACTCTGTCAAACCATTAACCAGACACTCAATGCTCGCCTAGGGAATGACTTTAAAATAGAAAAATTTCTCTTCAAACTTCCTACCTGCATATTTAAAATGTACAAAGGCTCCCCTACTATATTCATCTAGGCCCAGATGATTTCCACTATTGGATTCTATGCGGGAGTTATGAAAAAAAAAACTGCCTAAACTACACCAACAACTAGAATCATTACAAAACAATTTACTAAGCTAAACAAATGAACTCAAAACCACTTTTCTACTAAATAGAAAGTACTTATGATTATGTCTAATACATAGAACAAACACTAAATTTCACACTTCAATCCATTTGATAACATTCACACTCAATGCAAGTTCACTGTTACTGAAAACCAGAAAACAAAGCTTTCATTCTCTTCTAAAAATTACACTTCTCCACACAATGCCTCGGGAAATGTGATCTATTTTTCCTTAATATGCCATGCCCATTATTATAGGCCATTATGGAAACTACCGATCATGTTTCCTCTAAAGGAATCCATTTTTGGTATTTGTTGTCATGCAACATATAAAGTTGCAAAAATGTTGTCAAGCAACAGTATGACAACATTACATATTTTTGCATAATTGTAGTAAAGGGTCTCCATTCGACCTAGAATGGTGTAGAAATAATATAGGAACCATTTTACACACTATTCTACCCTCTCCCAAGCCTTAAAGTATTCTTGACACTTTTAAACCCATTTTCCCTCCTTAGGTCTAATCTAGCTCTAACAATTAGAAAACAATAAAAATCTAGGTTGGATTGAACCTAGTACAATCCACCTAGGAACACTCTTTGAAAGACCTTATAAGGTAAAATTAAAACCTACTGAATTGGGTAGGGTCAGTACAAGCCACTACAAAAATTTGCAAACTGGATTTAGCTTAGGTGCTCATGCACCACAAACAAAAAGGTTGATGACATGAAGAACGATATTCAATTTCATGTAGGAGATATGGTGATGGTACACCTGAACAAAGAAAGCTTGCAGAAGGGAATGCCCAATAAGCTAAAGATGAGAAGATTGGGGCCTTGAATCATTATTTCTAAGTATGGTAATAATTTCTACAAAGTGGAACTCCATCTCTTGATCCAGATCAGAGTCTCACCGAGGTCATACTAGAGGTAGAAGACTTGCAGTTACCCTCTACACCAACCAAATAAGTGGAGAAGATTCTTGATCCAATTATCCTTAAGAAGACAAGAAAGAAGGAATATTGGGAAAATTTGGTTAAGGAAAGGAAAAGGAGATGAAAAGTATAATTGAATCAAGGAAACCAAGTTCAAAAAGTTGGGCATAGACTCCAACTTGATCAGCCCAGTGGTGACTTGAAATCTTTCTTTTTTGGAGAATGGTGCAGGAGCACCAAGGACAACTCTAAGGTCCTAGTTTTTGGTTTTGGCTTGTACTGACCCTAGAAAAGTCATAATTGTTTTAAAAGGCCTTATAATTTCTTGTGTGTGTGTGTGTGTGTGTGTGTTGAGGTGATCTAGGTTAGGCTTAAATTAATCTAGTTTATTTTGGTTGATTAAGTCTAGTTTTGGTTTTAGGTCTCTTTGGAGCCTAAACTTGGGAATTTTGGTTAAAAACATAAAAATGCATAAGAAAGGTAATAATTAAGCCCAAAATGGATTTTGTAATGATTTTACATCATTTTATAAGGTTTTGAGTGTATTTGAACAAGTTAGGAGACATAATGCAAAAGTTGACAAAATGTTGTCATGAAATTATTTGCAACTTTGCAATGTTTCATGACAAATTTGTCTCCACGAAGACAAAATGTTTCTCTTGGGGAATGGTTGGTATCTTAACCACCTACACCTGAAATTTAAGGGTATATAAGCCCCAAGAAGCCCATTTCTAGAGGTTAGAGTTTTTGAGTAAGAATTTGAAGTACCTTTCTTTACACTGTTATTTTGGTTTTTGTGACAGTGAGACAATTTTGATTGGAAAATTCCTTTGATGGATTGAATCCACCAAATTTGTGTGGAGGTCTTTTAATTAGGCTAGTTAGCTTTCATTTTTCATTGCAGTGAAGTTTATTTCAATTATTAGGTTAGTTTTGTAAATTGTTTTATAAATAAACTAGTCTCAGGTCTATTCAAGACTGTGTATATAAAAATGGATCCCCCATGATACCTGAACCGCCTCAAAATAGGTGTGTAATAATCATGCTCAAGGACTTTCTTTGGAATGGTTCATTCAATCTAAGGACTAATTTTCCCATTATGAGGTGCATTTAAATTTTCAACCCAGGGACGTATACTTGAAATGGTCGGCACGATATGTGCACTAGGTTCCTTAAGGAGTCATTCTGCTTCTGCTGCAGGAAGGTAAAAATGCATAAAAGAAACCTACACTAGTGATATAGGAAAAGAATACATTTATCTTCTTACTGGAATGAATGCTATAAATTGCAACTCTACTAAAACCTATGATTTCAACCTAGAACATCCGTTATAACTATTCTTGCAGATGCTGCAGGAACACTCACAAGGTACGATGCTGCAGGAAGAAATTGTAACTTCTATCTGAAATACTGGAAATGATGGAAATGAAATCTATTCTATTCTAACCTATTCCACCTCCCAAGTGGGCCCCCTTGGTCAGTTTCTACTAAACTATTAACACATAATGTAAACCAAGAACTATTTCATTGTATTTCAAAAACTCATTACATAGAAACAATACATGGAACTTGTAATAGATTGTTGTATAACAATTTTCTTCCAAAAACATCTGTCTCTATCTTTTCTAGCTAACCTCAAACTATCGGTCCAATCCCTATATATAAAGGATCAAACACTTATTACAAAAATATAAAAGAAACTATCTTGTTGAAAACATGCTAGAGAAGAAGATGGAAATGCAATAGCTCACGGTGTGGGTAGTAAAGCTCGGGTGACCAGTTCAACATAGTAAAGTGCAGAGAGAATATAGGCACACTACATCCTCGCATCTTGGAATAATGGCTCCATTGTAGCAGCCATGTTTTCTGGTGCTGTAATGATCACTTTGTCATAGCTGGTCCTCAACAGTTCTCCTTGAATGTTGTTGACCACTCTCTAGCTGCTTTCTCTCCTGTCAAGTTAGTTATGATGTGAAAATATTCATGCAACAAGCTTAATCAAATTACATATCCAGATATTAGAACATAGATTCTGATGGTTTTATGAAATACTGCACTATATTGTGAGTGCAGACCAAGGGCCAAAGGAGCATGGGCGGCTACATTGTGAGTGGAGACCAGAGCTCCTTCCTAATTTGCCTACCCAGTGCTATGTATTTTGGTGCCCGGTGTATAGCTACTTCAAGGTTAATGGGGTTATGTGGTTCTGATATTTTAAATACCTCTGATAATCTGCCCCATCTACTTTTGGCACCGGTTAAGGCTCTTTGGAAGACAAAATAGGACATGCTATCATATTCTACATACACATCTGCTCTGAGTTTAAAATTTTTATCTCTGATTTCCTTTTTAACATTTCCATATGTCAGTCTAAACCAATCCCTCAGGAATACTTCTGGGTGACTGCTTTATGCTCTTAATGGTAGGGGTTCTATTTTCTCAAGATCTCTATAATTCCCTAACTGCCTATCATAGTTAGCCTCATTGTGCATCCATGACATTAGGGCCCTTAGGTGTATATCCCCTATGTAAGGTAGGGGATTCCATTCAGTCTCTATAGGAATGATGAAATTATGCACATAAAACTCACATAGTAGGTTTCGTTGCCAAGATGTAAGTGTCTAGTATAAACCATAGAATTCGTGGGCTGATTTGAACTCTGCGTTTACATCTTTGAGGGTCATCATCAACTAAAATAGGAGGAATTGTTCTTTTAGATAGATGGTATAGACCCTAGGTGGAGGTCTACAAGAAATTACCTAGTCAGTTAGTTTAAGGGCATGTTCCATTCTCTGTTTCTGTCTTGACAACTGATCTTTCAATTTTGCAATTTCGTCTTCTTGTTCTACTATTACTTTCTGCAATTTCTTTTTCTCTTCTCCATATAGAGTGGTTGTCAGCTCATGTTTATTATATAACTAGAAAAGAAGCATTTGAAGAATAATTAGACAACTATTTTCATCTTGGTTATTCTTCTTCCTTTGTTCTTTCCATAACTGCTCTAAGAATCTTATTAACCAAGTTCACTTATAGGAAACTAAAGAATTTCTTGTGCAAGGAAGTTGGTCAGTTGTAGGGGTTTCTTCCTCATGAGTGGGAACATCCTAATGACTGACTCCTGGGTCATTTTGACATACATTTTTCTCATTTTCACACTCCTCTTCCAAATTTTGAGGAATGTCAGGAATGTCAGACTGACTAGGAGAAACATCCAGAATAATATGGATAGGAGTTTCCTCCTCAAATTGTTTGGGGGAAGAGGGCTGGCTTTCAATGGGCACTTTAAGAATCTACCCTCTCATCCTAGGACTTTATCTTATAGGGATTTCCTCAAATTCTATAGCCTTTTTCTTACTAACCCTTTTTGTTGTCTTTGTTGCAGGAGTAGTGGCTGCAGGAACTGACTTCATCCTCTTCTTTCTTGAGACTTGAGGGTTTCATGGTTCAGCTGCAAGAACCAAAGTTTCTTCTACTAACTTCCATTTTCCTTTGGTTTGGGTGGCAGTAGGTATATTGCTCATGTGAGCGGTTAAAGGCACATTTTCTTGTAAATTTTTGGTTTCTGCCCCTTGGTTATTTTGCTCGGCAACTGGGTCAGGGGAAACTGCATTATCTTGGTTAATTTGCACATTAGGGGCAATTTGAGGCTGAAGGGTTTTATGATGGATGAAATCTACCCATGTCATTAGGGAGGCATCCCTAAGATATCTTTCTATGAGTAATTTAATCAGGGCATGGTGAGTAAAAAAGTTGTCTTTCCCTTTCTGGGTTTCTTCGGCACTAATGCACAACATATTAAACAGAAAATTGGGTGCATTCATTGGGATATTATGTCATACATAACTAAGCAGCTTAAAATGATGCACATGTAAATTAGAGAATCACCCTTCATAGGTGAAATACCTTATAATGTGCATAGCCAACTCCTTGTATGGTGGAGGAATGGACATCCTTTTGCATCCTTGCTTAGTGATTTCCAATGGAGGGTCTCCTGGTAGGGTGAATTGAGCCCTGGCTGACCTGGCATCATGGGAATTGGGATAATGTTCCCCTACTACTAGAAAACCACTCACTTTTTCTATTCACTCCTCTATTGCAACAAATGGCAACCCCCATACCTTCGTGTGGCCCTCATCAAATGTGTTATTAAATTCTGATGCTGCTTCCTCATCAAACTCTGTTAATTTTAAGAAATACCCCAGCCATCTGCAGGCATTAAATCTTCTCACTACCTCAACATTAGATAGTAAAATACCATGAACCACTGGTTCACGCCGCTTCAATTGGCCCCCCATTTTACAAAATTCAATCCTCTGCTCTGTTTAACCTTTGTTTTTGATAATTACCTTCTTCTCTTTTGAATTTTAGACTACTTCTTGTAAACCCACAAACCCTCTTTCACATTCTTCTGGTATTCTTGATATGAACAATAATAATGTATTTTACCAGAATGAATCATAGATGTTCATGCGAGAGCGAGAGCTATGTCATGGTTTTAATACTGGGTCACATCTAGTCTGACAGTTAGGGGTTTATTCAGAATAAAGGTATGAAATTGACACTTGCATGATGTGGCAACTGGATTTTAATTAAGACAATGCCAAAGTACAGATTTGGGGATCTTTAATGAGTAAATAGAAATGATATTTTTAGAAATTGGCACACTTCCCTGCCCCCTATGAAATATGGACAAGTGTCCTCACTTGTTAGACTTGGCGGAAGGTACGAAACTGGATTAAGGTGGAAACGATACATTTATTGTAGTATTCGACATAACCAACTAAATCTATGCACTAAAAATGGAAATAAATTTGAAAAGCTCATACCTGTTAATTAATCATCACACATGTCAGGAAAGATTAGCGAGAGTGGAATGACGGCGTCGAAAGTTGCATGCATCAGTGCCCTATCTCTTTATTGAAAGCATAGAAATATGATGATGTGGAAGGTGGGTGGATGAAAGATTAAGAAATGAAATGGGTTGAAAAAGAAGAATGTAGAAAGTGAATGGAGAATTTGAACTTTATGTAAACATAAAGTTTTTATTATGGTCATGTTTCGAAGGAATTCTTATTGAAGTGCTGCAGGAAGAAGGTTGATACCCTCTGCTGTAGGAAGTGTTACTTGTTGATCTTTTAAAACTGGCTGGTTGAATTGCTGCAGGAAGTCTTCTTTCATCTGTGGCTGGTGATACAACTTTAGTCTATGGCCATTGACTAGTAGCTTGAAGTGGACAGGATCAATTGTAGTCAACTGGACTGCTCCATTTGTAAATACATGGATTATTTCATATGGGCCAAGCCATCGTGTCTGTAGCTTCCCTGCCATCTCTTGGTATCTGGAATCATATAACAATGCCCAATCTCCAACTTTGAATTGATTATTCTTGATATGGGAGTCATGCCACTGTTTTCTTTGCTTTTGGACAATTTCTGTGCACTTTAGGGTAGACTTGCACATTTCATCCAAACAGTTGAGATGCAGTAATCACTCTCTCTGTGCTGCAGGAAGATCAATATTTAACTCCAGCGCTGTTCTTAATGTTTTGTGTTCAAACTCAATTGGTAGCATTGCTGCTTTTCCATATAACAGTTCAAATGGAGTGAACCCAGTAGTGGTCTTCCATGTTGTTCTATATGCCCAGACGGCTTCTAATAGTCTGATGTTCCAATCTCGATGATGCAAATGAACTGTCTTTGTTAAAATTGCTTCTATTTCCTGATTTGTAACTTCTGCTTGTCCACTGGCTTGAGGGTGATAGGGGCTTGATTTCCGATGTTTGATATTATATTCCTTCATGAGCTCTGTTATCAGATTGGAGGTGAATTGGGTACCTTGATCAGTAACAAGCTCTCTTGGCATGCAATATTTAGTAAAAATTTCTTCATACAGAAATTCGACAACATTAGGATCTCTTACATGCTTCATTGCTTTGACTTCGACCCATTTGGTCAGGTAATCTGTGCACACCACAATGTATGACTTCCCATTAGATGGAGGATCTATTGGACCAATAAAGTCCATGCCCCATTTATCAAATGGTGTTACCACCACCTATGGGTTTAAGGGCATTTCATTTGATTTTGATGGTCTGCCCATTCTTTGACATTTGTCACAAATCCTTGTATAACTTGTTGCATCTTTTTGAAGTGTCGGCCAATAGTATCCAGTTGTTAAAATCTTTTGTGTTGTTCATTTGGCTGTAAAGTGCCCTCCACATGATTCATTATGACATGCATGAAGAATGTCATATGTCTCATCTTCTCTCACACATCTCCTCATGACTTGGTCAGGCCCAGTGTAAAATAATGTGCTATCAATCCAAGAGAAATGGAAGCTTTTCTCTACAAGAAGCTTCTTTTCCTTATAAGAGAAATGTGTTGGCATTTTATTAGCTACTAAGTAGTTAGCTATATCTACATACCATGGATTCTAGACAAAAATATGAAACAAATGTTCATCTGGAAATGTACCATCTATCAAAGTAGTATCTTCTTCAGCATGATGAAGTCTGGATAGATTATCAGCTACCATGTTTGCTTTCCCTGGCTTGTCAATGATTGTTATATCAAATTCCTGCAAAAGAAGGAGCCATCTTGCTAACCTGCCTATGATGGCAGGTTTGTTCATGAGATACTTAATTGCTACATGGTCATTATGAACATAGATAGGATAACCAGTCACATAATGGTGGAATTTATTCAGAGCATAAACTACCGCTAGCAATTCTTTCTTAGTCACTGTATAGTTTAAATCTGGTCCATATGGACTCTTACTGATATAATAGATTGCATTTTAAAGGTTTTTAGCCTTTTGTCCTAAGACAACACCTAGAGCATAGTCTGAAGCATCTGTATGAATGTGAAATGGCAAAGTCTAGTCAGGACCCCTAAGTACTGGTGTAGTTGTCAAAAGTGATTTGAGCTGCAGGAAGGACTCATCACATTCTTTTGTCCAAGTAAATTCAGATTCTTTGGTAAGTAAGTTGTATAGAGGACTAGCTATTTGACTAAATTTCTGGATAAACCTCCTATAATAGCCAGGGTGATCTAGGAAAGATCTAACTTCTTTTTTCTTAGTAGGAATAGGGAGTGTGAGAATTACCTCTATCTTCGTAGGGTCTACCTGGATTCCAGCTTCAGAGATAAAATGTCCCAACACCACTCCTTCCTGCATCATCAGAAATCACTTTTCACTATTGAGAGATAGGTTATGTTCCTCACATCTGATTAGCACTTTATCCAAGTTCTTCAGAGCTTCCTCAAATGTGACACCAAATGTAGTGAAGTCATCCATGTAGATTTCCATGCAATCATGGGATATATCAACAAAGATGCTGATCACAGCTCTTTGAAAGGTAGCAGGGGCATTGCATAATCCAAATGGTAATACTAAATAGGCATATGTGCCCCAAGGAGATGTGAACGTTGTCTTTTCTTGATCTTTAGGGGTAATGCTTATCTGATTGTAACCACTGTATCCATCCAGAAAGGAAAAATATTTCTTTCCAACCAAATTATCCAAAACCTGGTCAATAAAAGGTAAAGGGAAGTGGTCCTTCTTTGTAGCATTATTTAATTCTCTGTAATCCACACATATCTGCCACTTACCTCCTTTCTTAGGTACAATTACCAATGGTGATACCCATTTTCTGTCAGAGATTGGATAGATGAATCCAGCATCCAATAGCTTCTACAACTTAGTTTTAACTATTTCTCTTGGTGCTAGATTTATTCTCCTATGTGGTTGATGAAGTGGAAAGCTTCCATCACTGATGTAGATTCTATGGGTGCAGAGTTTTGGATTGAGTCCTTTCTTATCTCCATAATCCCATGCAAAGGCTTTTTCATGCTGACTGAGGAGCTTGGTTAACAATGCCAACTGTGATTGGGACAGCTTGTTATTTACATCCAGGCTACATCTAGAGGACAGTTCTACTATTGTTGTTAGCTCTTCCATTAACACTTCGGGCACCATACTTCTAACTATTTCACTTACCAGTAATTGATCAATCATTTCAGGGTTTGCTGGAGACATACAATCCTCATAGGTACATAGCTGTAAAATAGAACTTTCTGAAACATCTTTAGCCACAATACATTCATTGGTTAGAATGCTCTATATCACATCATCTTCCTCTTGCATCTTTAGTAAATATTGCCTATGAAACATCATGATCTGGGCTACTGAATTGAGCTCTTCCTCCTCATGTACTAAGTCTGGCCAAATAGGTTCTCCCAAGTCTGGCTGGGGTTGGGCTAGAGGATATAGGGCTAGCTTTCTTATGGCTTGACCATTTGAAATTGTCATATTGCCTGATCTGTAATTAATTTTGGCATCAGTGGTGGCTAACCAAGGTCTTCCCAAGATTACAGGGTAGCCAACAAAGTTTACTTTAGGTGATAGGATGAGAAAATCTGTAGGATACTCCCATGAATCTAAGGTTACTATCACATCTTCTATGATGCCCTCTGGAGTAACGGTTGAACTATCAGCAAGTTGTAACACTGTGGCTATTTTTCTTAAGTCTTCTATGCTTAGCTTATGCATTGTATCCTTAGTCATAACATTTATTGCTGCTCCCAAATCAACTAGAGCATTTTTCACAGTCTATCCATTTATTATCAGGTCGACTACTGGACTGCCAGGATCTGAATACTTGGGTATTACCACCTTTCCTAACATGATATCTACTAATTGTCCTACAACATGTACTATTTGAGGGTCCTTCTTCTTCCTCCCTTGTTTCTTAAGGCATGCTTCCTTGATAGCCTTTCCATAAATAGGTATATCTTTGATAGCTTGGAACAGTGGAATTTGAATATTCATATTTTTTAGTTGCTCAGTAATATCAAATGTTTCTTCCTCTTGGGGTATAGGTTTTTCTTTATTTATCCTCTGTGGAAAGGGTGTATTTGAAGTGTGGACAGTAGTTCTATTGGGTATATCAGTCAGCTAGCTGGTATTTGGCAATGTGGCTTCTAGAAGTAGTGTTGTAGGACTGTCTGCAACTTTCATAATAATAGGATATTTAGGTGTAGACAGGGTGGTACTAGACCTCAAATGGATATCAGCTATCTCTAAAGAGTAAGTAGGGCACTACTGAGTGTCAGTAGTGTACATTTTCTGCTGCTGCTATTTGTTGTTTGGATTTGGCTGTGGTTGAGTAGGCAATTGGGTTGGCTTTGGATTAGCATTAGTTGCTGCAGGAGGTGGCATTATTGTAGGTGGTTGCACTGGAGGTGGTAATTGTGGACAACCAAGATTTTTGTTAGGCCACTATGGAGGCCCCCTCCATTGATTAGTTTGCTTCCAATTTCCTTGCGGTGGTTGCCATTGATTCTGTTGATTAGGCCACTGATTATTTTTCTGATTTGGCCATTGATTATTTTGCTGATTAGGCCACTGGTTATTCTACTAGTTAGGCCTTTGGTTACTCTATGGGTTTTTCCATTGGTTATTTTGCTAGTTAGGCCATTGGTTATTTTGCTAGTTAAGCCATTGGTTACTCTGCGGGTTTTTCCATTGGGGTTGAGAGTACTGAGAAGTGTTATGATAATTTTGGTTTTGCCACTGATTATTGTTAAAATTTGAAAACTATAGAGGATCTTGTGGCATACCTTGTCATGAAGCCCATGGTCGATGTTGAGCAATGAAGAACACTTGATCATTGTCTCCATTTATCTTCATGGAGTAAGTTGGCAAATGTTGGTTTTCCAGGTTGGCTACTAGCTTACATCCGCAGTCTTGCTTCTATTTGCAACAATGTGGATAGTACTCAGCCAATTGTGATTAAGCTTCTTCATGCTTCTTCTTGGCAGTCATTGTGTCAAGATGTGTAGCTACATCATTTATAATATCCTACTTGAAAACCGTGAGCAAATTAGATATCTCCAGCTTTGAAACTCCTGAACCAATCCCTTTTGTGACTGTGGGCCGGTATCCTCTTCCTTTCTTCATAGTTGACCTTGAGTAGTTTTGATAGATTTTCTTGAGGTCATCCCAAGAGGATTGGGATATGTCTCCACCAGCCATCAAGTCTATTGCCTCCAAACAGTTGTCATTTACCCCTCTCAAGAAGACTAATTTTTGTGAATCCTCTGCCAGTACATGCTGGGGATTGTTCTGCATTGTGTATAAAAAATGTGAAACATAGTCCTCCAATGTTTCATCTTCCTTTTGAGACATCCTAAAGATATCATTTCCTTTTGGGTCTCTGCCTTTGCAATAATCTTTATATTTCTGCAGAAACAATGTTTGCATCTCATCCCAGGTACCTGCTACATTGGCTCCTAATCCCATGAACCATCGTAAGGCTGACTCTTTCAGTGTTGCAGGAAACAACTTGAGCTTATGGGCATCGATATTATAGTCAAAGCTTCGACAGAGTATGTAAAACTCAAATAGGAAAGTGTCAGGATGCTCAATTATAAGACCATAAAACTTTAGAAGAGCATCTGTGGGTATATTCTTGAGATTAGCATTGTTTATAAGGCTTGGGAAAGGAAATGGGAAATTAGGATGTGCCATTAATGGAGGTATTTGATTATGGGGTTCCTGCTGGTAAGGAGCATTAGCTACTGGATTGTTAACGTTAGGTGGATTTGGGCCAGAATTATCTAGAAAGCTGGCCAAGATTTTTGCAAAAGGTCAGAAGCCACTTACATCAAATGGTTCTACTCTAGAGGAAGATGCTATAGGAAAGTTGGGGCTTGCATCTTCAAAGGGTAACTCAACTTCTTCAACTTCCTCGTTAAAATTAGTAGACTCTGCTGGGAGAAATATGCCATATTCATCTCGTCACCTTTCTCTTCGATGCATGTAATTGAGTTCTTCATGCTTGTGAAGAAATTTTTAGAGATACAAATCTAAAAACTAATCTAGGAATGAAAAATGACTCAAAAATGTTCCTAGCTTGACACCATCCCCGGCAGCGGCGCCAAAAATGAACCGCCTCACAATAGGTGTGTAATAAT